>NC_061167.1:31568389-31588447 GCF_022113875.1 Hydra vulgaris | reverse complement strand
AAATGCAGGTGATACATCCAAATAAACTATTTTTGTGAAAACATTTGTCAATACATTATATTTAGATCTGATAGTGGGTAAACTTTGTTTGCATAGTTATTTTGCTAGCATAAAATAATTAAATAAGAAAATCGCATTTTGAAAACTTGTTTGAACCAAGTATGGAATAAAGAAAATTAACAAAAAATAAACAATGAAAAACAAATACATTTGATTTATGTTTAACACTTGAAACACTTGAACAATGTCAACCAAAGTCTGATTAATCAAGAAATACAAACATTACTACTCTTATTTTTGTAAACATTACTAGCATTAAATAAATTTAATTAGGCTAACCCATAACAAAAACATCTATCATATCTTATTTTAAATAAAAATGAATTTTATTTACCTTGTTTAGTCTATCAACATTAGATGTATCTTCTGCATTACTGCATTTTTCTTTAGATTCTTTCTAAACTTAACTGAAGTCCCGTTATCTATCAATTCAACATCTCTAGAAATATTTATGTTCATAGAACCTCAATGTAAGTTTCAGGTTTCATTATGCCAGTTGTTCAATGTGTTCGGGTCGTATAGGATTACTATCAGAAAAACAAAAAGACTGTGACCGCTGACCATGCACTTTCGATGTGACTCTATAATTACAATCTGCTATCAATCATTAAATAAACAAGTTAACAATTTTCACATGTCTTTAACTTATTGGTGTAATTTTAAACTATAATGAGATATGTAGTTTAATATAACAAGATAGGTGTGTATTTCACAATTTGTCAATTAGTTTACATTTTAAGTTGGATAACCCACAAGAAACTTCCTTTTCATGGCGTCTTAAAGTAATTGCTTTTTATTAGGCTTTTGAGAAAACCTTCCATTAGATATAAATCTCATTTGCAGAGTACCCAAACAGAAATTGATGTCAATTTTAGCTATATAATTTCTTAGTTGATCACTTGTTTTCTTGATACTCTCCAGCTTCAGGTATTAGTTGTGAAAGATTTATTATATATATATATATATATATATATATATATATATATATATATATATATATATATATATAAATATATATATACATATATATATATGTATATATATATATATATATATATATATATAATTATATATATATATATATATATATATATATATATATATATATATATATATATATATATATATATATATATATATATATATAAATATATATATATATATATAAAAATATATATATATATATATATATAAATATATATATACATATATATATATGTATATATATATACTATATATATATATATATATATGTATATATATATATATATACATATATATATATATATATATATACATATATATATATATATATATATAGTATATATATATATACATATATATATATATATATATATATATACATATATATATATATATATATATATATATATATATATATATATACATATATACATATATATGTATACATATATATATATACATATATATATATATATATATATATATATATATGTATACATATATATATGTATACATATATATGTATACATATATATATATGTATACATATATATGTATACATATATATATGTATACATATATATGTATACATATATATGTATATATGTATACATATATATGTATACATATATATGTATACATATATGTATACATATATATGTATACATATATAAGTATACATATATATGTATACATATATAAGTATACATATATATGTAATATATATGTATACATATATATGTATACATATATATATATACATATATATATATATATATATATATATATACATATATATATATATATATATATATATACATATATATATATATATACATATATATATATATACATATATATATATATATATATATATATATATATATATATATATATATATATATATATATATATATATATATATACAGTCGTGGCCAAAAGTTTAGAATCATATGTGAACTTTTCATTTTTTTGTGTTTTTGTCGAACCTTGGTTAGAAATATTAATTCTATTTAGTTGTCTTTGTTCTGGTATTTAGTTTAACCATTTGTGGTAGCTAAGCAGCAGTTTTAATTACATTTTTTGATCATTTTATTGGGAAAAAAGAAGGAATTATCAGAAGTTATTAGAGGTCAAATTCTTATATTAGCTCAACAAAATAATTGAACTAGAGATATTGCAAAAATTGTAAATGTATCACAATCTTGTGTTAGTAAGACATTAAGTAGAATTCGACAATGTGGAACATTTTCGTCACGTGGGAGATGTGGCAGACCAAAAAAAGTGACTGAAAGGTTGACAAGACGCATCAAGTTTATTGTGGAGAATAATCCCAAGCTGTCATCATATGGGATTCATCATATGGCTGTCATCATATGGATGATTTGAGTCCTGGAAATGCTGAAGCAAGTCTACCAAGCACAAGAACGATCAGACGTGTGCTGCAGATTGATCTGAAGCGTCCTGCTCGACGACCTGCCAAGAAACCAGCTTTGAATGACAATCAACGCAAGAGGAGGTTGCACTTCTGCAAAAAGCACAAACATTGGAAGGAGAAGGACTGCACAGTGGGCCAGGTATATGGGAAGTGGTGGACAAAACCTAATTATTACCCAATTGGTCCACAAGCCCATTTAGATATATAAATAATCATTATATATGAAATAATATTTATTTTTAACAAGAATATTTTAATTTTTAATAAAAAAAAAAGACATTTAATAGGCTCAGGTAGTAAAAAAATATTTTTTTCAATATCAACCTTTTTTAAAAATCAAACAACAAATTGTGTTTAGCTACAAAGAAAAAGAAGAAGGTGGAGCTGATTCCCTCAGCAAAGCCAAAACTTCACTGGGGTATTTTTTTAAACTCTTACCAATTTTTTATGACACTTTCTTAATGATGTTATGACAGGATCACTAGATACAAGTAGCCTGTTAACTAGGTCACGATTTATGTCGATTCTGGAAGTTTTTCTACTAAAATCTTCCCTAAACTTTTTAAAATCCTTGTTACAGGCCTCTTGGGCCTCCTCTGACATCAGTCCGATTGGCAAGTACTGTCTAGCAATGATGGCATGGCCATGAACTAAAATTTTGTGTACTGATTGTGCCATGTGATACCAGGAATACTTAGATATGTAAAGTTTAAGAGCAGTAATACAGAACTCTTTAAATTTGACAGTGTCAATTTCAAATCCAGATGATAAAGTGACTAGTATGATGTGAAAATAAAATAAAAGAGTTTCATCTACTTTCAAAATTTTGGCAGTTGATTGATAGTTTGCAAAGGCTCGTCGGGCAGTGTTACCATCATTACTGGTACCTACATATTGTATATACGTGATAATTAACCTGATGATTTATATAAAAGTATTTATGTAATTTCACTTACCAGATCCTCCACTTTTTGGGAAATCCACAACTAGTCCCATTTGGTTCATAAATTCTGTCTGTATACGTTTCTTCACTTGCATAACATTTTCCTTATCTTCTATAGCTTTAGACTGCCACCTTTGAGTTTTTTTCTAGTTTATATCCAATACGCAATACCATCTCAAAAAACCTAATCCAGGCATGCAGGCTAGAAAGACCATATTTCAATTCTAAATTATTAGAATTGTCCAATTTCAGCACCATTTCTAAGTTATTCGTGTTTTTTGGAGACACACCACACACAGAGCAACATTGATTTGAGTTAGTCACATGAGACAGAATAGTTTGAATTTTGCCATCAATCATGGTCAGTTCAATAATACTTTTGACAACCAGTTCCTTTCCATTAAAAGTAAAAGTAAAAACACCACATTTTTTGATTTCAGATTCTAAATATTTTGCTTCTTCTATAACAACTGCTTTGATTTCTTTTTAAAAAGAAAATCTTATTGGACGACAATATGCAGTAGATGATGGCTTTTCATTTCGCCATAATAGTACTTTTTTGTTATTACAGAACCCAATGAGTTCTATTGGAGCTAAGAAGGTAATGAACAGAGATTCTTCTTTTTTTAAGTTACGATCTCCAGCTTCCTCACTACTAATTTGCTTGTACATGCTTTGCCCAGTAGCCCCATCAAACCCAGCCTTGCAACGCAAAGTCAACCGGGTCAAACCATCTAGCATTGTGCTGATCACAGGAGCTTGCACCTCACAAAGTCTTTTTACTGTATGTTTTAATAATTCTTATAGTGCTACATGTGCTGAATAATCATCAACAAAGATGTTCTCTGGATACCACTTAGCTTTGGACAATCTTATGTTGTTGTATGAAGGATATATATGGCAGTCACGTTCTTCAGCTCCATTTCTCATAAGTTGGTAGGTTGATTTTGACATGCCACCATCTATAATTAATGCCAGACCTTCATCAGGTGTATACTTTTTAAATTGACTAGAAGGTTCTGATATCTCAGAACCTTGCTTGGCAGCCTCATAATTATACTCATTTCTTAATATGAGCCTTGCTGAGTGGAGCAACTCATCACTAGAAAAATTATTTATAATATCATTAAGTCTTCTCCTTTTGGTTTTGTCAGAAGCATCTTTAAAGGAACAACTTGGTCTTCCACCAATCTTATGTAATTGACTAGAATTATCAGGCTTAGATATATTATTACTGTATGTAGATTTAAAGTCCTGAGTCAACCAATTTTTATTTTTACTCTCAAACTTTATGTTTCCTCGGTTTGCATCCTTCCATTTCTTTTGATAAACTTTTAAAAATGCAGCACACCCAGTAGAACCCAAATTCATAGAGACTAAAATAGATTCTACAGACAAAGAAAATGATTTATCACACGGATTTAGTTGGTCATGCCATATACGGTTATGGACATCACTTATCTTCATATAAACTACAAAAAAATTAATTTAAAATTATTAGTGCAACCACTATAAACTAATATAACATGAATATGGCCATTATTTTTATTTCAGATATATTTAATTAGGCCAGTACAATAAGCACAACACCTAATAATGACAACAAACCAAAAAATAGGTTTGTCGCGAATAGCATTTTACAACAATATATATTTTTTAAATGTTTACCAAACCTAAAGGGGCAGCTATGAGCAGAATAAAACAGCACCAACAGGCTGTACATATATTGTATTAACTTATTCTACCATTAATATGCTGTTC
Source organism: Hydra vulgaris (assembly GCF_022113875.1). Taxonomy (NCBI): domain Eukaryota; kingdom Metazoa; phylum Cnidaria; class Hydrozoa; order Anthoathecata; family Hydridae; genus Hydra; species Hydra vulgaris. Next base: position 31,583,261 of record NC_061167.1, on the reverse strand, counting down.
CAGCAGGTTCTAAACTATATGAGCCACTTTTAACATAATATTTTTATACTATAAACAAGAATCTTACCTTTATATTTCAAAATAAAACTGTGACTTTAATACAAGACCTTGGAATTTGTTATGGTATTTTTTGAAAAGCTATCAAATTAAATTTTAATAATATGTCAATTAATTTCGCATATGTTAAATAATTTAAAAGTTATTTGTTGTTATAGTTATGTTGTTATCGTATATTTAAAAAAAAAAAAAATTAATTAATCATTATATTCAATTGTACATTTATGATGTACAATCAAACTACAAATAATGTTTTAAACCATACATTATGCTCTTATAAATTTAATGTACTAAGTAGTTGGAAGTATTTCGAATTTTTTTTTTTGAGGTTTTGTCTACCACCTGGCCCACTGTGGACTGGCAGAAAGTAATGTTTTCTGATGAAAGCACATTTGAACAATTTGGGACATCATGTAATTATGTTAGAAGACCAAAAGGATCCAGATATGTTCAGAAGTACACTGTGTCTACTGTAAAACATCCACCGTCAATAATGGTGTGGGGTTGCTTTAGCTCGATTTTGCGGCCGGTTACATTTTGTACCGAAGGGGCAGAGAGTAAATTCCCAGATTTATCAGGGATAAATCGTTGATTGAGTCAATATTGTGATGCAATCGTATATTTAAATATTTAGCAATAAATTTTTTGAATAAAGATATTATTCAAAATTTTTATATATATATTATTATTTTGAGGATCTTCATCAATCATATGATCATGCAATTATTAAAAAACAAATTTATGCATATTACGCAAACATTTGATTACTAATATTTCTATTATGTTCCTTTCATTTAAATTATCTGTTTGCTCTAATATTCTTAACTTTGTTTCACCCAAATTGCATAAATAAATAACAACAGGTTATTTGTTATTATCATCCTTTATATTAGCATCTAAAGATTGTATTCTTGATGGTATAATTTGAGACATACGGTTACTACTTAAAGGTAACATTGATATTGGTGTTTGATCTAAGCAATAAGCATTATGAAAAACAGTCAGTCCACAATGAATCAAAAAGCGTTTTTACGCAATTTTAAATCGGCGAGCTGTTGGGTTGTTATTATGACCACAATTGCTACGAATAGCGCTAAAAAAAACAAATTATTGTGTCTAAAAACCCATTTTTCTTCCTGTTGTATACATACATTGTTCATCTGGTAATTCTCTAAGGCTTTGAATAGAAATTCATTAATTTGATAAGAAATGCCATTATTTGATCAATGCGGGAAAGTATTTTTTAATTGTTCCACTTTTGTGTATAGCACACTTAAAATTTTGCTAGTAAATTTAGTTGGTTCACTATTCTTTAAATTTAAAGAGTGGTTTGTTTGTCTCAAATACACACTGAAACTTAAAGTTTGAGCTGCAACTTTCACTTTAATTTTTTCCCGTACCCAGTCAATGTGTCAATTTTAAATTTTTGTAGCAATGTGCAGACCTTCTCCATTTTATATATCTACTAATATTTTCATGTATGACCACTCTATAGGATTTTTGATTAATATTATAAATTGCTAGTGTAATTCGTATGAGCTTTAGCATGCATAGAGGATCTGGTAAAATGTGTATCGGATGATTTGATATAGGATGAGAAAACGAAGTCTTCATATTTTCAATAGAAATATTGGATTCTGAAAAAAATTGTCGTACTAATATTTGAAGCAGTTCCGAATCTTAGCAATATAACTTCTGCACCACTATCATTAATAAATTGTAGACAACGTTTAACAATGTTAGCTTTTCACAACCACCTAAACCATCAATTAAAAAGTATGCAACAGAAAGTTTCCAATGTCCATTCACACAGTTAAAAGCTGAAGCTTCTTTGCTTCGATAAACTATTATCAATATCAGCATCAAAATCGATGTAACCAGAAATTTTATGGCCTGTCCGTTTAATTTCCTAAGCAAAATGATTTATTGATAATTTAAAGTCAAAGTTCTCAGCAAGATTAAAATTAATTTTAATCTAAAGAGAGATTGTTTTGTATCTTTTGATTACAGATATTGTTTGATAATCTTTAGTTTACTGAAACTTCTTTCATCATAAGCAGATGTAAATGGAAGAGTCAAGTTGATTTTGTAGATTATAGACAAGTTAGGAAAACAATTTGTCATCTATTTCTCTATTAAGATTGTATATATGTCTTTCGTTTAAAGTTCAGTCGTCATTGCTAGAGATATTGATGAAAACACATCTTTAAAAGTAGGGCCGGCGCGATTAGGTTTCAAGTGGGGAGGGGTACTATACAATTTTTTTGCCGAAAACATTTTTAACATCTAAAAACAAATCTAAGTTGTCCTACAATGTTGAATTCAGTTTATAGTTTTTTGGTTTTCTCCTTTTAAAAAAAAAAAGTTTAACGTTTGCAAGTTCACTGTGTTTTATGAACACAGTACAGTCAGAGTGGTTTTAAAAAGTATTTTAAAAATTTATATTTAATTTATTATTATATTATTTTTATTTATTTTGATTGTTTACATTATGATTATGAGAGCAGTTTTCTTAAAAAAAAAAACTCCGTATTTTTTCCGCCATAAATGCGGGCAAATTTGTGAAGCTGCTATTTAAACAATGATTTGTTGTTACCTAGTTTTCTGTTTCCGTTTAAAATAAACGTAGAGTTTTGTAATTACTTTGAAACTTATATTTTAGGGGGCACCAGTTGACTGGCTTAGGGAGAGCAGGAGGGCAGCCAGTCAACTCCCCTCCCCCTCTTACTCACACAAGAGCGCCCTATGCTGAATCCACCACTGTCACTACTGAAATGTTTATCCTAAAATTAGACTGTTTACTAGAAGTAAAACCATCCCTCTGCGTAACTTGCATCCATTTGCTCTTCTTTAAGTGCAATAGTATGCGGTAAAAGTTCAAAACATGCTATTTATGTACCTATATTCTAATTAAAAATTAAAATTAAACAAAATAGTAAACGTAAAAAATATTAAAACTTTAAGTGCTAAATGCATCTAGTTATTTTCGCCCTAACCCGTTCAGTAAATTGTTGAATGCCTAAACGTGACGTCACGCGAAAAAAGATGTCAGCTTAAAATATTTGTGATAATTAACTTACGGTAAGGTGTGTCTATCAGTTTATAGAGTCAAAAGTTTAGTTTAAATAAATTTTTTCATGCTGAACTTTTGATAAAACTTCTTAATTCACTAAACGTTTATAAAACTAGATTTAACTTTAAACTAGTTTGTGGTTCATTCAAAAATATAAACTTGGACTTTTCCTATGAAATTTTTCAAAAGAGTTGTTTAAATGCAATAAAAATAAATACTCAACAAATTTATCATTGTGTACCATAAAAAATCAAGTATATCACGTTTTTCTATTTCACATCGCGGCCCTTATCTCTACAATAAACTAAGATTCAAAAATACTCCTATTACAAAATTAAAAACCTGAATTCTTGAAAAGCCATATAAATATACGTTTATGTTTTTATTATGTATATATTTACCAAATACAAATTTTATCTCTATTTGGTAGATATATAGATTTTATTTTATCTAATAGCTTATTTTATATGAGCCTAATGCTAATTGAGACCATGTCAAACTGAATTTTTTTTTAAATTGAGAATATAAAAATACTAAAACTAAAAGCGGTTTCTTGTTGACAAGACCTTTTGGTCTTCTGCAAGGTTCACACGTTTTTATAACGCCTATACTTTTATCTTTATTATATGTGCTAAACTTTGCTATTTGTACTGGATAGTTCTCATTATATATATATGATATTTTAATTTATACATTGTAAACGAATATTAAAAATAATAAAAGCGAATATCATTGTAAACGAATATTTACGATCACAAGTTTGTAATGTTTTGATTAACAAAAAAAAAAAAAAAAAAGTTTAAGAATTAAGGTGATAAGAATTTGTAAACAAAATTATCTGATAATTTTTCTTTACTGACACGTGTGTTTTTTTTTGTTTTTTTTAATGCAGTTTGGCTCAAATTGAAAAAGATCTTCGTCACAATGTGGACACGGAACCATTAAATACTTTAGACTTGGATATACTAGTACGTTCTCGTTCATAGGAATGATCCTTTTTATGTTACATAATAATGTATCAGTACAAATGTTATTGTGGTTATGGAGTTCTATGCATATCATTTGTATACCATAGTTTAAGCCTTTTTTTCTTTTCTTGAGTCCACTGTCGTAGATGTTTTGCACAATTTTTGCATACGATGTATGACGACGCCAAATGTTTGTACTAGCCTCTGTCTTTAAGAATTTTTTTTTTTTTTTAAATTAATTTTCTCGCGCACTTCGAACTTATTAAGATTCCGCCGTTTTATTAATTTTACTTTTGTCAACAAAGAAACTTTATCTTAAAAGTAAAAATAAGTATTCTCTGTGTAACCAGACGTTAAATTACAAAAATAAACTTACTAAGAATAATAAAAATCTGTAGTGTAGTTAGACACAGTTTGTTGGCGTACTCTAAAAATCTTAGTTTAGTAAAATTTAATTTATTCAAAAAAGAATTTTTGGTACCATAACCATAATGTTCAAAATACTACAACAATTATAGTATACACGATAATTCTCATCATTATATAATACTCGTAATAAGTACTATTGAAATTATTATAAAAAACGTATTCGTCAACATTTTATTCTATTAATAAACTTAACTTGGATTTAGAAGGTTTTGATTACAACTTGACGATAAATTAAAATTATTTTTTTTTTAACATATATTCGCACACCTATTCTCCAACTTCTTTCTCCACTCACTCACTCTGTATAAAGTAAAGTAAGGAGAATTACCATATTTTTATGATTCAGCGTCACAAAAATACTTAGCAACAAATCTTACATTAAAATGTGTGTTGATGTATTCCCGTGGAAGACTGTAGTCAAAGAAACTATTTCTATTTACTTTTATGTTGTATCATTTACAAATAAACATTATTTATGATAAAAAATTTTCATTTATTTTGATACAAATTATTAAAACTTATTGTTTGCACAATATTTGAAAATAGCTTTTAAATTTTTATCCAAGTTTGATTTATCTCTGTTTAAAAGTATTTTTTGGGTGTCTAAAGCTACAAAAGTTTTTAATTAATACTAAAGTTTTTCCTGCTTTAAAAATGGTACTTCTACAAACAAATAAATTATCTACAATTTTTTTTAAGATTCATTTTAAGAATATACAAATAAGCAGAACAAACAATAATAAATAACAATGAGTATTCTTGAAAGCTACTTAAAATACGCATTATACTTTTAAATACGAATTTCAAATATTTGATTCATCTAGACAGTCAAAGAGTCAAATAAAAAAAAAACTGAAACAAACATTGTGAAATAAACTTTAAAATGACTAAAAAGTATTGGTATCAGTACATTGTTTAAAATTCGATAATTTTCTATAGATTTATAATGGTGTTGCTTTTATAAGATTAAAGTCAATGGGCGTGTTTATTCTTATACTTTCAGCTCAATTTGGTCATACTGTACTTATATGAACGGCATTCTTTTGTCTTGCTTATATTTTAATTACTCTTTTTTTTTGTTATTGTTTTTTAAATCATTTTTGTTTTTAGTACTTAAAAATAAAAATATAAGCTGTATACTAATAATAACATAAATAATATTTTTAACTCGTTCTTTTAACACCTAAGAACAATTTGAAGTCATGAAAATTAAAAAATTTTCGCTATTAATTTTCACATTTATGCATGCTTTTCAATTTATGGCTTGCGGAAAAACACCACTTCTAAAAATAGATGGTAGCGTTTTGATTGGTGGATTAGTTGCAGTTCATGATGCAGGGGGTAATAACAACTTACTATGCAGTAATAACATAAGTATGTTTGGCATAATGAGAGTAGAAGCAATGCGTTATGCAATTGACAAGGTAATTTAACGTTTAAAATAAATATTATTTTCTATTATCTTGTCATCTTAGTCTCTGTCATTCTAAATATTTACAGATTAATAAAGATCCTGATCTTCCTTTCTCCAATGGAATGAAATTAGGTATTGAAATTCGTGACTCTTGTGGAACTGAAACAATAGCACTAGATGAGTCTTTACAGTTTATAAATGCTGATGAGCTGTCATGCAAAAGTCAAATAGCCAAACCGTTTTATGGTGTTGTAGGAGATGGTTCAAGCGTTTCTACTGCTTCAGCAGCAAGTTTACTATCGCTCTTTAAAATACCATTGGTAAGGTGATTTTTATTATTGTCTAGATGTACAAAAGAATCCTTATTTTGTTGTTTTTTGTTTATCTATGCTATCTGTGTTTTACAAAAATAAAATACTGAATTAATAATTAGACTAATATTTATTTATAAAAATAAATGATTGAAAAAAAGTATTAATGAACATTTAGTTATGAATAATTAGCACATCAAAAGTCCAATTTCTATTGGATGACTTTCTAATATTATAGACTATTGAATTGTTTAAAATAAAAAAACATTTAAAGAACTAACTACCCAGGAGGCGCGGGTCTTGAAAAAGACGTCTTTTGAACGTTTAAAAGACGTCCAAAACTTTAAAAGACGTCCAAAACGTTTAATAGATATTTAAAAGACGTCATTTTTACGTACTGAGTTCGCTGGGTCTGAACAAACAAAAAGAAAATTAAAACAATTAAAATAACATTAGTTAGCAATCACATAAAATACCATCAATTAACAACCAATTATTTATTTATTAGTTACTTATATCTATCTAAAATTTGTAAGATATTTCAACCCACAATTTGAAAATTTTTTTCCTACTATAATCTTACAAATAAATTTTTCCAAGTTAAATTTGTAGTAATTCTTAGATTTAGTTAGTTAAATTTGTAGTAATTCTTAGATTTAGTATAATTTAATAAATTGGCATAATTTATTTAACAATCAAGCTAACCGTTAATTCTCTAAAAGAAAAAATTAGTTAAAACTGGTTAAACATAATTATTATTTTTTTTTAACAGAATATTGTAAAACTGTGTCAGAGGTTTGGTAACTTTATTACTTAAGGAGACGGTGATAAAATAAAAAAAAACCTCATTAACTATGATAAATATAAAATTCAATAAACAAAAATATCAAAAACTATTGTCCCCAATCAAAATGCTTCCTGGGAAATGACTCACTTCAAATAGTGACAACCTTATTAAAAGTTCAAAATTTTAAAAGTTAAAAATAATTAACAGTTCTTAAAAAAACTCCATTAATTTTTCAACAACTCTTAAATCCTATGCTTATAACATTTAACAACGTGCATAACTACAACAAATAATTAAATAAGAAAGACTAGAATTCTACGAGATCATCAAAACCTTTATAAAAAAGCAATTCTGCATTCGAGGTTTAAGAGTTCTAAGGTTTGGGTAAGGGGAGTGGGTTATTATTGAAATGAAAATTAATGGTGATAGTTTCAAATCCATGAGCCGTAATAACAAAATGTGTTATATATTCGTTGAACACAGATGATTGGTTTATCCACCAAAGTAAATTTAATTTTAAAGTAAGTTAACTTTAATTTAAGATTTATTTAAAAATTTAAGCATCTTCAGGCTTAGATAATTAAGCCTAAAAATGCAACGTCTACCAGCCTAATTACCATTTGTTTACGGGGAAAAATAAATAGTTGCGCGACATAAGAATCGCTTGCACTTATTTTACTCACAATTTTTACTGTAGCACCTTTTTTTTTTTTCTTTTAGTTATTTTTGAAAATTGTTTCTGTCTTTTTGGTTAAATTATTATTTCTTAATTATGGGGATTTTTGTTTTGGTTAACTTTTGGTTTGAATCTTTATGTTTCTTAAGTAATGATTAGAATACTATAAAATATTGAATTATTTTTGGGTTTTTTACGAACGAATATTTCACAGAAAATTGTGAATTACGACAAATATTTGCAGCTGATGACAGTTTTTTTAACAAAAAAATCGCAAGTAGCCATTTTTGATTTTTTATTAAAAGAATTACAAATCCCATATATATTTCAAAGTTTGTACGTCAAACGGCTCGCATTCATTGTCGTTGACCGAAATTAGGTTCTTTTCATAATCTGAATTTAAGTAGCAATGTTTAGTTTTACTAAAACTTTACTAAAAACTGTTTTTTAATTAAAACATTAAGAAAAGTTGTTTTTTTTTTTTACTAAAAACAAACTACAAACTCTTTTTGCTTGTTCATTTATATGTTTGCGTAATGCTTCTTGCGTAATGCTTCTTGTTTGTGCTTTAATCTAACTCAGCTTTTTCAGACTGCAGCCTTCATCTTATGCTAATTTTATTCTATAATTAGTTGTATCTCTGTTTTTTCCACATATTTCCCACCATTATTCATGTTTTAATCTTTTAATATGTATCTAAAGAAATAACAAATTTACATTTTTTACTTTACTTATCATATAACAACAAAATAAAACTTTTCCTTAAACAATAAAATTGTTAAATAAACTATAAATATAAGGCTAAACCCTTGTTTTTAACTTAATATTTAATTTCTTGAAATTCCGAGTATATACCCACGTATACCAAAAACATCTCACCTCATCTGTGTGTTTATCTCTAGTAATTGCAAGATTAACAAAAAATTTATTGCTCGGGTTTCAAACTATTTATACTTTTAATAAATCTAAAATAAATATTTTCGCAAATAAATAATAAGCAACCGTTATGCTCAGCCTCAGAACCAAGAGGTTCCTTGTTTGCCACAGACTCTAGCTCAACAAGCAACATTTTAAAGATTTAGAAGGAGGCGTGTTATAGGTCCTCTTGGAGCACCTTAATAACTAAAAAAAAATTCTTAGCTTTATTTAAAAAACATTTGTAATTAGCAGCAACATTCTAACAATGTACTCTAAAAATTATAAACCAGATTAAACTTTGACTAAAAAACAATAATAACGACACTTTTTATTCAATGATAAATGTAAAATATAGATCATATAAATATAATTATTTTACAATACCTCCCACAAAGACCTCCCACAAAGAGGGCCTTTCTACTTCAAGTGGGTTTTTTGTCCCATTGTATGCTACAAAAAATTTGTTTTTTAATTATAAAAACCAAATTCAATTAGATCCTAAATATAAATAGTCAAGACAATAGTTTCATAGTTTTACATAAAAAAGTCACTAGAAGTAATAACAGTCAATACTACGTTTATATAAAGAAAAAGGTTATTATATTTCTAATGATAATATAATAAATTTTTTTTCTAATAATGTATTTTAAAAACTCTTTCTTCATTCAAATCAATTATAGTCAATAATAATTATTTAATTTTTATCTGCAAACAATTTTATTATTATTTTTATTCGTAAACAATTATATTACTATCTTTATCTGCAAACAGTTTTCTTGCAATTTTTATCTATAAACAGTGTTATTATTATTTTTATCTGGTGTCTTAACAGTTTTCACGGTCATGCCGGACAAATGCCGGGAGGTCACCGCAAAAATTGAAGCCATTATAAAATCGATGACCTTTTCTTTTTTGGATGCCATTTTATTATTCAGAACCTTTTATGAAAGTTGCCATAAGTCAATGATATTTTGTAGTTATCATTGAATTGAAAAGAACAGCCTGACTTATTTGATTTGATTGGTTTTAAAAGTAAGCGCTTGGTTTATAAACTTTGTTGTGTTTAAGTTTTTAAATTATGAAGAAATATTAAATATGAACTATAACACGATGTAAACAGCAATTGTTTATTTTAGTTAATGTTTTATTTTCGTTTTCGAAATGTGAAATTAAATAGAAATTAAAAATTATTGTTCTATTTTAATTTTATTTATGCTATGCTTTATGTTAAAATACTTTGAAAGAACATTAACTTAAGAAATATGTAGCAATACAAAAAAGAAACGCTTGCTTTATTTAATAAAGCGTATTTGTTGAGGCTAGTGATTATTATAAGAGATATTCGGTCCTAAGGTCATTTTTAAAGCAGAAGCCCTAAGCAGACAAAAAACCATTTAAAAAGAAATTTTCCTGAAAAAAATAGAGCCCCTAAAACTGCGGTTCCTAGAAACATGGACACCCCCTCTTCCTCCCTCTTAAACCAGCATTGCTAGAGGCCAAATTTTTTAAAATCGCTGAGGAGGGGGACTAGTAGAAGCTAAATACGCCTCGTTCTTATTTGAGAGCTGCTTTGAGAGATCAATATAATTTTTGTATATAGAGATGTTAAAATATTTAATGTGATTAGCCTTATCCTTAAACCACATTGGTTAAGCCTTTTAAATCTTAATTTAAAAGGCTTAAACCATGTAGATTTTTCATTAAAAGAGGTATCGCGAATAGCGGAGTTCACAGTTGCTTGATATACAATGTTGCTTCGTAAACATTTACTGAACAATGGACAGAGATTTTTATTAATGCAGTCACAGTTTTCTTAATTAGGGTTTGTATTGTTTGCTTAAATTTTATTTATTGTGCGAATTTATAATAGATTTTACACTTGGCATACAACTGAGCTAACTTTGACTGTGTTCCTTTTAGAGATTTTATGCAGTTTGTTGTTTTTAGGAAAATGTTTACCAATTCGTTTAGAAAAACATTTTCCCACGTTGGTGCTGACGTTTTTGCTAAAGGGAGGGTTAAATCAAATCATGTTGCGTCCTCAATTCAATTTTTGAGTTGATGTTGCTTTAAAATTAAATGTTAGGCTACAATGCGCGACATAATGATAAGACACCCAAAAAATATTTGGGGTGTCATTAAAAAACTCTGCTATTCATTTATATTTAAAGCTAATTTTTGTAATAAATGAGAACAAAGGGATAACAAGACTAAACAATATTTAAAAAAACTTATTTCAAACCCCACTCGCATTTTAATAAAAAAAAAAACTCAATTTGAAAAAATTCATATAAATTGTCATTTATATAAAAAGACGTCACAATTTTAAACAATCAATAGTGGGTACTTTTACCATATTTTTGAATCACTTCAATCATTCTAGAAGGTAGAGAATCATACAACTTTTTTATCTATGAAATGTCAATTGCATCCCATGCAGATGCGATGGATGATTTCAAATCAGCTAGAGAACCATATTGTTTACCACCTTCAAACACTATATATAACAGCTGTGCCCAAGCATTCTCAATAATGTTCAGGTCTGGAGATCTAGCTGGCCACATAAATATTTCAATTTTACTGCTGTTGAAATATTCCTTGACTCATCTTAGATTTATCATGATACCCAATTGCACAACAAATCATTACACCACCACCACCCATTTGGCGTCGTTATTGTGTTACTTTCTTTATGCAAATCGTGAAAATAATAACTCCATCTATCCGGCCCATCTAAAAAAAATCGTTTTTCGTCAGAAAATACTTGTTGCCACTCTCCTTTTCATGTTTTGTGGTCCTTTGCAAAAATAATTCAATTGTTTATGTGATTTGTTGTCAAAGGTGGTTTTCCCTGAAATTTTTTGCGCTAAAGGTGAAAAACATTATGAATAACTCGCTGAAATGTACGTAAATTAGCAATCACACCTTCTTCTGCGGCAATTTGACTGCAGTTAATAAAGAACAGAGGCTTGTCTCAACAACCTTCGCCTGTCACAGTCACTTAATGTTGACGGACGTCCGGAAATTTATTTTTATTCCATACATATCAGGACTTTTAACGTAGTTTTTAATCACAGTTCGGCTGCGTTCAATAGATCTAGCCATGTAACTAATGGAATGACCCATTTTCGATAAGTAAGAGAGCATTTTATCTCATCTGGAATCAACGGCGCAGCACGATCCATTACTAATTAAATTGTTATTTTATACTAAATAAAAAAAACCCAAACTAAATTTTTGACAGTTCACTAAAGGTTACAGTTAAATAATCATCTGTCGTGTTTACATCAAATGAATATTCTTAATTGCCAAAAATTCGTCAGTCCGCAATACAAGTGTCGTATACGACACTGTGTTTAAAATGAGAAATTTGCATTAAAAGTTTAAAGTAAAAAATCTCTTTATGTAAATTTAATTTCATGTTGAAGTTTAACAAAGTTGACTAGAATCAGTATAAGTTTTTATTTGAATTGTTAAAAAAAAAAAAATTCCCCCGTAACTGAGACCTCTGTTTTTCAAATAGGACAAATTTATTTCGAAATCAGAACATTTTGTCCGAATACAATTGTCATAGATGCAAACAATTTGATAGTAGGTAAATTAAGGTTAAATTTACTTATGTTGTTACTAACAATCTCTTATAACTTTAAAATAATTATAATTTACTGTCATTGGCATTTTTTTCCCTTAATTCATTCCCGGTAACCAATTTGTCGGCAATTTATTTAGAAATAAACGGTTTTTAATTTGCAAGCTTCTTATATAGAAATTAATAAGCTTCTTATACAAATACACTTATTAATAAATTGAGTATGATGTAAGGTTTTACATACTAAATTTATAAATAACTAAATATTCATAACTTTTTCTTTTTTACATAAAACTATTTTTATTAATAATGTTTATTTTCGAATAATTGAAAAATAAATAACTTATTTATCGCACATATCTTTTAATTTGTCTGTGTAAAATGATATAAATAAGTTAAACCTTAAATATAAAAAACAACCGTTTCCATTATTGTACCTCTTTTTTTTTACAGTAAAGAAATAAATATTTACATTGTTTATTAAAACATTTTGCAAAGTGATATATTTAATTTTTCACACTTTTTTACTTAAAAAGATTATTATAAAATTCAAATTTATCACCGACAAAATATTTTATCATTCACTCAAGATCATTAACTTTTTATCTGAGAGCGAAAAACGTGTAGAATCATTTTTTAACAGAGGAAAATTTTTCAGAACTTTAACTTGCTGTTTATTCTTTCTCTAAGAGGTACCTTTTACCAATCTTTCTTCAATTAACAGACCTAAGAACAATATTTTGAGTTTAATATGAAAAGGTAGATGTTTTTTTATGACACAGTTTTACTTTTGCAAAATGCACTTAATGGAAACATAAAGACTTGGAAGCAAGTTTGAAGTTTTTGAAGTCATCTTTGTACATTTGTATGACCTTCAATTCTACTGCAGAAGATTTTTCAATAGATAACAGTAATTTGAACAAGGTAGGAAGACTATAAATCTTATAATGTCTTAATTTTTTCTCAATCACACAATGCACCGTATTAGTACTCTGCACTGAACTACGGCCAGGTTCACTATACTTCTGTTCAATGAGTGGTATTCCGCTTTCATTTTGAAAAATTTTTATTGCCATAGACACAATTAGTTCTTATTCTGGGAAACACAAGAATCAGAACACAAAATTAATCGATTAATTGATAAATTAGGACAGTCTTGAACAGTTAACTTTAATAGTTTATACAGACAACTTGCAAGTTCATTTGCACCTCTACCAGTCATAGATTGCTTCCAAAGTGCACAATAAGTATTTATATTCAATAAACAGTTGGCTGTGAAACTACAGCAGTTTAAATTTATTTTATAATAAAATGCCGAAATATTAGCAATAGGAAGAGAAAACTTTTTCTAAATCAAAAGTTATAACTGCTGTGGTTTTGTAATCTCCATTTGCAACTTTAGGTCCTTTTAGGTCTAGGTCATTTTTTTTTTTACTTGTCTTGTTAATAGCTTAATCTCTCTATGCTGCAGTATTTTTTGATCATCTTCTTTGTTTTTAATCTCTTGATACAAATCACACAAATCTTTCTTTGATTTATGAAATGCCAAATTTAACTCTGTATTAAGAGTTGAGTAATAAACATCTTTTTTTATATTGAACTCTGGGTAAGCTTGTATAAACAACATGTACATTTTAATTGTACTCAATGACGACTCTAAATATTTTTTCTTAGTATTCTGTCTGCAATAGTGTGAATCGACTTTTGGAAAACTGTTTATATGTTCTCTGATCTTATCTAAGACTTGATTAGGAGTTTTTCTACAAAATACTTTTCCTCTCTTTGGGGACCTTGATTTCCATTTCATTCCACTTACTTTATTTACCATATTAAAATTATAATAAATTCTTCTTTCACTGATATCTTCAAGAACTTATTTAGAATGTAAAAATAATTATCTTATTAAAACCATTCGAGCACATACTTATTGTAATGAAATCTTTGTACACAAGTATTTTTTATTTACTTCTCATTGTTAGGAGAAATGATAGAAGAAGAAAACGATAAACTAGTAGAGTCTTCCGCTACATATCCAGGAGTCTTTTCCTCCATTTGGTGAGTAGACTCTAACACTATTGGTATCGGATTATCAGCATCAGAAGCCATAAAATACTCTATATTTGTATTAAAATACTCCATAATAGTTACTTATCTTTACAAAAAAATATATTTTTATAAATACTATTTAGTTCATCTTATTACGAGCAATAACTTTTATTTACTGAACATTTCAATTCAATTCAATGAAAACAAAAACAATTCAATATAAAAAAATAAATTAAATGTATTATTTTTAACTTACAAAAAAGCGACTTGTATAAAAAGTTCATTTATAACAAATGATCTACTGAACTATATTGGAAAAAAAATTAATTGAGCTATCGGATATTTGTTTTTAAATAAGTTTCCAAAAATTAGAAAATTTGCAAATATAAGTCAATATTTTCAAAAATGTCCAATACGACACTTGTATTCCGGACTGACGAATTGCGGTTCGCAAATAAGACGTTATTTGTAAAATTGACTTTTGTCAATTTTTCAATTTGAATTTTGTCGCACTGAAAAATCTTTTTTTTTTTATAAAATGCGAGTGATGTTAAAAATATATTTGTTAAAATGTTGTTAAGTGTTATAAACCCTTTGCTTTCAT
>NC_061167.1:31520889-31563389 GCF_022113875.1 Hydra vulgaris | reverse complement strand
AATTAATAAATTGGGACTCAAAACATATTAAAAATTGGGACTCAAAACATATTAAAAAATACGCACAAGAAAAAGAGAATTAACTGCAAATAAAAAAAGAGAAGTAAAAATAAACTTTAAAATTTGAAACTCTTTAAGGATTAACACATGTCATGCTACTATTGATACGCTGCATTTCAAACTAGAAAGAAGAAAATTGTGTTATAAAAAAGCCAATGAAAAATTTACATTTTTTTGTTTCAAATAATAAAACTATCACCATCAGAAGTTTGAAAAAAAGCAGAAGTACTTTAAAATAAATATAAAAAGGACTTTTTGTCTTCATTTGCTAACGAGTGTATACAATTCAAAAGTTATTTAATGATTTTAACTAAAAACATAAGACATAAAACTATAATAAATATTTGTAAAATGATCAGAATTGATAAACCTTAAGAACTATATAACTATCCTTAATGTTTTATCTACTATAAGTAGATATAGCATATATCATGTCGAATAGGACATATCTATACTGCCCAGTGTACAATTGTTCAGCCGAGAGATAATTTTCAGCATAAAGGCGGGTTTAATTTTATTTGAGGTTGGGATTGGTGATCGTTTTAATAAGTTAGCAAATCTATTTATTGATTCTGCACTTATCATAGATATCAACTTAATTACATTATAAAAACATTTGTCAAACAAAAAGGATATATCTATACTTCTCAACGTACAAATGTTCAGCCGAGGGATTATTTTCAGCATTAGATTTTATTCGAGGTCGAGATTGACTGTTGACCGTTTTAATAGGTTAGCAATTCTAATTATTGGTTCTGCACTTACCATAGATATCAACTTGACATTACAAATACATTTGCAAAACAAAACTCACGTAGAAAACTATAATTTTTTTTTTAATTTTAGTGAGTTTAACTTAATATACATATTTGTACTAAAAATATATATATTTTTTAATAATTACCCAAAATCAATGACCTTCTTTTCTTATTACTTATTACATACTCTGTGTATGAACTATAATAGTTTACCTGAAACTACGATTTTTTTGTAAAATTAGATTTCATTACCTCATAGACATTTCTTTAATTTATTAAAGAAAAAAACTGTAGTTTATTTCTTTAATAAATTATTAAAGAAATAAATTATTTAATGCTATATTATAACCATCAGGTCTTGCCACAAAAAACCGCTGTTTAAGAACTTAGAAAGTTGTTAAGCAGCGGTTTTCTGTGGAAAAAAACCAAGTTAAAAAACGTTGGTCCGTTTTTTAACGTTGGTCCGTTTTTCTCATCAAACTCAGCTTATGATTAATTTAAAAAAATCTAAATCTAAAATCTCAACTAATTAAAGTTTACCAGAACAGCAGCCTTTTTTTAAAAACCGTGATTCAAATCATTGCAATATATTAACGCAGGATGTAATTGATGTACCCACAGTAAACACTTTTAAAAGTATTATATATGTTACGCCATTGGCTGGAGCATTATCAATCGTCGGCAGATGAATCCCTGGGGTTACTTTCTTTCATCAATATTAAAATTTTATGCGTAAGTGTCAATGATTATTTTAATGAATAAATAAAAATCAAAGACCTTTTGTTTTCAACTGAGGTCCCGCTAAACGAGAGATCTTGCTTTACAAGCTTTCGGACACCAGACATTTAGCTCAGATTGTTACTGTAAAACTAATTGCAAAACGACTGAATAACAATACTCTCTGAACACAAGTAGTACAGTAACTTAAGGTTTAAGGAATAAATTTGAAAATTTCTATTTATTGATTATAAACTAAATTTAGAACATACGCTGATAATATACAGTATAAATGTTGTAAGAGTATCTGTCTGGAAGGGAGCTGCTCTTAAAGCATATGAACCACGTCAAGGTCCCTTCCTATTCTCATGTGTACAACTTAGTATGCAGGACAATTGAAGGCGTATGACACCATCAAATAGCAAACTGCTTTTCCTTGCACATTTTTATTCCAGGATTCATACAAAATATGTATTATGTACTGTATTAGATCAAGACTTTTTGGAGTTTTCATTAAATATTACTCCCAAAAACCTTGTATGGTTTGCTCGATTTATTTTAATTTTTGTAACAAAACGAAAGATTAATTTATTGTCTTATTTTATGGAAAAGAGTAAAAATTGCTTTTCACAATTTAATGATAAGTTATTAGCTATAAACCTTTGAGTAAAAATGGAAAAAGTTTTATGAAATAACTAATATTTAAAACTTGTCTAATTATTTAATAAACAATTGTTTATTAAATAGTTATATAAATATAAATGGCACATAGAAACTAAATAGCTTGTTAAAAATTTAAAATGTACGGCTAACTCTTTTAGACTGTGGACATGCACCTCCCGCTCAAACATGACTGTAGGCATGCACATTACCGTTCCATAAATTTGGTGTTAAGACATTCCAGTAGTTGAGCTCTAGGCGTTTGCTATTAACCGGAGAGTATGTGTCTAAGGCCACATGCCATCTCTTTTTGGCTTCTTTTCTAACTGTGTACTATCGTGTCTAGACACTTTTAAAGTACAGCTCTATCAGCTGCAAACAATATTATATACGCAAAAATACATGAACACCATGGTGACCAGCATCAAATCACTGAAGATGTTTGTCATATCGATGCCTGAATTTTTTCAAAACAATGTCGGAAAGGAAGCAAAGAAAGCTGGCACATAGAAACTTGATAGCTTGTTGAAAATTCAAAATGTACGGCTAACTCCCTTAGACTGTGGACATGCGCCTTCCGCAGTTGTACAATACTTTACTTTTGAACAACTTGTACGTTTTTAATGCTGGTTTTAATAATTATAAAATTTATTTTTACTTTAACTAATTATTATTGAGCCTAACTAATTATTTTTATTCGACAGCTAAACATTTTCTAATCTGTTAGCGTTTACATAGCTAGTGTTATGCAAAGTATTTTAAAATATCTTTCGCTACCTCTCTACAAATAAAAAAGATTTGAGACATTGCAAAAAGCATTATTTTTTAAATTAAACTAAATTAAAATAATTTGTTTACGCTAGTAACAATAACTGTCCTAAAACAGACCCCTGAAGAACCTCCAAGTTTTACGCCAAGCAAATTATTTAATTAATTTATAATAATTAATTACGCCAAGCAAATTATTTAATTAATTTATAATAATTAATTACGCCAAGCAAATTATTTGATTAATTTATAATAATTAATTACGCCAAGCAAATTATTTAATTAATTTATAATAATTAATTACGCCAAGCAAATTATTTAATTAATTTATAATAATTAATTACGCCAAGCAAATTATTTAATTAATTTATAATAATTAATTACGCCAAGCAAATTATTTAATTAATTTATAATAATTAATTACACCATCAAGATTGTTGCTCAGGATTATTTTAATTTTTTTTATGATTATTTAAGATTAAAATGGTTTTATGGATTTACCTCAATTATTTTTGCATGGGATTACATCAATCATATTGTGAATTTATATGTATTAGGTATATAATATGTTATATTAGGTATAGAGTAGGTATATAATTTTTTTTTACAGGGTATTTAAAAAAAATAAATAAATGTCTATAAGTAACCAGGTGAAGAATTGTTAGTCCTTGGCCTTGGCCTTGTCATAATGCTAAAAATTGAGGCCTTGGCCTTGGTCTTGGCCTAGAATATTTTGACCTTGGTCTTGATTGTTTTGGCCTTGGCCTTAAAAAAAACAAAATATTTTTTATTGATTTTGTTGAATTCTGCGCATAACCTTAATCTATTTTTACAAAATGTGGTTTTATTACATTTTTGTTAATAATTGGACTTAACGTAAGACAAAAATTAAAGTCTTCGGTCTTGAAAATGTTTGCGTAGGCCTTGGCTTTGAAACTCCTAATATTAACCTTGACCTTAAAACTCTAAGCCTTTCCTTGGCCTAGTAACTTTTGGGCTTGGTCTTGGCCTTGGACTTGTAACGTGTGGTCTTAGCCTTAAGTTTGTTACTTTTGGCCTGGTTAACAACTCTGACCAGGTGCATTAAAAAGTATTTAAGGTTGAGGAATGTTAAAGAGTTTTTATTTTTTAACAATTAAAAGAAAGAAAAAAGAAAGAAATTGCAAAAGAACTTTGAATATTATTTTTGTTTGATTTTTAGTTAAAACTGTTTTTTCATCTTTTTATTATTAGATATCTTACGGTGCTACAAGTACAGAGCTTTCTGATCAATCAAAGTATAAGTTTTTACTTCGAACAGTTCCTGATGATTCACTTCTGTCACTTGCTATGTTAGATTTTATAGAAAAACTAGCTTGGACATCAGTTTTCCTTCTTTATTCAAGTGGATCGTATGGGGAATTTGGCTATGCTTCATTTAAAAAGGCAATTACACAAAAAAATAGCTCGCTTTGTATTGTTGATCGAAAAAAAATTCCTCCTGGTGCTTCAGTATCCGATCTGAAAAAAATTATATCAGAGTTTAATAGATACCCTAAAATTACCGGAATTGTTTGTTATTGTGAGACTCCTGACGCTAAAACCATTGTGAAAGCAATTAATGAAAAAAATCTTACAAATCATTATCGAATAATTGGAAGCAGTATGATTCCGTGGTATCAAGTTAAAACTAACAACACCGTCAGTTTTTCGCTTTACCGTAAAGATAGTTCAATGGAAAATGATTTTTATAAAAACTGGTATTCTAGTCTATCTCCTGATAACTTTACCACCAATGATACCGCTCAACATACCTACGAAAGTATATTTAAAAAATTTTGGAAACACGCATGCATAAAAAATGAACGTCGTACAAACTTAAACTTAAATTGTGACAACACCACAAACAGTTCGTTTAGGTTTTGTTTAAACTCAACAATTGAGGAAACTTGCCGGAAAGACGATGTTTTATCCTACATCTTTGATGCTATTTATGCTTTTGCTCATGCAATACACGACGTTCTTAATAACGTTTATAAGGGAAATACGACGTTATTTTTGAACCAAACTATTGATGAATTAGGGTTTTTTGAGCATTTAAAAAACGTTTCTTTTAACGGCAGCACAGGATTTATAAGTTTTTACAACATTAATGCCCATTATGGGATTTATTACAAAGAAGAACTAATAAAAATTGGACTTTGGAAATCATCAGTAGGATTGAATATTTCTAATGAGTTTGATTTTAAAATAAACAGTACTTGTCAAAACCAATGCCAATTATGTTCTAAAAAAGTGTTCACTTCAGAAAAATGTTGTTGGACATGTGAAAAATGCAAAGAAAACGAATACGTTGAAAATAATGTTTGTAAAATCTGTCCTAATGACCACGGACCCAATGAAAGTTGTAATGGTTGTAAAAAGTTACCTGAAAAAAAAATGGAAAAAGTTTGGCAAATTACAATTGCAACATTATGCATTTCAGGTTTCGTAGCAACATTAACCACTATATTCACATTTTTTAAACATAATTCAACTCCACTTGTAAGAGCATCTGGAAGAGAAATAACGTACTTAATATTAACAGGAATTATGTTAATGTATCTGTTACCTATTTCTTTGTTAAATTCTTACACGAACAGCATGTGTGCAGCATTTAGGTTTGGGGTTGGAGTGTGTCTTTCTGTATGTCACGCATCGCTCTTTATTAAAACCACACGAATTGATAGAATATTTTCAGGACGCCAAGATCTACTTTTTATAACTCCGCATTGGCAAATTGTTTTAACAGTTTTTTTTATTGTACCCCAAATATGCATTTCATGTATCGGGCTATATCAAAACAAATACAAACTAGTGCGAGAAAAAGATAAAATGGTGCTAAAATGCTATTCCGAATCAGTAGATTTTTTTGCCACTGTGGCCTATAACTTGTTGCTAATATTTTTAACAGCTTATAAAGCATTTAAAACTCGCAAAGTTCCTTCAAACTTTAATGAGTCACGTTACATTGGATTTGTTATGTACACTTCGATTGTTGTTTGGTTGACATTTTTACCGTTTTTCTTTAGTTCTTCCACCGAACTTCAAACATTATCAGTTATTTTGGATACAATTATAGTTGCAACAACATTTCTAGTAGGCCTCTATGGTGTTAAGATGTATATACTTTTGCTAAGGCCAAATAAAAACAAAAAAGCGCACTCAGTAACATTTTTTGAATATAAATCAGAATCTTCAAATGGAACAGTTGTTATTGAACCTGACAAACAAAGCATACAATTATCTATTTGTAAAAACCTTGATCGCAGTAGTTAAGAGACAAAAGGGTTGCTTTATGAAAAAATCATACTAAGGGTTTGAGATCTTAGATATATCTAAACGTTATGAAGAAGCGCTGTATGTAAAGATAAAAATAAAATGTTGAGAAAAAGAAAATATGGCAGTAAAATAATGAAATAATGATTGAGCAGCCGTAGCGCAGTGGTTAGCGCGCTTGTCTCAGAAGCTAGAGATCCATAGTTCAACGCCACCTCTGGGCAAGTTATATAACATTGGTAAAGAAAGAGGCGTGAAATTCTTTTCAAATACTCTTTCGCGGTGCTCCGTGATAAGACCTTAAAGACTTCTTAGGGCACTTAAAATAAAATATATATATGTATATATATATATATATATATATATATATATATATATATATATATATATATATATATATATATATATATATATATATATATATATATATATATATATATATATATATATATATATATATATATATATATATATATATATATATATATATATATATAATATATATATATATATATATATATATATATATATATATATATATATATATATATATATATATATATATATATATATATATATATATATATATATATATATAAAGTTCAATACAATTAGGATTTGTACATTTAGCAACTTTTTCGTTTACCGGTAATTTGGTAAATGAAAATTGAAACACCGGTATATTGGTAAAATACCGATAGATACATTAATATCTATAGATTAATACGAACATAACAATGTAATACTATTTTTATTAAATGGCATTTTTTAAAAGGTAACTTCTTAAAAAATTTATATTATCTGATGTCTTGCATTCTAGCCAAGATCTAATTTTAGGGAGCTGGACTAAAAAATTAGTCCAGATACCCAAAAATACTCTTTCAGGTTCAACACTTGTTGAACGAATATTCATTAAATAATAAAAAAACTATTTAATTCTCACGTATATTTTCTTGTCGAAAATACTCAAACTCATTTTTTATAACTTCTCTTAGATTTTTAATGTAACTTTCTTCTAAGATGTCTATCCTTAATTCTTCTTATTTTGTTATTTAATAAGAAGATTGAAGTTTTTCCCTCATAGTAAAATCAGCAATTGCTTTAACAGTATTGAGGTTGTTATTTAAATCTGAACCCGGTTTATCATTTAAATTTCTCTGCATTAATGTACAAGATGCTTTCTACTATGTCAACAATACTTTTAATAATTGTAGTTAAACTGCTGATATTAAAAATACCGTAATTGTCTTTAAAAGAAAGAGTCACATTTGGCTTTGTTATAAAGCGTAAAACCTCTGAAAACATCGTTATTTTCTCTTTAATGCAACTTATTATTTCTTTTTTTAAAACAATGTTTAAAAGAGTGTTTTGGTAACTTAATTCATCTAGCAGAAATATTATTGTTATATCGACTACATATAAATTAATCTTTTCAGTGCAGTTTGTTTCAACGGCCAACTTAACCGGTTGCAAGCTTGATATTATATTTAAAAGTAATTTTACTTTCTATCAAAATTTATGTCCATTTTTAAATCTATCATACTTTTAAAAACAGCATTTTGAATTTTCTAAAAGATCTATAAAATGAAATTAAAAAAAATAATTTCATTTAACTTTAAAAAACGTCAGCAATGGAACAAATATTACTAACTAATTTTGCAACATCTATATTATTTCAAACGTTTTTAATTACAGTCATTAAGTTTACTTAAACGTCATGTTCAAAAAAAAGAATGCTTTACACTAAGATTTATAATGTTAGTGACAAAAAAGTGTATAAAAATAATTTATTTAACTTTGTTCGCACGTTCTTTAATATATAAAAACCAGCTAAGAGGATCGGTGGTAATTAGGATCAGCTAATACGGATCGTGGTAAGTCTATATAAATATATATATAAACTCGTTATATAAAAATATAGTAGATACATAAAAATATTTTCTGGACCTTAAGATCTTCTTTTTATAACCCCGCATTGGCAAATTGTTTTAACTTTTTTTTTATCGTACCCCAAACATGCAACACCAAAACGAATACAGATAAGACAACCATAGTTGTAACCAGATTTAAGATAACCATAGCTAGATTGAGGTTCAGGGAATGAAATTTATTTATTACCATAGTTTGTTGTTGCATATTATTTACCTTAAAGCATTTTAAAAAACAAAACGCTATTACTATTATTAACTAAAAATTTATTATAATTCTTAAAAAATAACAATAAAAATTAAAAAATACAAAAATAATAAATGGAGAACTGAAACCTCAATATGACACAGTTTTTAATGGTGTGTAAACATCTTCAGTTGCTATCATCAGTTGCAATAGCATGTACTGACAGGAAGTCTGCAGGGAATCTAAAATAATGTTACTTTCCCGATGGGCATTTGTTTTTAAAAGTTACGTTCTAAATGTGTTTTAAACGTCTTTTAAACGTCTTTTAAACATTACTGTTTAAAAGACTTTTAAAAGGCATTTAAAATACATTTAGATCGTAACTTTAAAAAACAAATGCCCGTCGGGTTATGAGTTATGTTTGATGTTAATAGGTTTGACATTAATAACTAGTAGACTACTGTGGTATTAAAACTACAATGTTATTATTTGAATTTTTAAATTACAATAAAAATCAACTTACAATTAAATTGGTGAGAAGAAGAACAGTACTAGTCCACTTTTTATTATTTCCACTTTTTTTCCATAATTTTATGTAACTTATGTCAAATTATGTACTGCAAAAATAATACTAGTCTATCTTTCTTTCATTGTTTTTTGTCATAAAGTAGATTGAAACTAATAGAAGAACTATACTTGTCCAGGACTAGTACTGATTTTCTACTCAGTTCTTATTACGCGCCAAATCAAGTTTGGTTGTTGCAGAACATATGACAGTATCCATGCCCTTAAAATTCATTTGTATAGAAAGCATCCAAGTGATCCTTATAAATATGAAAGTATAAATATTTCTCCTGTGGAAAGGAATGATGAGCTAATAGATCAGCAAGGTAGTTATACAGCAGCACATGTTGATAAAGATAACACTAGTAATATTTATTCAAGTGTATTATATGGGGAAAATATAAAAGAAATGATTTTAGATGTTTTAATGACTCTTAGATGTCATAACACAAGTGAAGTTGTAATTCAGTATGTAGGAAAAAGTGTTCAAAATATTTTATCCACAGTAAATTACTGTGGATATAATGAGGTTGAAATGTGGAAAGATGATTTATATATGATGCAAAATGTTAAACGAAGCTCTAACTTGTGAAAATGCAAACTACCATTTGAGTAAGCATTTGTTATCCATTATTAACACACATACATAGATATATAACAATATAAAAACAACTACAGTTCAGAGAAATATAGAGAAAACTAATTAACCGCTTAACTCCTACATTATTGCGTCATAGTAAATTATTTACCATAAAATATAAAATGAGAGTATGTTTAGACAATTTTCCTGACAGAGCACTATCGTTTAAAAATCGATACTTTTCGTTTAACTTAGGCTACAATGCTCAAAGACTTATATTATTTAATGTAAATAATACAAATTTTTGAAACAATGATCCATCCAATTATGTTGAATTTAATGTTAAGCGTTGTTTTATGATAGAGCATCAAGAATTAAAAAAGGAAATTGATAACTTAAAAAAAGAACTTCAGCACGAAATTTAAAAAAAAAAAGATTTATTTGAAAAATTAACTTCTACCACATCAGTTATTACTATGAAATAAATTTGTATATAAACATAATCCAAACAAATCGTGTTATTGCAATTTACTTGTATACAAACATTTATTTTAAAAATGATAGATCTTGCGACTGTTATACTGGCCCTACATCTGTCAATGTGTTTCATTAGTTAGTCCAGTATCACCATTAATCAAAAGAAGATAAAGTGATATTTAAAAAATATCTACTGCTGTTTTTAAAAATTTTTTAAAACCCTTAACTACTTGGACTAAAATATATATTATGCAGCAAAGATGAATTTTTAATGATGCTAATACTTGGATTGCTGACAACTGATCTTGCTGACAGGTTTAATATATCTTAAGGACAAACAAATACAATATTTTCTTCATCGTTGAAAGCATCTAGCTCACTTTTAAAGCACATGGTTTTTGTTCTAAGTAAAGATGTTATAAGACAGGCAATACAAAACAGATTTAAGAGATTAAATTATATAGACTTACACTAAATTGTCCCCCCTTAAAAAAAAAAAAAAATTCCCATTTCTTTTCCAAAACTAGTTATTAACAACACAGAAGTTAGTCGCGAAAGAGTAACAAAATTTCTTGGTGTTCTCATTGACGAAAATATTACCTGAAATAAACATATTGCCTATATTAGCAGTAAAACATCAAAAAGTATTGGCGTTCTATATCAGTCACAGGATTTACTTAATAAGCATCATCTAAAACAAATCTATTTCAGTTTTATACAAAGTTACTTGAATTACGCGAATGTTGGGTGGTGTTGTACATCTAAAAGCAAGCTTGAAACACTCTATCGAAAACAAAAACATGCCTTAAGAATAATAAATTTTAAAAATAAAAACGAACTTGCAAAACCACTGTTCGAAATTATGAATATTTTTACGTTATACGAGATAAACGTTTATATAATTTTATGTCTCATGTACAAAAGTAAATTTCAACAATGCCCCTCAATTTTTGAATAATCTTTATGAAATAAAACCTAACATTAAATATACTTTACGCACAACAGGCTTAATTGAACCATTGTGCAAAACTAAACAAGAACAATTTAAAATTACGTGTCGCATATCTGGAATAAAATCTTAGCAAAATATAGTAATTTACCAGGTGTAAACAATATAAATTGCTTTCAAAAACTAATAAAAAAGAATATTTGAAAGTATACAAATCTTATTAATGATTTCTTTTAAACTGCTTTGTTTTTTTGTTTTTGTCTTTTTACATTGAAAAGTTTTTGGTTTTAACACTTTTTACCTTAGTTAATTAAGTTTTGCTTTTACCACTATCATAGGAATTTAATATTGTAAAAACATAATTATTACAACGGTTCTTGATGATAAGACTTAATGGTCTTCTGCAAGTTTCCCGCGTTTTTATTTATTTTTGTATAACTAACTCTTATTATTTTGTCTTTGATTTTTTATATTTATAACTGGTTTATTTTTTGAAAGACTAAGAGTATCTGGTATTATATTACGGATTTTAATTGTAACAAAAACGGAAAATTAAAAAAAACAAAAAAAACAAAAAATATTCAGGTATAACAGAGTTTATTATGAAAACAACTAAAAGTTTTGACTTACAGAAACTAACAAGGAGTGAATACAAGCATTACAACAATATAAAAACATTAGTACCTATAGCTCAGAATTCATTAATAAGTTCTTTAAATAATTTCTAAAGCTTACAGAAGCTAAATTTCTTATACTCTTGTATAATGTATCATTAAGGGTTTAATATTAACACTTAATGTTCTGAAAGTTACATTAACTACACAGTTCCCTCTGGTTAGAAAGGTGCAGCTCAAATGACTTGATAAATGTCAATGAAAAATAAAGAACTAAAAAAGAAACGGGCAATTCCACGTAATAAAGTTGAAAAAGGCTTCAGTGCTGTGTTTTTATAAAACAATTACTTATAAGTTTGAATTAAAGGATAAACTAAACATTAATGATAATACTTTTTTGTAAAAACGCACTCTAACTAGGTCTATATGAAAAATATATTTATGAAAACAATACGTTACGACCGTCACGAAAAAAAGTCTAAAAGTTTTTTCTATGCTTCGTATCAAACTTTTTAAAACTACAACTATGGTAAAAGTAAAGATAATGATACAAATTTTATCATTGTTTCAGTTCTTTTTTTTAAAGTGATCACCTTTTCAAGACGTTATTAGTCAGGTTATGACCATCACGACATGTTTGTTTTTCCAAAACGGCTTCTTGACCCTACATAAAGTTTAAGCGCGAACGACTTTATTATTTAAACCAAGTAATAAACGATTTTATTATTTAAACTAATTTTAAAATCAATTCCGTTAATTGTCTCGTTTGTAATTTGTTTACTCGTTATATTACAAAGCTCAATAAAGTATTTCTAAATTCTTTTTTTAAGTTATAAGTAATATAATTTAAAAAATTATAATTTCAAACAATTGATGCGAAGAGTTTTTTTTGTCAAGAAATAATAATCGCGGTTGTTGTTTTTTTTATATTTATAACATTTCACGGGATTTTTATATATCAAATTTAAATCAAGACTAAATCTACAACAGATACATCACAATACTTTATCACTAACACAAGCTGTGATATTTAAAAACATTTTAAAAATGCCTAAATCAGCTGAAAGATCGAAAGCTTATAGAGTAAGAAACAGAAATAATTTGTTGGAAAAAGAAAGAAAGAAAGAGAAGTTATGAAAGGCGACAGTTATCAATGGTTAATATATTCACAAGACGTGAATATATTAACCTGGATATACTAGCATAATCTTTTTTTTTTTTTTATGATACTCATATTGTTGGGCAGTGATGTGGAGTCCTAAAAGGACTCTTGCTTTGTATATCTTCATTTTTTTCAGGGCTGTAGTGTCCAGAAGCTCTAAACATATTTGTTGACAGATCTGCCATAAGAAAAAAGTTCATAAGATTTAATGACTTGGAATTTATTGTTTTTACGCCCAGAGTCCTGGAGTCCTTGCCGCTAGTATACCTAAAGACTCTGGGTTTAAAAAATAATTGTTCCTCATACTTAAAAGTATATATATATTTTTTTCTATTATAAGTCCATAAACTTTTTTATGTTTTGAGAGCTTTTGGATACCAAAAACTAGGAAGAAGTTTTTTTGTGACTTTTAAATCTGGAGTCCTTTTTAGGACTCGGCATCCCTGTTGCTGGGTATAATGTTTGTAAAACAACTAAATATACAGCTGTTAAAATAGACAATTTATTTGATTCTCATGTAAAATTATTCTCATTTTCAAATTTATTTTTTTTAAATTATGTATTTGTTTAGTTTAGTTGATAATGTCATTCTAAATAAGCAATATTTGTTCAAACAGGAATAATGTTTTTATTTTCTTTTAATAAAGATTTTTAATAATAATGGAGGATATATATTGTCTCTTACCTCTTTTGGTGGAGTTAACTGATAGTTCAATGGAAGATTTGCAATTTTTGAAGGTTGAAACAGATCTGCCTAATGTGCTACCTCCTCTTAAGAGACGGAAATTAGAAGCAGCTTTAGCATGTTCAAAATCTAATTCTGTTCAATCACAAAGTGAAAGCCTCATTGGTATGTTAATCCAATTTATTTTTAATAAAAGTTATTCCATTTTTTTGTCATTTTTTATTGATGTGACTTAAATATAGTAACAGTTTTAAATATAATTTATGATATACTATAGAAACATCTGTGGTAACTTCTGTTGCATGTACCAAATCAAGTGGTTCAAAAAAGATGGTACTTAATTTTTATTATTTTATTGTAGTTTAACTTCTTTTATATGTTATTGTTGCATAATATATTATTGTGTATATTTAACTTATATACATTTTTTACAATTTTTTTTAATTTTCAAGTTGTATAAATATTTCATGTGAGTTTTTGAATAAAAATTTAATATAGTTACTAAAGGATTCTGGATATTCTAGTTGTAATATACAGCTTTATACTTTTTGAATAGTTGATGAATTAAAAAACTCATCTATTGGTTTCTTCTATTAGGTTGTGTCAATACTGGATGCAATTGAAAATCACCCTTTAAAAAATAATATTATTATTGAGGCACAAAAGACTGTAATAAATGATCGCTTGTATCGTCTCCTTGTTAAAGTAACTTGCTTTTACTTAATTGACTGCTTTGGAAAGTAAGTCTTATAATAATATTCACATGTATATATTATCACAATACATGATTATGTAGATATGTTGTTAAATTAGTTATGTTAACTATATAACTATATTATATATATATATATATATATATATATATATATATATATATATATATATATATATATATATATATATATATATATATATATATGTATATATATATATATATATATATATATATATATATATATATATATATATATATATATATATATATATATATGTATATATATGTATATATATGAAGATCTCAGTGGAAAAACCAGCGTTGTCACATTTTAAAAGTTTTGAGAAAATATTTATTGATCATTAATAAAAGTCTTTATATAAAGCAACAAAAAAAAGGAATTTCTAATAAAAATTATATAAATTTTTTTTATAATTAAACTTTAAATAAATTGAACAAAATATTGGTTTTTTTCTCATCTTTAATTTTCTTTGCCTAATATAAAATCTTTTATTAATGATCAGTAAATCCTTTCTCAAAACTTTTTAAATGTGACAACGCCGGTTTTTCCACTGAGGTCTTCATATATATATATATATATATATATATATATATATATATATATATATATATATATATATATATATATATATATATATATATATATATATATATATATATATATATATATATATATATATATATATATATAATTTTAACTGTAATATTCTTTTCAGCTATCTTCCACCAGAGCATCAATTAGCCTTGGTAAAAAGTATTGTTTTAACTTTTAAGTTCAGGGCATGCCGAAGCGGAAATGGATATGTAAGTTGTTTGTTTTTGTTTTTTTCAAAATTAAGTAGTAGTATACTATTATTATGGACTTTATTATGTGAAACCAATATTTAAGTAAAAACACAATCACTGCACAAAAATTACATGATTTAATTCTAATGTTAATGTCTCAACAAATTATCTTCTTGCATTATTATTAATGCAATTCATTGTGATGATAGTTATAAGATTTGTTTGTTTTTTATTAGTTCATTTATTAGTGCACAAAACCTATTAATATTATATGATTGATTTTGATAAGTTTCTTTATTGCCTTCTAATTACAGATATATATTTTTTTTAAATAGGAATTATACTACTGTCCAGGAACATCAAAGGGTTTTCTGACTAATTCAGAGAAATTTATCGTTGTTATCCAGCAGATATAAAAAAATATAGCTGTCGCAGTAAAAGAGTATGTCAATTTTTTATTGCCTAGTTAATTGAATAATTGTATAGTTATACTTTGAGTATTTTTCTATAACTTTTTAAAAAAATATTTTTTAAACATTTGATAAACTTTTAAAGTATTTATTAACAGAAAATTCATCAAACACAACTGTATTGATACATTTATATATTTTTTTTATTTTATATGTTTATTTTTATGTTCTTTAAACATGCAGAGAATATTCCAGTTTTATTAAAAACAACATTTTCGAAACAAATAGTTGCATACTGCAAGCTGACTGGCAAATGCATAGACATTATTGGCGAAACAGATACTGAAGGAAATAGCAATACGGGTAAATAATCTTTAAAAAATGTCAAACAAAAAAGTTGTATTTATTAAATCATGTCTATATCAATCTAAGTTGTAATATAATTTTAATTTTGTTTAGATGCATTGGTACTAAAATCTTTAAAGGCTCTTTATCTCTTGCCAACAATGGGAAAATATCGTGTTTCAACAAGTGCAGCAATGGTTTTCTTAATTGAAGAACTAAAGGTATGATTTATTTTCAAATTTAATTAGTTTCTTTAATAAATAATATACCAATAGTATGACTATAGTTTTTAAGAAGTATAAAATTCAATTATACTAATAAATCTTCCATCTTCTTTCTCATTATTTTATTTGTGTTAAATTTTTGTTCCATTTGATTTACTTCAAACTTGAAAATTTTTCAAACTTTTTTTTTAGGATGGCGAGGCTCTTGAAAGGTTTTTTGATAACTCAAATCCAAAACAGCAGCCTTTCATTTTGTCATGTGGATTGTCTTTTTTCGTTGTGTGTGATAGAAAAGCAATTATACGCTCTAAGAAAAAATCCGTTATATACAACGAATTGTATCTGTCGCTATTGCACTAACGGGAAATCCGTTAAGTTAACGAATTAAAATTTTAACGAATTGAACTCCGTTAGGAATAGTCCGTTGAATTTACCGTTAGTGCAACGAATAATCCGTTAAAATTAAGGAGTTATTACACTAGGCAGCAAATTCTCCGCCGTTGTTAATCCTATGAAATAAATGTGTTAATAAGTTATTTTAGTGATTATTTTGTTAAAATCACTAAAATCTAAAATTAGAGAGGCCAGAATTGTGACTTCATAACCAAATAATCCTTTTATTTGTTAATGTTTGCATTTTTATTTAATTGCAAAATTTATTTCTACATTAAAACGTTTTAACCAAAAATTGAAAACTAATCAAATATTTATAATATTTAATCCAATATACTTTAAATTACAAAAAGAAAATTGTTAAAAAAAATATTTTTAATACACTATACTCAAGCTAGTACATTTATATAAAACACACACATATATATAATAGATGTTTAAAATAAATCAATGCCAAGATATTAGTTTTTGGTCGCTAGTTTTGGTTTGGTTAGTTTAAATAGGTTTTGGTTTTGAATACTGTTGTTACTCGTACACAGGGTCGCACTTTAAATCGGACACCATGCTGTCAACTCCTTAAAGATTAATATAAAATAAAATAAGGAAAATATGGAAACTTAATAACATACCTAGTATAAAACCAAAATAAAATGTTACTGATAACACTATAGAAAATGTTTTTGGTAATTCATTATATGTACATTTCTATTCTAAATTTTGTTATTTTAATTATCTCTGATATCGTTTTCTAAAGATAAAGTTAAATGGAGCAAGTAAATTATATCTTTATTAAAATGTAAATTAAAAAAAAAAGTATAAGATTACCTTGACATTATCTGATAACTGAAAGACTCTATACATTTCACATACATCAATACCTATCAGGAGCAAAAAATAAGGTCTCTAACTTTTTAAAAACTATGATAAATCAAAACAAGATTAAATATGCAGACAAAAAAAAAACGCAAGCAACTATATAAAAAATTAATTTTACAACTTATTTAAACTTACAGTGTCATACCACTTGTCACATGTTTAAAATAGCTAATTCTAAAATAATAGTAAATATAGAATATAGTAGAATAATAGTTAAAAAAGTGTGATATAAACTTAGTCTTAACTAAACTAAATAAATATGCATGCCAAAAGAAATGCAAGTTAAAATACAATTATTTTAAATTTACTAATTCAAATTTACAGTGGGATATCACAAGCCACGTGTCTATAACAGCAAATTCTAAAATAATATAAACACGCCAGATATAAACTTCTTATTATTATTATTAATAGTTGAAACTCAACTAAATAAATATGCACGCCAATAGAAATGCAAGTTACAATATAAATTTTACAACCAATTTAAACTTACAGTATGACAGCTTATACCAAGTGTCTAAAATAGCAAATTCTGAAATAATATAAACAAGCCATACACAAACTTAGTTGTAATCTAATTATATAAACATGAACGTCAAAAGAAATGCAAGTTAAAATATAACTTTTTTAAATTTACTAATTCAAACTTACAGTGGGATACCACATGCCACGTGTCTAAAACAGTAAATTCTAAAATAATACAAACACATCAAATATAAACTTAGATTAAACTCGACTAAATAAATATGCAAGTTACAATATAAATTCTACAACCAATTTAAACCTACAATGTAACACTAAATGCCGTGCCTCTAAAGCAGCAAATTCTAAGATAGTATAAATAATTCATATATAACCTTAGTTGTAACTCAATTAAATAAACATGAATGTTAAAAGAAAAAAAAGTTCCAATATAAATTTTTTAATTTTACAACTAATTTTAACTTACAGTGGGATAGCAAATCCCATGTGTCTAAAACAAAAAATTCTAAAATAATATAAACACACCAGTATAAACTTAGTTTATAATATTGGATGCCACATGTTTAATTTGGAAATTAATAAAAATTGCAATTTATAAAAGCATATTAACTAGCCATGTAAACTTAGCTGTAACTAACCTTAATAAA
The DNA here is from genome assembly GCF_022113875.1 of Hydra vulgaris. NCBI lineage: Eukaryota > Metazoa > Cnidaria > Hydrozoa > Anthoathecata > Hydridae > Hydra > Hydra vulgaris. Next base: position 31,545,083 of record NC_061167.1, on the reverse strand, counting down.
TATACCTATCAAAGATGTTAACATTTTAAATTTTACAACTGATTTAAACTAATATGGTATGTTACTACAAGTTATATGTCTAAAATATAAAGATAAAAAAGACTATAAATAATCCATTTAGTCTATATTATAGAAATAATTGTTCAACTAACCCTTTACTACTAGTAAAGAATTAGTTGAACTTTTATTTCGATAATATAGACTATATGGATTGCATATATTCTTGCATAATTTTCTAGATTTAGACATGTAGTAACTTACCATATATGATATGTATTAACTTACCATATATGTTATTATATATTATTTAGTAATACTAATGGCTTTTAATTTAAAACAAAATAAACCTTATTGTTAAATTTTCTATATAAAGTTTTATATAGAAAATTTAAAATAATCTAAATAACCTTCGAAATTACAAATAACAGAGCGTAACTTAAATTATATTTATCCATTTGCTTTGTTTACTAAATGTAAAGCTTTATAAAAAATGGCATATTACACTTACTGCAACCAACTTTTATCTACAATGTAAATGTAAATGTAAATGTGAGAAAAACGCATTCAAAACTTTATCATTTTTAAAATAAAAAGCTATAATATACTGAAAAATTTTTTTTGACCGATTAGAAAATATTTAATCCGTTGAATTAACGAAATTTCAAAGAATCCGTAAATAGTTAATTTTACTCCGTTAATTATCTGGTTTTTGGTAACGAATTAATCCGTTAATTTAAAGAAAAAGCGCAATCCGTTACTTTTTTTAACGGACTGTTTTTAGAGTGTAGTTAAACCTCCAAAAGTTTCTGTTGCCTTTGACTGTCTTTTCTAGTCTTTTTTTGTATTTAATCTTGAATATCTAAAGCAACTACAAGTTTTATATAATTTCTTTCAAGAATTAGTTTATAAACTGCCTCGTTCTGTTGCCACCACTAAAGTACGTAAAATATTCGAAGAGATTTCTCATATCTTATATATTCAGCTCGAAACATTTTCGTCAAGAAACGCTAAAGCCTTATGATTCTGAAAAATTTTAGACAGTAGTTTAGGACATTTTAGTAATTTTAGCCTCTTCTTCTTTGAAAAAATTTATGAATGATAAACGTGTTTTATTAGAAAAATTAGAATAAATATAAAAAAAAAATAATAACTTTACGATTAATCGCTTTATTACGATTATGCTTAAATTCTGACACAATGTCTTATGTTGTTTATTTAACACATGGCAATATGTTGAATTAAAATCATCTTGTGTTGTTCATATATGACAAAAGTTTTGTGTTGCGAAACACGCAAGCTTGTGTCGTTTTAACACAATGTTTTTTAGAGTGTTGACGCGTGCTTATAATGTGAGACGCGACAAAAACTTGAACGACAATGCTAATAAAGTGGCGGAAGCGCAGCTCATGGTCCACAAAAGACGTGCTAATAAATTTTATAATAAGATTAGAAATGTAAAAAATCTTTGTAATAGAAATCCAAACGTAGCTGTACTATGTTTTGACTTTATGCAAAACCTCTCTCTTTCGCACATACCTGGTCAAGAGCTATATTACTGTTGTCAGCTTTTGGTAAATACCTTTGAAATTCACAATCTGGGAAGTAATACGGGCCACTGTTATGTTTATCACGAAAGACAGGCCAGAAAAGGCCCAAATTAAGTATACACCTTTCTACAGAACTATACCTTCTCAAAAATTCTGGATTCTGTTCAAAAACTTATTTGATGGCTGCCCTGGGCAAAAAATCGATTTCTAGTAGCTACACAAGCTGGAAAACGTTTTAAGAAAGTTTGTCATTATATTCCTACGCGGGGACAATCATTCCTTCCCTGTGACAGAGACTTTGGTACTATCAAAAAAGAAATATGCGAAAGCATGATCGCATCTACCTTGTGGATGAGTATATTGATTTAATAGTCAGTACGAAAAAAAATTCCAAGCCATTTACGGTTACGACGATCACGCATGAGGAAATTTTAAATTTCAAAGATTAGTGGCCAACTGCTCATAAAAAAGCACCAAAACCCATAAGAGACAATATACGCCATCGCGCATTTTCTGTATAAAATGTTTGTTCATAACAGTGCAATGCCTGGGTATGTGACAATATATGACTTTTTTGATGGACTATGTTCCAGAACTTTTAAACTTGTAAAAAATCGAGTTGAGCAACAACTGCCCACTAAGAAAGTTTATCAGGAATCAGTTGCAATAAATGAAAAAAAGATCAAAGATATTAAAAAGCTGGAAGGGTACATACCCACAAACCCAACTGAGTTTTGAAAAAATATTTATTCATGGAAAACAACGGGCAGGGTGGAGGAATATAACTAACTTTTTTTTTAATGCAATGACTTTTTCCTAATTTGTAAAAATTTGTTTGCGAGGAAGAATAGTACTTGTCCAAGCTTGTCATATGTACTTGTCTAATTTGTCATAATTTTTGAAGTAAGAACAACTTTTTTTCTATGAACTACCACTATATTAACAAATGCTTAGGTAATAGAAGTAAACACCTGCTAAGATAACTGGCATCCAAAGTAAATAGTTTATAAACTATAACTGTTTAAAGCTTAAACATTGATCTCAAAATGAAAATATTGGACTAGTATTGTTTTTCTTTTCACCGGTTCAATTAAAACCGAGTATAAAATATCCTCAATTATAATTACGATTACTCAAACATATATATTAATTTATTATTATTATTATTATTATTATTATTATTATTATTATTATTATTATTATTATTATTATTATTATTATTATTATTATTATTATTATTATTATTATATATATATATATATATATATATATATATATATATATATATATATATATATATATATATATATATATATATAATAAATTACTCTGTTAATCAACTGATAAATGAACATGTAAAAAAAAAATACCACGGAAGCACCAACTGAAGTTTATGTGAAAATTCCTGCAAGTTTCATTCATTCAAGTTTCATTCGTTCCAAATTATGTCATTTATTAAATATGTACTTTTTAAAAAGCTTTTTTTTTAATACTTATTTTATAACATTTTATTAAAAACAAAACAAAACTTCTTGGTCTAAAAAAATGTGCTACAATTATAATATTAACATCTTCTTGTAGTTAATGTACCATTTTCTAACCAGCTCAAACCTTGGCCGTAATTCATTAACAGAAGCTCACGCCAAACACCGCAAAAACTTGTATATTTAAAAAAAAAATTAATATTTAAATAATTTTGGTATACAGATATTATTTTATTTATTTTAACAAACTCTGTACTTTAATAGTTGGAGATAATAAAACTCAGGAAAGGAAAACTTTTATTTATGAAACATGAAATCATAAATATTGAAAACAGACTTGCCAGATTAAGTGTAAACTTACTAAATTTAGATGAACTATTTTATGGGAGATTTTACATAATTTATGTCAAAATTATGTCATAGTTTTAAATTAATATCTGTTAAAATAATGTATTTTCTGATTTTAATCTTCAATTAACACAAACCAACTCTAAAAGCATAGATATTATAAAAAAAGATTATTAAAAAAATTTAAGACTTGAATTAAAAAAGCAGTTATAAAAATGATTACCAAAAAAAAGGATTGCTGAAAGATTTTTTTTTTTCAACTCATACTATAAAAAATATTATATGATTATGAACGCAATAACAACGGTACAATTATTTATGTAATTGACACAAATAAAACAAACTTGATTCCATTTCTATAAAATCAATATTGCTATAATATTCATATCGAATTGTCACCGCCTTACATTTCGTCCTTTAAAATTTTGATTTGTAATATTTTATTTTTATAAAAATATTACAATGCTATTGTTACTTCTTTAGTTGGCTTTTATTATTTTTGTTAAAACATTTTAACCAATTATGATTGTGGTAAAATTACTTCAATCTAAAAAAATAGTATTTTACTTTTATTATTTGATGTTAACAATCTTAAATTGAAATAGATAGTAATTATAGCAAAGTAATAGTAATTTATAAATAACGCTGATATAACATGATTATTTTTTTACAAATGCATTTGAACTCATTGTTTTGATTAAAGTTGGCATCATTAACATTACCTTTAAATCTTATTCACCACGTCTAAAGTTTGATATCTATTTCATAACTTTGTAGATATACCTTTGATATTATACTATTATATGACTATATGGTATAGTATTATACTATATGATATAGTATCATAAATAAATATATATAGGGGAGACCGGGGCTAGTTGGCTCGGTTTTTACTCTATGAGCTCTGTAGCCCTAATACCACACTTTTTTGAAAATATTAAAGTGTAGTCTCAAAGCGTATGAACTTGGGTAACTTATAAAAGTTTCATGGATTTACAAAAAAAAATTCTTGGGGCCTTACGGGGCCCTCAAAAAAAAAAAAAAATTGCGCCAACTTACCCCACCACGGGGTAAGTTGACGCAAACTATAAACGTGATTATTAATGTACTATTAAGTGCAAAATTAATAGAAATTTTTTACCTATTAATTTTGGCAACAATTTAAGCTAATAATTTGATATTATTTTTAGCTTGTGCTAAATATTAGTACGTATAACAGCCAAAACAGCAGCCCTCTTTTTACCTGTTACAAAAAACCTAAAAAAAAAAATTTTATAATTTTTTTGTAAGAATAAGTTTTTTCAATATTGTTAAAAATTAAAAAAATTAAAAAAATTATTTTTATAAAAATAAATATTTTTCTCCATAGTAAATGCTATGAGCCAACTTACCCCGTAAAAATTTTGTCAACTTACCCCGAAGGCTTTTTTTTCAATAAACAGTCTATAGATCCTGAAAAACGGCAACTTTTAAAAAAAGTCAAACTGAATATAGTAAACCAATTGTGGCTAGAACTTTTACAATAATTTTATTTCCATTTGACTAACTATTTTCTTTGTAAAGTAAAAAGGAAGCGATGTTTCAAAAGTTACGTTTTTGTCCAAAAAACACTTAAATCTTAATATCTCCCATGCGCATGCGCGAATCCTGACAATACTACATTGAATGATGAAACAGTCAATTAGGAAGATTCTGTGTAATTTTTATCACTTTCTGATGAAAGGCTTTAAAGATAAACGCAATTCGTCAACTTACCCCTGCGGCCAACTAGCCCCGGTCTCCCCTATATATATATATATATATATATATATATATATATATATATATATATATATATATATATATATATATATATATATATATATATATATATATATATATATATATATATATATATATATATATATATATATATATATATATATATATATATATATATATATATATATATATATATATATATATATATATATTATATATATATATATTCTCTTATTTCTAATCTTTCTTAGAAACCATATATCAAATCCATTACAAAACTAGTATCTGCTAAGATTCCCCCCTAAGATTGCACCCCTTTATCGTGGTTGCCACTTTTCAACTCCAGATTCTGTTCTTTATCTCTATAAGTTTGTAATCCGTCTTTGTATGGAATACTGTTACCGTATCTGAAGCAAATCTTTAAAGATGCCTTTTCTCTTTTAGATAATGTGCAAAAACGCATTGTAAACATAGTTGGGCCTGCTCTTGCAGCCTATCTTCATTTTCTCATTTTCGTAATGTTGCCTCTTTTTCTCTTTTCTATAAGCGTTTCTTTTGCCATTAACTAAAATTCATTCTCGTGTTACTCTTCATTCAATTAAGTCTCATCCTAATTTTGTGAATGTTCCTAAGTGCTCCAAAATTTCTTATTCCTCTAGTTTTTTTTCTCGAACATCAGTACTTTGAAATAACTACCTACTCTAATCGTGGTTGTTAGCAGCCTTGTTGGAGGGCATATAAGATTGTTTGTGAGAAGATTGTGTGACTTTAGAGCTTCTATTATTGAATTTAAATTTTTTAACATTTTTATGAATTTTCAGTCAAAATACACAAAATCTAAGTTTACAAAACTACGTTCAGTTATTAGTGTTATGTATCTAAACTGAATTAAGTCACGTACTATCAACTGCTAATAGATCCAACAATCAATACTTGGTGAAACCCGCTGTTGCAGCTGATTACTTTAGTCACACGTTTGGGCATTCCCTGAATGAGACATGTATACATTTTGCGAATGACTTGGTTGTGATTCCATACATCGTGTATACATTCAATCAAGCAACGCTTAGTAGTTATTTTAATGGATTGACTTTATGTTTGAAAAGACGCCAGAAGTACCCAATAGGATTCATGTCAGGTGAATATCCTGGACAGTTTAGCAAAGAGACGTTTGCCTGTTTCAGTTACACTTTTTGAATTGTACTATCCGTAGATGTAACTTATTATTATATAGAATTCTATCATAATAACTAGACATCCAAAATAATTAGTTCAATGCATACATGTACACTGCACTGCAAGTTAACATTTCAGATAAAAAGGAATTGTTAATCATTATTATTTAAATTAGATAGAAGCGGATAATACCTTTGGTTTTAGTTTGGCTTTCTTTATAGGATGTTTAGCAGTCTAGCATTGCACAGTTGACGTCTTACAGTTCTGGGAGAAATTTGCCCGCCATACTTTGATATCTGACAAGTGAGACTTGTCAGATATCAGAGAACAGTAACGTATTTTTCAAAATTAATACAACCATTATGAAATTTAATAAATATATTATTATTATTATTATTATTATTATTATTATTATTATTATTGTTATTATTATTATGCCACAACGCTTACTGTTCTTTGTTCAGAAATTTTGACCAAAAGGGAGATTGCTGAGAAATGTAACACAAGAAGTGTTACATTTCTCAGCAATCTCCCTCTGACTGAAGCGCTGCTCTTTAATCAGTGCTTTCATTGCTAAAACCTACCTTGGATTTAATTCCTTCACTTTACCCATTTTAGGCAATAAGTTAATGGAACTCCCTCCCCGATGATGTCTGCAAATAGAATTCTCTACCAGATGATGTTGTAAATGCGTCATGCTTGAATAATTTTAAAAACAAACTAGACAATTATTCTAAAATAGTAAACAATAATTTATGGTTAACGATTAGAAAATGTACTACATACATATTAAATTTGTATGACAGGTTGACAGGAATTCATGCCTATACAAATTTGTTTTACAATTTAAATTTTTACTAATTCAAACCTTATAAAATAATAATAATATATTTATTAAATTTTATAATGGTTGTATTAATTTTGAAAAATACGTTGCTATTCTCACACCAAATTATCATAGAAAGAATGTTGGGTTCTTTGTAAAACCATTCTTTATTATTTTTATACCTATCTAATATTCACCTGCCAAATTTAATCGAAAAAAAAAAATGTCGCAAATACCTTTTTACTCCTTAGAATAGGTACCTAAACTTGCTTTTATCACTTTCAACGTGGAGGTTAGGGGAGGTTTAAAACTTAAACTTTTCGAAACAATAATATTCTTTTGTTATTAATATAACAATATAAAAGACTTTTTTCACTTTTTTCTAATTTATAGTTTATATTGTCATATTAATAATTTTTAAAAAGTTTTGTAATTTATTCCCAATATATTATAAAACTCAAAATATATATTACAACATTTTATTTGTATGGCTTTGAATGACAACAACAAAGCAAAAAATAACAGTAACTTGTCTTTTACAATTAATTTTTTTTTTAAAAAAAAGACAGTGGAACATTTATTTAACCACCTATGTTTATTGTTTTACAAACATGTTTAAAACATATTATATATAAATTTTTAGCACTTGTTTTATTTATTTAACTGATGATACTAATCAAAGACTCGGTATTCGTATTTTTATCTATTTACTATATACTAGTGTTCAGTAGTATTTAGCTGTTTGTTTTTAGCATTGAGTTATATTTTGCTGAAATAATTGTGCTTTTTTTGGTATTTCTTTTATAGTGTTCTTTTTTTTTTTTGAATTAGAATACCTATTAAAAAAAATGCATTTGAGTTATATTACTTGTTTTCCAAAGTTATTATTCTTTTTTGTTATCTTCGGATTCATTAGAAAAAAGTAAAAAAAAATAAATTTTGATGATTTTATTTATTAGGTGAACATATTTCAATTGTATTCTTCTTTTGTTTTGTTTTAAGCGTTAGTGTTTAAGTTTTATGTTTTACATCTATCTATTATTTCAAAGTCTACTATTGTTCAAATTTTTTATTTATTTTATATATATATTTTTTAAATAATTACAAGAGAGCAGGTTCGTAGCAACTAGGGGGGCAGCAAGGGTATTTACCACCTCCCTCTCCTCCCCCGAATAATATTTCAAATAAATAACTTTGAAAAAATTGACTGAAATAATGACTAAAAAAAAAAAGTCCATAAAACTATTTCGGTGCCCCTTAGTCCAGTACTGCCCCCTTAATATAATTTTTGTTCCTACTGGCCTAAGAGAGTTAGACAATTTAACTATATTTAATTTAGTGTATTGTCATTGTCGTAGTTTTTAGTTAAGTGCTTATAAGGACTTTTTTTTAAAAAATAGTTTTAAATCATATTAGTAAGTAATATAAGTTTGTCGGAAAATTTTGAAAACTTTTTAAATGGTACTATTAGAATGTAAAAAACTTTTGAAAATTTTGAATACTTGTTAATTTTTAGAATGTGTATAAATTGTAACTTTTCAAAAGAGAGCTAGTAACGTTTTTATTATTACTTGTTTTTTTGCATTACCTTTAAAAAATTCTGGTTAATTCAGGTAAACAATTATGATTGGGTTTCTGTTATAACTTTTCAAACTAATTATAATAAACTGAATTTTTTTTTTACTGTTTATTTTATTTCTTTTTTTAACTTTAAGATCCTTTGCAAACTGCAACTACTGGTATTTAAAACTATATTTTACAACTTTTTCAAATAAAAAAAACATTGAGTTTGAATGGTTATAACAGTTTTTTTTTTTTTTTTTTTTGGTTTTTAATTTTTTTTAAACTTTTAATATCATCTACATCTGACGATCCTTGTTAAGGTTACATTATAAATTTACAAAACGATTTTAAAATACCAAAAAGGTGCATTTAACTATTTTATACAATTTTTAATTCTTGGAGCCATTGCCAACATTTACTACTTGTAAAGTTATTTAAATAACTTTTTCTAACTTTACATAAAAAGTTTGAAGATGTCTTTTTTCATTAATGTTCTGTTAGTGTTGTGATTTGCAAAAAGGTAACCAGAAAGTGTTGTGACTTGCAAATTGGTACCGAAAATTTTGTGACTTGCATAAAGGTATCCGCAAGTGTCGTGACTTTTACGATTTTCTGATAGACCGCTCTGGCTTACCTTCACGTGGTTTCTATTGTTAAAAACGATTACTATTAAGTTTCGTTAGTGGAATTTTAAATTTTAATCATTTTATGATTAAGATACTATTTAATTATAATTTGTATTTTGTTTACACTAAATTTTATAATTTAAAGTAAATTCTTGTTAAAACTTCTTACATTTTTTTAGGTTGGAGGTGAGAGGGTCAAACAGCATTTTCCTTGAAAATTTAAATATGCTGATTCATGTTGTTAAGTCTTAAAATATTTGTTTACACTAATTTCTTATATTTTAAGTAATATCTTATTAATTTAAATTTACTTGAAATTGTTTTTAAAATTTTTGTAGATTGGAAGGGCGCATACTCTTACACCTGAGAAAATGGATAAACGTGTATTTTGTAAAATGGTAAAATATCTGTTTATACTAATTTCTTATAAACCTCATACAAATTTTTTTTAAGGGTGGAGAGGGCGCACGCGTCTTTCCTTAAGTCAAATTATATACCACTCGTATATGCTATTAAATAGTAAAGTATAAAATTCACTTTTTCTGCATAAATTTGCTTATTTCACTTATCATTCCGTTTACTTTCACCTTAATATGGTGCTTGTAATGATGCCACAATTCTGAAACTTTGTATCAAAAGAGTTTAAAACCTGATAAATCCGAAAAATATAGTTTTTTATATGTCAAAACAAGGGAATGTAGCTTATTTTAAGATCCATAAAATACACTTTATAATGCCGAGAAAAAAGGGCATTGGCAATTATAGCTATAAAAAAAATCTGACTGATGTAAAAAAAACTTAATTTCGATTTTCTTAAAAATAAGATCAACACCTACTTTTCGAACCAATTTTGTTTTGGCTTATATTTACTTGAGGAATTATTGATGTTTGATATAGACACAAAATTTTTTAATATTTTTTAAATTAGACACTTAATATAACCCTTTTACCAATCAATCAAATTAGAAACTAAAAATTTAGTGACTTTATTATCTTTTTCACTTTCATATGATATTTACAACAAAATTTAAACGTATATAAATTTTTTTTTAAATATACTAAACTTTAGTGATTTTATATATGCTTTACATTCACATTATTTAGTTGGTTCACAAAACATAATATTTAAAAAAAGAATGGATAAGACATTATAGAATCATAAATATAAAAATCTCTACTTCCTTAGGAAAATAATTTTTTCAAGTCCTCTTTGGCTAAATAGTAGCAAAGTCCTGTTTTTGTTATCGGTACCTCAACTTTGCAAATAATGTGGACATTAGGAATCCAGCATTGGCTTTCCTTTGGTGGCCATTTAAACGACCGTGCAGGACCATTAGAACACATAAATTTTACAACAATTTTTGCCTCTACACACTTTTTGATAAATATGTCATAACTTTACTTCGACAGGTTGGACACAGTTTTTCTCCAGGTATAAGATTTAAACCTATGGTTTCTGCTTCTAACACAGTATGCATTGTAATCACACGTAAAGATGCTTAAAAAGAAAGTAATTAAATTACTTAAATAACATTAATTATATATATTATGTAATTATATTACTATGCAATTTGTTATATTAATAACTATGAAACATTGAACAAATCTTATTACAAAAAAAACTTATATGACTTATTAATAATAATATTACCTAATGAAATATAAATATATAAATTTTTGCCTCTACACACCTTTTGGTGACTCAAAAATGGATTACAGCAGCTTTTCTGATTACCCTTATATCTTACAACTAACATATGATGGTGTGTGCATATATTAGTAATTTGTTCTTGTTTCAGATTTGTTTGTTTTTCAAGTAGCTTACGATCATTGCAGTCAATATCTTTAATCAGATTTCTTCCTTGAGTATATGATTGTTTATAACAAGCTCCATACTTATTTACAAAGCAGCAATTAATTTTGTTATCCATATAAAAATATAAAGAGGAATCTCTGTCCAAACACTTAATACAAGAAATCTTAAATAATCTTAATGTCCCTAACAAGAAAAGTACACTTGAACACAAACAATACCATTTCAATATGTATTTATTAGTAGCTATTAGTTTAATAGACATATTTTAAATGCCTATCTATCTACTAATTATTGTAAATTCTCCATTAACTACTTAAAAAAAGTTGTGTAAAAGTAAAAGATAGCTATTTAGTTATCTTTTACTTTTACACAACTTTTTTTAATTTAATAAAATTTAATAAATTTTAATTTAATTATATTTAAATATAATTTTATTTAGTTATATAACTTAACATGGTAATGTTAATTAGACATTATTATATTATTTTATTACTTTTTTTATTGATGATAATAAATGTTTTATTACAACAAAACAATCAACAACAAAAGTTACATAATATTGCTAAGTTTAATGACATGATATTATGTAATGAAACGACATTATTATTATGTAATGAAAGTAAAAAGAAACAAATTTATAAAATGTTCAACTATGTTTTGTAATAACTTTGTAAATTTTTTACAAAGCTATTACAAAAATAATTGTATTTGTATTCAAAATATATTTGAAAATTTTTTTTTTTATGCAAAATATCTTTAGAAAAATTGAAAAACTAAAACATCAATAACTCCTTGATAAAACATAAGGCCAAATAAAAATTGGTCCGCAAAGTAGATATATGTTTAATATTTAAAATAACGAAAGCCAAAACTTTTTTTCGTCAGTCAGTTTTGTTCTAGAACTATAGTTGTCAATGGCCTTTTTTATTGTCATTAACAAGTGCGTTTTGTGGAACTAAAAAATAAACTATAATTTATTGTTTTGAGAGTATAAGTTTATGATTTTCAGATTCAGCAAGTTTTAAACTCCTTTGGTACCAAGTTTTAGCTTCGCAACATTATTCCAAGTTTAATAAAAGGGTAATGGTAAACTGACATATTTCCGGCTTTATCCCCCTCTTTTTTCAGTCAAAAATTAACTAACTTCAAGTTGCTGTAAATCTTGCTGTAAGGGTTGAGAATTTTTCGAAAAATTTTTACAGTCTTTCCTAACTTATATCTTTAAACATTTGTGTCAAATTTCAGCGAATTTGGTGATGCAGGGTGCAACCCCTTGTTTTTTGAGAAATTTTTACCCCATGGGATCATGTATTTTTGAGTAATTTTGAATAAATCTTTTTTATTTTTTAACGAAGTATGAATAAATAATAACAAAACTAATTGTATTCGATTCACTAAAATAAATTATAGTAGTTTAAACCAAATGTAAAATTAACTTGAAAAAAGGAGATCAATACTTTTGCTATAAAATATTTTTGTTTATTTGATAGACTGTACACCTTCGAAAAAATGAGAAAAAGTAGTTTCTTGAACTATTGTTCAAGAAACTTCTCTTTCTCACTGATTCTCTTTCTCACTGATATATAAATTAATAATGTGGAAACAAACAATGGCGCTATGTTCATGTTATTACATGAACATAGCGCCATTGTTTGTTTCCATATTTATTTCTTGCAAGATTTTCTGTATTTCATCATAGTCACATGTACACTATTATTATTTTTTTCAATTCTGTGATTGTTACACATTTGGTTTAGAATGTTTAACGAGAGCATAGTAAAATAGATGTTAACCTTAAAGTTTCCATATTATCCTGGTATTATAATTTTTTAGTTATTTTAACCTAAAACAGCTTTAACAAAATGTTCATTTTAAATATAAAATAATAATTTTTAATTATGTTCTTTTTAAAGACATACTTTTTAAAACTTACTGTTTTTAAATTAGTTCTATAGATTTTATATTCTATATATACATATTTTATACACCTTTTTCTTGCACGAACTCAACTTAGTTGTAGAAAACTTGAAAAGTAAAATTTAAAACCTAAATTAAATTTTACTGTTTCCATACGTTGAAATGTATATGAGTTAGATACTCATATACATTTCAAGAGATTCCTTCTTACCATTAAATCATGTTTAATGATTTAATGAATCTCTTGCCAAGAGATTCCTTCTTGTCATTAAATCATGTTTAATGGTAGCCGCGAGTTCTGTGCAAACACGAATGAGCATTGACACTAAGTTGCTCAATATATAGTATGATGATGATGATGATGATGATGATGATGATGATGATGATGACGATGATGATGATGGTGAAAACCTGAATTACCGGTAAAATATAAAAGTCTACCGGTAAAAAATTTGAACCAAATTTAGCCATTTACCGGTAAACGAAAACTGGTATTACAATCCCTTAGGTAGGCACATCAGTCACGTGACTTTCTCCGTGTGACAAGTTTAGAATATAAACATTAGCGAGTTTTTCGGTGACGTTTTCGCGAGTTATTTTAATGCTATCCAATTTCAAACCCAATTGCCAGTCATATTTCACTTGCAAAAAATAAAAAAAGTTGTTGATTTGTGGAGATAATTCTTCAAAGTTTCTTAAAAAAGAATCTAGAAAAATTTTTAAATTGTTTTCTTTATAGTTTATTTACACTTTTTGACAAATACATATACTGTTTTAAATTGCTTTTTTTGGGTTCTAGCACATCAAAAAAGATTATTTAGCTTATAAAATTACTATACCTTATATAATTATTTGATACCTATTTTTATACTTAATTGTTTTTTATATCTGGACTTAAAAATTAAAAAAAAAAAAAAACACTTTTTATTATATTTTCGATATTTTTCTTGACGCCATTATGTTACTCCGTTCAACCTATATCTGGCTGCGTCCTTATTCTGGCCGCTTTTAAAAAAAATTTTAATGCAGAATTGTATTGATTGCTTTAAAGTAAAAATGCAACATTTGAACTTTATAATTTATAAATAAGCAGTTTAAAGTATTTATTATAATTGGTATCTTGACTGCATTGAGAAAAAACAAATTTATATTTGATAAATTTTATATTTTGTATACTCGATATTTGGTGTTTTCAAAGTTTTTCTAATTACATCCATTTTGCGTTTGTAAATCTTTTAAATTGCTACTAATATTAAGATTTTTTATTTTTAAGCTGTTAAAAATGGAGTTTTATAGCAAGCAGCATGTAAAGCTTTTGACATTCTATGATGTTCGTTACAAGTTTGACTTTCTGGAGTAACGAAAATGGGAGCCAAACCTGGATATCCAACTATTTTAAATGAAGAAGAAAAAAAGAAATTAATTGATTTTGCATATAATAGTGCAGCTTTAGGAATCAGATTTGGTCAAATTGCAATTTCAAAATATGTTAAAAATTTTGCTTTAAAACATAAAAAGCAGTCAAGAATAGAACTCCTACAGAAAAATGGTGGCATGGGATCTGTAAAAAGCACAAAGATTTAAATTGACGTCAACCAGAAGGTACAGCAGCTATTTGACATCAGTATGTGAATGTTTGTAAAAAAAGAGTATTTACAATGCCGTCAATCAGGTAACCGGGAAACAATCAGAGTAATAACTTGTGTCAATGCAAAGGGTAACTCTTTTCCACCACATTTCTTATTTAAAGAAAAAACTAGTCTCTCTTGAGCTTTTAATTTAAAATGCCCCAGAAGAAAATACATGGAGTGTGTCAGACAGCGGTTGGACAAAGTAAGGCATTGCATTTCAATGGTTTACAAAGACATTTCTTTCCGGAAAGTTCGGATTTTTTATAAATGTATATGAATTTGTTTACTAATACAATATTAAAGAACTCTCGTTCTTTAACTTAAGTTTTTTTTTTGTGGCCTTTACAGAAGTTTCGTTGCCGTTGACCCAATTGCCCAAAATGGGGCAAATGAGCACTGGAATTCTTATTCATATTTTGAGTTTTTATAAATGTGTATGAACTTGTTAAGTCTGACAATATGAAAAACCACCTGATCTTTAAATAATGTTAATTTTTATTATTTTTACAGAGCTTTAATTGCTCTCGGCCCAATCGCCTCAATTTGGGGAATTAGACCTGAAATTTTTACTTTTTTAATATGTATAAATGTAAATGAATATGTTTACTATGAATTTCGGAAAAATCTCTAACTTTTACGGTTTTAACAGAGCTTTTTGTACTCTTGGCCTAATTTTCCCTAAAATGGGAAAACGAGATCTGTGTATTTGAGCCTGGGAACAAAAAAATATAATATTGGTGTCTCTACCCTGAATGTGAAGGCATTGTGTTTATAAGATATATTATTAGCGAATTATACTTAAGTTAAATATATTGACCACCATACAAGTTTCATGTAAAAATCTTTTAACGATCAAAAGTTATGACTGTAAAATATCCACCCTATCCGAAAAGAGGGGTTGTGAATTTTACATCGTCATCATTTTTGAACCCTAAACGATTGTTAAGGTGGATAACCACAAAAAAAACAAATTTCAGAACTGTAACAAAACTTTAATAACCACCATTTGTTTCAAATAAGTACATATATTTCTTGCAACGTAAATATCGCTAAATATGAAGATCTTTCATAAAAAAGCAGAAAATTGTCTAAATTACATGAGAATGGTGCATTTAATTTCTACACTTGCAATACACTTACATACACTTGAAACACGATTTTTAAAGCTGTAGTAAAGTTTAAGCTTTGAAACTTAGCAATTGTCTGTCAACCCATGAAATAAAGGCAATGAATTAAAATATCTGGAAACAAACAATAAATAGGCTTTTTATTTATTTTTTTTTGCTTTTTTCAACATTTTTAGGAGGTTGAGCTGTCTCAAAACACACACACACACAAAAAAATAAACGCAATTTATAAAATTTTTACATTCATTCCCTTCATCTTGGTATTTTGAATAACTCCTGAAAATTTGATGTAAAATTCTTGACCCAATATTAAGATATCATGTTGCAAATCTAACTAAGTATCGTTAAAATACAATTCTGAGAAAATAAGAAAAATAAAATACAAAAGCATAAAAAATTTAAAATTTACAAGATTAATAAGCTTTTTGAAATTGAAGTTTTAAGTTCAAAACCTTATTAATATTATCAACCCAACCTTTTTTTAATGCTTTTAACTTTTCTTTTCTTTTTTTTACTGCGACATCATCTCTTTTAAGAATGTTTTTTAAACGCTTTGTATTTTTTTTTATAAAATGCCAATGAATTTTTCAAGTCAAATTTTACATTAAGAAACTTAAAAACTCTGTAAAGACCGTATGTATCATCATTGAAGTAAAGTATAGCAGAATTAACACCCAATTCAAGCAAAAATCTTGAAACAAATTATTTTTTGGACATCGAGATCGTTATGTGTTATTAGGTCCTTCGTTACAATTTTGTGTCTCTCCATGAATGTATTTTTAAGAAGTGAATCATCAGAAAAGTTATCAAAATCTTTCCTTATAACATCATCCACGTAGGAATATTTACTTTAGGCTTGTAATTACCAATTCCTTCTTCAAAATTCTTTCAACTACACCAACTATTTAATCCTCTAGGACATAGTATATGACGCCGCCATTTGTCTGGAAAGTTAGTACAACAATGAAAGTAATTATTTTAAATGTGAAAATTAAAGTAAAAAAACAAATATTTATATTAAAAGAAAAAAATCGTTATCTAGGATAAAGAACGCCAAATGAAAATTTGACTGATATACTCTGAGGTAGTGAAGGTCACTGCAAAGCAATGACTTTGCATAAAGGTTTGTCAAGATAAGCTACAGATACCAAATGAGATGTGAGCCAAATTTCTAAAAATTGGTTCTAAAACACGTTGCCAAATAGTGAGAAAATTCTGTGGTCATGGACGGTTCACTTGCTCTCTAGTGAAAAACTTTACTGCTTTTGCTGCAGACTTTTTTCTGCCAAATAAAATTTTTACAATTGTCATAAGGTTTCAGAAGTGGTAGAAGGTAGCCTAAAATTTTATAATTATTAGATATTGGATAACCATCTATGTAACATTAAAAAATGTAAAACATTGGCAGCAGGACATAAGCTGCGCAAAACAATTGGTGCCAAAAGTATTGCTGGGAGAAATAAAAAAATGGAGGGATATCTTACACAAGTTGCTAAATTTCACATTGCTTCTTGATAAACATAGTTTGGTATTTCGTGGCCATAAGAAAGATGAATCTTTATTGAATAAAGGATTATTGAATAAAGAACAGCTTTATTGAGATGGTTGAGATGTTTTCGAAATGCGACCCTGTGCTAAAGTATAAAGCAAAAGTATCAGTATCTTATCTTTTAACTAAAACTTAGACTAAATATATAAATGTGCTGATAAATCATGTGAAGGAGATATTTGTCAACAAAATAATGGCTGCGAGGTAATTTAAAATTATGTTTGACTACACATCTGACATAACACACACTGACCAGCTATCTGAGATGATCAGATTTGTAAAAACGCACCTTGAAATGAGAGAAATATTTGTAGGATTTTTCACTGTAAAGAGCAAAATAGCTCATTAGCTCAGTTATGAAAGTTTTAAAAGTCTAGAAGTTAATGGACTTGACATAATGATGTGCAAGCTCAAGCTTATGATTATGCTGCCACAATGTCTCAAAATAATTGAGGTTTTAAGGCTATTCTGAAAAGAAAGAATAAGCTATTTTTAAAAATATTTTTACGTAGTTATAATTCAGTCTACTATTTAAGTTATCATCGGTGGCAGACTTTGGACTGCAAAAAACTGGTCAACAGTCTATTCCTAACCTATATGATGACTTGCAAGAGAAACCCACGCTTTATCACTTATGTGAGAAAAATACCTTTTCACCTAATGAATTATTGAAGGGACAACGCAAGGAGCAATCTTTGCATTTGCATCTTCAGTCTTTAATTTTTTTTTTTATATTAAGGATTAAAAATGTAGTATACAGAGGCGGATCTAGAACTATTTGGTCTTTGAGGTAACTTCCAGACATGGAGCAAACTCCAAACATTTACACGTTTAAACTTATATCAAATAAAGATGCTTTGCAAAAAAATTACGATGATTTGAGTCTGGGAACAAAAAAGCCTCACAATTTTCAACCCAGCCACCAACGTGAGGGCAACAAGTTGATAAAATATTTTTTGTACTATTCTCTAAATATTAATACTAAATATATATTCATCGATAATTTTTAAATTTCATAGTATAATACTTTAGCGCTCAAAAATTATGACCATATAAAGTTTTAACCCTCCTCAATTTGAGGGGTTGCAAAGTTTATATGGTCATAATTTTTGAACAATGAGAGATTATCCTATAAAACTTATCGATTATTGATTAATATAAGTCTAATTAAAAATAGCAAAAAAAAAAAAAAAGGAATTTATTAACTTGTTGCTCACACGTTTGGGGCAGATGTTTATAAAAACATTTTATAAACGATCGGAATATTATGCGAAGCAAGAAGTTTTTCAAATAAACAAGCATGAATTCAACTTCATTACTCACTTATCCAATGTCATCTTAATTATTTAAATATTGCATGGGGCAGTGCTAAAAAAAGCTAATTAGATCCTCTTTATCAGCAACAGAAGCACCTAGCACGGCTAATAAACTTTAAAGATCATTTTTTTTTAGAAATTGACGATTGTGCACCTAGGACTGTTTCAAGTAACTTAAGTAGTCAAGTAATTGTTTAAACAAATCAATTACTTAAGTAAATTTTCATTACTTAAGTAAAATCAAGAAATTATTCTTTTGAATTAAATCAACACAAAATTGATACTTTGTAAAAAAATTTGGGTTATAGTTGTTCGATTTTTAATTTTGTACCCTAAAATTAAAGTGTAATAATTTTTTAGTTTACATTTTAATGGTTTCTTGGTTTTGGCTTTACCACATTTTCTGAAAAAAGATTATAGTTTAGACTATCAAAAGAAAATTTAAGTTATAAATCTTAACAAATTTTCATTAGGAGACAGCATTAATGTCTTTTTTTATGATCTTAAAAATTCTAAAGCATCAACAGTTGAATGTGAATCCTCCAATGTTAAAACAAAAGAATCTTCGTGAAAAAAATAAAGAAAAAAACTCAGTTAAATATTTTTTATTGCATCAAAAAGGAAATGGCTGAGTTTGAAGGGTTGAAGTAAAATCACCTAAGTTCGGTCACTTCAGCTTTGAACATTTATTTATCACGCATAAATAAAAATTTTTCAATTTTTTTTCCTGAAATATACAAAAAATTATATAGATAATTGATATTGTAAAAATAAAAAAATGAAAAATAAAAACTAGTACTCAATATTTAATTTAAAATGAGAACATCTACTTTGACCGAGCTTTGGATACAATCTCATAAGTTTGGCCAGTGGCGATTAAGACTTCTTGGGCCCTGGGGCTATTTTTGTTTTTGGAGGCCTTTTTTATGGGCCAGAGCCTAAAAATGACTTTATAAAAAAAAAAAAATAAATAAGGTCCTCTAAAATTTTTTGGGGCCCCTAAATTTGCGGGGCTCGGGGCTATAGTCCTAGCCCCCCCTTGATCCAGCACTGAGTTCGGCTGCTTTAGAAATAATAACGTATCACAAACTTAAAGTCACAAATAATGAAATCTAATTTTTAAATGTTGTTTTTTTCTAAAATTATGACATAAATTCAGGTAATACCAGTAATTAAGGCGGGGGTTGCCCCGGACTCAAAAAAAAAAAAAAGTATTTTGGGGGTATCAAAGAAAACAAGAAGGAGCACATAAAAAAAGAACTTTTTAAATATTAGTAGAGTATTTTTAACTTTTATTGCAATTAGTCAACTATTTTATATATTTGGCCATTATCCCAATAGCCACGCCACTGGTTAATAAAATTAAAAATACATTTAAAAATTAATTTAAAAAGGTTTTTTCAATTAACAAAAAAATACTACTTTGCTTTAAATGAGCTTTGTATCTTGTTTTGCTAAATTACTATTTCAGCAGGTTGCGTATAAACATTATTACTTTTTTTATAGATTCATATATTCGAACTAATTACAAATATTATTCGAGATAAAAAAGTTTGTAAAATTTGAATTTTGCTTATATTTTTCTTTAATGACCGAAGTTACATGATGATCGAACTTAGGCGATTTTACGTTATAGAATAATTATTTATTTATAAGTAAAGAAATAATATAATTTGTAATAAGTGATAAATAATACATAAAGTAAAGAAATAATGTAATTTGTAATAAGTGATAAATAATACATAAAGTAAAGAAATAATATAATTTGTAATAAGTGATAAATAATACATAAAGTAAAGAAATTATATAATTTGTAATAATTGATTACATTTTAGTAGTTTTATTATAAAGTGATACATTTTAGTAATTTTATTGTAATCAAAGTTCAAATTATTGTCTACTATGCAGTTAATTTATATTATATATGTATAAATATAGTTTCCAAATTATCCGCCCTGGGCGATCATTTGGAAATGGGCGATCACCTCTCGCCCATGGTGTCCGGAGCAATGGGTGTACCGCATAGGTCGGAGTAATAATTGGGAATAATAACAGTTATAATAATAAATTATAATAGTAAATAACAAATAATAATAGCACAAGTAATATATTATTAGTTATTAAAGTTGTAAGTATAATAATACTTTATAATATCAAGTTAAGTTAATAAGATAAAGATGGTGTCACTAATTCAGAAGTCTGACTTAAAGAGTGATATGGACATAAAATAAATATTAAAAATTAAACATCTAGAATATAATTTGAAAGTACTTATTAAAAAAAACAACAATAAAACAAAATCATTTAAAAGATTCAGATGTTGATTCAATGATAATTTAATTATAATTCAAATGATGATTCAATTATGTTTGAAAGATTCAAATTTAATTATGATTCAATTTAAATTATGATTCAAATGATGATTCAATTATAATTCATTTGAAAGATTCAAGTTAAAAAATTGAAGTCTTACTATTCCATTAGATTACTGTTGATGCAATATTTGTTAATTTTATAGCTCAATTTAATTTTCAATAGTAGTTAAGATAAGATAAAATAAGGAAGGTAATGATTTTTTTGAGTGACTTTATTGATATAATGACAGCATTCCATTATAATAAAAGCATTCCATTAGCTTAATGTTTTGATATGATAATTAAACAAAGGATAGCAGTCCAATATTAAACCGAGATGTTTAATAACACTTGGAGGATTTATATTTATTAAAATATTTGATTTTAATCTTTTTTTTTACTAATAATTGAAACTTAAACAATGTTATAAATTTTAATTTAAGGAGATCTTAAACAGTATAAAAAATTTATATATATATATATATATATATATATATATATATATATATATATATATATATATAAATGATTGATTTAATATTGACAAAAATTAGAAAAATTTAAGTAACTGGAACTTAGAGTAGATTTTTTGATTTTTGACAGAGTATAAATTTATAAATAAAAAAAGTGATCACCTGAGGTTTTGTATGTTAATAGTTTTTAACCATAAATAATCCAATTTTGCAGGTGTTTTTGACTGATTTTAAACAATTTTTGAGTACTTGTACCTCAAAGTTGTTAAATAACGCAATATTAAAATTTTTTTTGGAAAAGACAGTTAAAATAAATTATGAAACTTTTTACTGGCGAGTTCTATATATAAACAATCACCAAAAAAGATTCCAAGACCTATGCTCTATTTTATGACATAATTTTAGCATTTTGAGTGCGATGCTTTTTTAGTTTAAAAGGATACATAATAGCGCAAGTTATATTATGTTTCAAAAAATTAAAAATTAAAATGCTGAAAGAAGAAGTGTATTTATACATAAAACACAAGTACACTAATTTCTTTATCTTAGATTTACATACTGTCATAATCGTTATTAGCAAGTTTATAGTCACAAGCACCTCTACCCTTAATAGATAGAGCACTTATTTGACATATTAATTTGTCAAATGGAACCCAACATTGACTTGATTTTGCATTATTAGTCCATTTTAAATTTAATTTATTTCTATTCATGAATTTTATATTAACATCCTGATTTTTATTGCAAATCTCAAGCACAAGCCATTTTTATCATTCATCGTAAAAACATGCATTTTTATTTATCAGGTTGGAAGTTTGAAGGAACTTTTTTTGCTAAGATTAGATTATTCAGCAAATTTTTTTTCACCTGGTACAAAACTGTGATAATTTCTTGTGCCTGATACTGTGCTCATCTCTTCATATCGTTTCTTTAGGTTAAAATAAGTTTCATGGTTATTGATATCATCACTTGAAATGTAAAATATGTTAATACCTTTAATAATTTTTAAGCCCATGTAAACAGTTTATTTGGTGTAAGAATCTGGTTTACATTTGCTGCTCATAGACTCACTTTTGCTGCTTCTTTTCATAGTTCCTCCTATTCCATTACATGGACTTTTGCCATATGATGTAGCAAAGAAGTGATGCTCAGCATTTATATTGTGATCTTCAAAATGGTACATTAAGTTTAACAGACATTTATAATTTTTGTACTGTAACACAGCACCATCACTGATGGTGTATTTTACTTAATTGATTGTGGATAGTTTGATTTGATCATTGGGAGTAACATTGTGAGAAAACAATTAACTTTTATTTGGTCATGGTGAAGATGGTCTGAAATTGTACAATAGCATTCACATTTGAGTTGATTTTTTTTATCTTTGTAATAAATAGCAAATGGATGTAAGGTAGCTTGATTGGCTTGCCAGTAAAGTCCTTGTACAGCATCTTGTACAAGAAAATTATAGTTCTATACAAAATCCATAAGAATAAGACAGATGTGTTAATCTAATGTTCTTTTTCCTCTTATAAGTAGGATGATTATGCTCCTTTGACAAAGCGGTGGTGACAATGGTCATATTAAGTTTCACTTAGAGTTTCAATAAAATCAATAATGCTTATTTGGACTGTGACAAGTGTAGTTCAGTCGGTTGACATTATTTGAACTGTGACAAGTGTAGTTCAGTCGGTTGACATTATTTGGACTGTGACAAGTTCAGTCGGTTGACATTGTATGTGATCTGAGTATAAATCATTAGTCTTGAAATTTTCTTTACAGGGGCAGTTAGAGCGTATATGAAATATGCTGCTTCGACTATCTATATTACAAACATATACTTTCATCAAATTTTGTAATATATTAAATGGCCCTTAGGTAAAGCAACGCACATCAGCTTAGCATTTTGATGATATAAACATATGCAAACTGATTGACTTCTACTACTGTCAAATGTGGTGCACCACTTTGACCTTTGTTCACAGAACTTCTTGAGTCCAACTTTGTGTTTAGGGTATAACTTCTTAAACTCAAGATAAAGTTCCTAATATTAAACATTTTTGTTTATGAACTTTTACATTTTTGTAAAAGTTCATAAACAAAATTATTGCATGAAATTTGAAATTTGTAGATGAATACAAACTCAGATAAAAACACTAAAGAAATTTTATGAAAAATTTTTGAACTTGTTGCTCTCACGTTAAGGGCTGGGTGCGCCCAAAAATTGTTTTTTTTTTTGTCCCCAAGCTCCAATCACCGCAACTCTTTGCAAAACATTCTTATTTGACATAAGCATGAGCATACAAAAGTTTAGAGCTTGCACAATGCCTGGAAGTATCAAAACTCAAACATCTAAAAATCCAGTGTACACCACTGATATATGGTGTACACTGGATATATATATATATATATATATATATATATATATATATATATATATATATATATATATATATATATATATATATATATATATATATATATATATATATATATATATATATATGCTTACATATGTCTTTATGAGTGTGCTTAATGAATTAAAGTCTATAACAAGTATTAACAAGCTCATTACATTGATAGCAAAAAAAAGGGAACTACTGATATATATATATATATATATATATATATATATATATATATATATATATATATATATATATATATATACATATATATA
>NC_061167.1:31483389-31515889 GCF_022113875.1 Hydra vulgaris | reverse complement strand
GTATCAAAACTTGATTAAAATTAAAATAAAAAGTTGTTTAAATGTCTAAAATTCTTTGTTAAATGCAAAGTTTGCTACATTGTGTTTAAAAACTTAGTATATAGCAATGGTATTAAAACAAATTTTTTTTTCAGGTCAATTCTTTTTCAGTTTCCCATTAATACTACATTACCCAAATTATTTGCTGCATTCTTATTATTATCAGGGCTATTTTTGAGTGCTTTCAATTTTCTCAGAGCTATTTCTAAAATATTTATCAAAAGCATTCAAAAAAATTTTTTTTTTACATTGTTTTTAAAATATTTAATTTTTTTTGATGAATTTTTATTTATAGTTAACTAAAGTCTTAAATGTTTAAACTTTTTATGCAAACTGTTAAGTTTTAATGAAAACCAAAAAAATGTTTTGAAAACAATTTTTTTTTAAATACCACACTATTTTTGTATCTTGTTTAATTTAGCATTTTAAAGTTGTATGGTTAATTTAATAGTCTAATAATAAACTTGGTTTCATTCTTAGACCATTCAATCAATTTATACAATCAATTTTTCTACTATCAATTAATTTTATTTTTGTAATGTTGTATTTTTATTAATTCATTTTATACAGATACTTTAACTTTGTTTCTTCATAGTAGTTAACATTTAAGTGTTTTGATTTTTCTTGGACGATATGTCCATTTACATTCCAAAAAGATATGTGGTTGCTGTTTTGGGGCACTTTGCTATCTTTATCATGTATACAATGCGAGTAAACTTGAGTGTTGCATTGGTTGCTATGGTTAAGACATCAAAACTGCATAATAAAGTTTTAAATAAAGAATGTAAACAAGATTTTTATAAAAATGAAACTAAGCATGTAAGTATATTATGTTTTATATATATTTTGATGCTATTTATAATTCATTCAGAGATGTTGCATTAACAATCTGAACTATTCATGTTTTGAGTTCCTTGTGTTTAGATTTAAAATTTTTTTTAAAACCATTGATTCTCATGAATTTTTAAGAATTTAAATATAAAAACATGTATTTAGACAAATTTTATATTTATAATACTTTGGAAGCTAATTTTTGCTTGAAACAGTATTTTATGTAAGATTGCTCACATAGTTTTAAACCATTTTTAAATATCATATCATTTTAACTAATTCTACTATGAGACATAATGACTTTATTATGATGTATATATAATAACTAAAGTTATTGAATAATGATTCCTATAATAACTATTTCTATACATAAAAATTAAAACAAATTATGTTTCTACTATCTACAGGATTTAAGTTAGACGCATGGTATCTATTTACTAGACACACAATGTCATTTATTCTGCCCCTAATTGTGTAATAAATCCATATTTCGTTTTTTCTGACAAAATAAACAATGATTAGTGTTGCCTTACTGTAACAGGTCTCAGAAACGGTCCGAAGGGTGCAACTTTTGACCCTTGGTACTATATATATTAGCCAAATTCATTTCAAAGATCTGGTTTTGAAATTAATTTGATGTAGAGAAAAAGTAAAGATAAGTAACTTTGTTATTGCAAAAATCAACTAAACACTGCTGTCGCTGCTATTATTAGTTCCTATTTCATCAAGATTAAAAACGTTAATGGCTAAAAAAGATAAAAAAAGAGTCTTATGTGGTGCTCTTGATGAATTGCAAAACAAAATCCAAAGGTGTTAACGTTGTCCGAAGCTTAAGAATAAACTGAAGGCAATAAGGCAATAGCCTAATAGGCTATTGAGAATTTTTATAGTATTGATTAGCAAAAATGTTTTTTCAATAGTCTTACTTAAAATACCTAAAATTATAGCTGAATGGTCATCAAACATGATGTTTCAAGATAAGAAAATTAGGGAAGATATCATTTAAAGATATTGTTACCGTATAAGGAAGGGAACTGGGGGCTTCCTGAAAAAGCATAAAAAATCCTACAAAGTTGCAAAATAGTTTTAGTTAAAATAATTGCCTGGTTAATTGTTACATGCATTAAATCTATAAGTATAAAATTATATAGTGACTATTTGAGATCAGCTGTTTCACTTTTTGATTGAATTAATCCTGAAAAAGTTGATTGATTTAATCCTGTTAGTTCTAGTAGGTTTTTTACTGTGTTGCTTATTTTCATTTTTGTATTTTATAAAACACAATAATGATAAAATACTAACCAGGGCTGTGGAGTCGGAGTTGCGGAGTTGCAACATTTTTAGCGGAGTCAGAGTCGGAGTCGCTAAAAATTTGAAAAAAATTTTTTCAAATTTTTAGCGACTCCGACTCCAATAGTAAAACTTTTCGGTATTGCACATGCATGTATGAAACATTCAATTAACCTTATATTTATATTAAACCTCAAAGAACGTTTCATAAATTTGTCAAAAAACTTTTTTTTAATTTAACCCATAATATTTTTTAAAGAATTCAAAGAATTTTTCAAAAATTTTGCTTTGGAGTTGGAGTCAGAGTCGGAGTTGAAGTCGGAGTTGTACTCAAAAAATTTCAACAACTGGAGTCGGAGTCGTTACTTTTTTTATATGACTCCACACCCCTGATACTCACTACAATAAAAATTACAAAAGAAAAGATTTGAGCTCTATCTTGCACAAAACAGTTACAAAGTGTAACCATTTTTTAAAATTAACTGCGTCTTCAAAAAAAAAAAAAAAAAATAGATGTCATAATTGCTATATCAGCAGATCCAAAACTAAACTATATTTAAGTAAATGTTTGAAAGGATTATTGTTTCTAAATTGAAATAACACTTAAAAAAATGGCTGTTTAGTTGTAGCGTGTTTATTTTGTACTATTTTATTTTAAAATTGAAATTTAAACGCAAATCATCTGTCTGTCAACATTTGCATTATAAATACTCACAAAGAACTGCATTTGTTTTATCAGATTGTATTTGTTTTAATACCCCATTATTTGATTCAAATATACTTCACATAGATAACACTAAAATTAAAAATGTTTACTTTTTTTTATCATCAAACTCACAGATAATTCAATTGATAATAATAATTTAGGAAAAACTAACAGTTTTAAGAATAGAACCAAAAGTGTCACTAATATTATCCCAAATAATACTGAAAATACTTAAATGGCAGGAAATTTCTCATTAATAGAGAGCTTTTTAATAATGGTATTGTAAATATTGACCTTAGTAACCGTGTGGCTCCAAAACAATGTGGTATTAATTACATAAGCATAGAACAAAACACAAGTTTGACATAATTACAGAAAACATACAATTACACCTGGTTGACTATTAAATTTACTTGGGTTTTTTGGGAGTCTTTTATATTATATTGGGATGTTTTAAAATTGGACATCTACATCAGGAGTAGGTCATTTAGAAAATATTCAAAAAGATAAATTGTTTAAAAACTTCATTCTAAAGCCAAAGTTAAAAAATGTCTACACTTTTACACTTATTAACCTTTATTAGCCTTGAATATGGCTGTAGCCCTGATAAATTAGGCCCATCAAGAAGTTTATTAGAATAGAAAACTCAAGATTGTGTTGATTATGATGAGTCATGAGCAACAAGTAAAAAAATTTTCTTAATGTGGTGTTCAATACCAGCTACAGATTGAGTGTACAGATCAAAAACGTTAGGTTTTTTAATCATACCTGCTAGAGACCAATGCATCAAACATTTTAAAATAAAACAAAATAATACCTTATTAGTAATTTTTAACTAGTAATAAATAGTAATTATTAATTAGTAATAAAGAAGCAGTAAATTCAATATTAAGAAAATTAAAAACTAAAGTTATCTTGAAATCAAGTTTTGCAATCTAATAATATTATGTTAAAAGTCAAGTTTGGTAATCTGGGCTTGTTATGATGAAACTATTAAGAGAGTTTATAAACAATTTAAAGTTTGTTGCCATTGTAATTTTTTTGAGATAAAAGCAATTTTAACATTTTGAAAATTTTGTTTGTGAACTTGAAAAATGAAGAGTTCCTTTTATAATTTTTATAACTATAATTTATAAATTTTATAATTTTTTATAACTATAATTATTATAATTTTCTTATTGCTGAATTGTATTTTTGTTTCAGCATATCACTTTATTTTTATGATTGATTTAAGTTTTATTTTAGCTAGTCAGTTTTTTTTGCATCTGTTTTCTTATTGTTTAACTAGAATTTATTCCAGTTAAATTTATTTAATTAAATTGAATTTAATTATAATTTATTCCAGTTAAATTTAATTTATTCCAAAAACAATTTGCCAGACATTATTATAATAATAATTTTTTTTTGCATATATTAAAAATGACGCATTTTAAAAACGCGTTGAAAAACAAAACTAGTTTGTTATATTATTTTCTTATTAATACTTTATTATAATAGTTATTAATTAGAAAATAAAAACATTAAAATAACATATATATGGGCAGTTCCATTTTTAATTTAAGTTACATGCTTACTTTATCAAATATTTGCTTATTTAAACTTTAAATTAAACTTTCAGCTATTTTATATGAAAGCTGTTGTTCTAATGAATAAAATAAGTTAAAAAGTTTTGAGTTGAGAGGCCAGAAGAGAGCAAACTTATTACTGAAAATGCCACTTACACTTATGTTACACGGAAAACAAAAAATTGCTTTAACTTTTAGGTCTGATTTCTGTGAATCAGTAAAGTAGATTGTATTAGAAACTTTCACAAAATGCTGAGAATTCTATACCAATTTTATAATTGTATAAAAACTTATCAGAGTTGACCTGCTAAAGAAAAAAAACTTGTTTTTTTGATACTGTATATTTTACTTAAGTTATATCAGTTACATTATTGAGCGGTTATTGTAAATTTTTTAAATCTATTTTTAAGAATTATGTAACAAAAGAATTGCGTAAATATTGAACTCATTCATTGAAAATAATTAACAAAGAAATTTTTTTTAAACTGGTGGCACTCTTTCTGAGTGATTTTTCATAACATTTTTCAGTTTTACATCTTTATTATTACTTAATTGAGTCATTGGTGTGTCAAAGTTTTTACATACACTTACGTTTATGCGTATTACTTTATTTTTATAAGGTTGAATTTTTAAAATGCTGTTAAGTATTCACATTTAAATCTTTTATTTACATCTATATGTCAACCAAAATAATAATACATAAACAAATAAAAAAACAAAAAAATAAATAATTTTAATACACATAAAAATTTTTTTTTTTTAAATATATATATAAAAGTATATAAAAAGTATTAGTTAAATTTTTGTCAAACCAACGAGAAGAAATAATAATTACTTAATGACGTAATTCATTTTGTAAATAAAAACTTAACAAAAAAGTGCCAAAATTTTATTAAATCATAGTCACAAGATTAGATAGTCTGGAAGTGTATAGCTTTTTGTAGTATCTCTTTGTACCCATAAAAACTAGATCCCAGATCCTTTGAAGTGCAAAATAGTAAAAACATAATAATACATTTGTTCAGATAGCTTCAGTTTTGTGTCTAATTAATTCGTATTTGGTACGACTAAAATATTTTTTCCTTTTTCAAGATGGCAAAATTTTTATCGTTAAATAATAAGGGTAAATTTAAAGGTAAACAAAAATATCTTTCAGTTACAGCTCAGTTTCTTAAACGTGTTTAATAGACTGAAGTGAAATTGAAATCTATTGATATTTGTATTGATAAATATGTGAATCTAGATTTATTATGCCTGGAGCAAACTGCTCAATATCATAGATGAGTTTTTTCTGGAAATTCACTTAAAACACTTTTATTTTTTCCAGAAATTTCCGTATGTTTTTTGATATTATTTGAAAAAAATTAATATATTTTTACATAAAATTTTACATACGACAACTTTTGCATTTAAACAAATATGTTTTCTATAATTAGGATTTTCACAAGATCAATTTTCATAACAATTTTTTTTTTTTTTTTTTTTTTTGCTTTTTAATTCATTCAAACTTTTTCGAATATTAGAAATTCCTATTTGTAAAAAGTTAAATAATCTAAATTCAGTTTTAAAATAATCTAAATTCCGTTTGTCAGTTAAATGCGATCAATTTTTAATAAAATAGTTTTCCAGGATTTTCCGGGATTATTATAGAAAAAAAATTTCCGGGATTTTTATAAAGTCGAATACTCATCTATGCAATATATGGCTTTGGTAGTAGCAGATATACAAAACAAGGAGAAGATGCTGTTAGTATTTTTAAACTTCCAAACCCAAATAAAAGTGTACTTTTCTCAAACTGGAATAAAGATATATTAAGAATCATTACAAAAGATAGAGTCGTATCCCAAGATTTTAAAAAACAAATCAATAAGAATAGTGTTTACATATATGAAAAGCATTTTGAAAGTTCAGACATATACACCTGTAAGTTTGCTAAATAGTTGTTAATATTTATTAAGTCTGGGTTACATTACATATAATAATTTTATAATATTTTACATTACAGATAATAAAACAAGTATTATTTAATAAATTTTGTTAGAATTATTTTCAAGATCAAGACAAAAAAGAGTTAAAAGAATATGCACTTCCAACAAAAAACTTACCAAAAAAAAAGTTTTTATTAAGATATCACTGTGCATCGTCAAAGTACAGCACTTCACAAACGTGCTATAGTTTCAGTATTACAAGAAAAAGAAGTAGATAAAAAATTAGTTTATAGCGTTTTTGAAGAATTTCTTAAAAAAATTAAAGGAGTTTCATTTTCTAAGTGGATTGTAGAAATTTCTAAAAACTATGTGGCATTGATGGAAAACATTTCATACCACGATTTTAGCTACATGGTGATGAGAGTCTAGCTTATACTATTTGAGCTTATGGTTGGCTTTTACCAGGCACTCATCAAATTTATAAGAGTAATTTACAATCTGTAAGATACACCATGGTATCACATTTTCTCAATCATATCCAAAGTTTCTATCTGTGCAATGGAATATCATCAAATGAAATAGAAAAATTTTAGCTTGTAAAAAAACATGTTGTTAGCAAACTATTTTCAATTGATTACATCTATGAAAGATCTGATGATGATTTTAGTCCTACAAACGAAACAGTCTGTTTCAGATCTCCAACATGTAATATTCTACAAATTCAATCAGCCATTTGTAAAGAGTGAAAATTATTAACTATAAATAGTAGTAAAAGCATTAATGCAAAAAAGAAAATTTTAAACACTCCAGCTATCATTAAAGCTCCTGTTAAATACACAGCACCTGAAAGGTTATTTCTTACCCTCCAAATTCAAAGATCTGAAAATAAATATCTAAAAAAGCAAGTTGCTCAACTTAGAAAACATCCACCAGGATCTTCAGAAAATTATCACAGTTTCTCAGAGAAAGTTACTTTAAATAGAGAAATTTCATCTTTTATGAAACTATTTCTTACAGAGCATTTAATTGGTTTTGTTGATCTTGGTGATGATGATCTTACTCAAGCAACTTTTGAAAAAAAACAAAAAAATTTAGATTCACCTATCTTAGTTTTTTTCTTAGAAGTGTAATGAATCCATTATCTTACTCTTTTGCAAGTTTTGGTACTGATTGTGTTATGTCATTTCAGATTATTCCATTATTTTGGCAGGCTGTTGCAATATTAGAAAGAACATGTAAATTGAAAGTTATTGCTGTGACTTGTGATGGAGCATCACCTAATCATGCATTTTATAAAATACATATAAATAATGAAAATAAAGCAAATAGTATAACATATCGTACACAAAATATTTATGCGGGCAATGAACAGTATATATGGGTTTTTTCCGACCCTCCTCATCTTATTAAAACATCAAGGAACTGTTTGAGCAACTCTGGGTCTAATCGTTGTTCTAGATATATGTGGAGTAATGGAAAATATCTGCTGTGGAGTCACATAGCTACTTTTTACAATGAAGATATGATATGTTATTTAAATTATTTGCCTAAACTTACGAGAGAACATTTAGTATTAAATACATAATCTATTATGAATGTTAAATTAGCTGTTCAAATTTTAGGTGTCACAGTTGCAAATAGATTGGTTGAATATGGACCAGATGAAGCTTCTGAGACAGCATATTTCTGCCTGTTAATGGATAATTTTTCTGATTGCTTCAATGTTACAAACACTTAAAAGTACATCAAAAAAGTAAAGTATTTCTGAAACCTTATACTGATAGTTCAGATAAAAGATTTCACTGGCTAAAAAACACTTTTTCGAAATATTTTGTTGACTGGAGGGAAAGCATAAAAAAAAGGCCAGAAAAGTTCTCTCAAAAAGAGCTCAATAAAATAATTATATCAAATCAAACATTTAAAAGCTTATCTAGAACTGTAAACTCTTTAGTTGAATGTGTTTAATACTTATTAGGCAAATGGTTTTCTTATGTATTAACTGAAGTAATTTGCCAAGATGCACTAGAAAACTACTTTGGTATGCAGCGAACCATAGATTGTAATAGAGATAATCCTAACCTTAAAGACACTGGCTACAATGATAATATTATAAAATCTCAATTTGTGATCCAACCTTTTTGTGGAAATGTTAGACAGCATACAAAAGAATGGATTATTGATGATACATCAGTTCCCAAGAAACTTAGAAAAAAGAAATAGCTTTAAACCTTTTTTTTTGTAAAACCTTTTTTTATAAAGTAGAACTTTAACTATTTTTATAGATTATTAGTGGATATTGTCTCCTCTACAATCACTTTACTAAAATTCATAATAAAAATTTTGTTATGTTTTTGAAATTTTATTTTATTAGCTTGGTATGTGAATATGTTCGTATGCAAATAAAAAGCATCAGTTTGTCATACAATAAAGTTTTAGAAATTTCTTTCTCTATTTCTGCCTCAGAAAGATCACAAATCTGATTAAAACAGGGCTTGATAAAACAGTCATTTAGTAATTGTAATATGCGGTAGTGGTGGAGTGGTAGAACGCTTGCTTCATAAACGAGTGGTTCCGAGTTCGATCCCCACCACGTCCCTGGTAGTACCGCGCTCAACTCCTTTCTCCGCGCAGCGGCCTTGCTCGTCAAGGTTCGTGTTTCGGAGTTATAGAGTTGAGAGAGGGTTATTACCACAAATAAGTAGCCTCCTCGTCTGTAGTGGTCTTCTTGGCCTTGAGGAGGTGAATTAAAATAAAAAAAATTAAAAAAAATTGTGAAATCAATAATGTACTGTCAATTTTTCGAAAATTGATGCTAACAGGGCTTGAATTAACGCAAAAAAATCTAATCGCAAAAAAAAATTTCACCCCCCACCCCCCTTAAACCTTGCGCTTCTTTGCGGTAATGGGGGGGAGGGAAGTTGCGTTAGTATACAATTGTAACTTTTGTATGTAATTGTTCTACTTTTAACATATTATCACTCATATTTAAATATAATCTTATAATTATCTTGTTCGGCAGAGTTTAAAATAGCGTAAGTTACTGTTATTATTTACAACTTAAGTTATAGCTTAAAGTTTAAGTTGCAGTTTTAAGTATTTAATTGTTAAAAGCTATAAAACAACATTAAAACAAACTGCAAAGTTGTTTTAAAAATATAAAGAGCTTGGGTTAATGTAAAACAAATTTGTGACGCTGTTTCGTGTTGATTTATATAATTTATAAAATAATACGCGTTTAAAATAAGCTGAGCAGGCGTGGCGCAATGGTTAGAGTTCTGGCTCAGAACCCAGAGGTCCCTGGTTTGATGCTCAACAAACAACATTGGTACGGAAGGTGAACTTCCTGTTAAATGCTCTCCCGCGGTGCTCTATGATAAGACTGTAATGACTTCTGGGAGCACCTAAATACATACAAAAAATAAATAAAAATAAAAATAAAAGGAAGCAAATAAATAAAATTGATCTAGTTAATAAACTAAAACAAAACTTCATATTTGCGGCTATAGACCTATACGAGTTTATAATATATGGATCAAACGAGTAAGAACAAAGCATAAAAACATTAGATACCACGTCTTTTATAAATTATCCTTTTCTGATCAAGCGTACGATTAAAAATTTAAGTATAATTAATTTTTTTATTCAAATGGTTTTTATTCAATTTTTTTTAATTTTAATTGTTTTCCAAAAAAAAGTGAAACAAAAAATTTTGTTTAATAAATCGAATTATATTAAGTATAAGAAAATGCTTAAATTATTTTTTTAGAAAAAATTTATTTCGAACAGATGTAATTTATTAAATTTAATTAAATTTAAATCACTACTTTGATGTTAACAAAAAAATATATAATTAAAAACGTTAAAAAAATTTGCGATTTAAGAAAAAAAAAACTTTCTTCTTTTATCCTTTATTTCATCAAACTTTTTTTAAATTTTTAAATTTTTTTTTAATTTCAAATTTCTATTACAAAATTATTTGAATAAGAGAATTTTAAGGCTAAAGTTATCTTGTTAAATTGATTTCTTTTTAAATAAAATTCCTGAAAACAATTGCGTAAAATGTTTAGTCTAGATGTCGCTATAAATAAAATATATATGAAAATATAAAAAAATATAAATAAAATATATATGAAAATATAAAATAAATATGAAAATATAAAAAAAATGGTGTTGCTTTTTTTTTTTTTTTTTTTTTTTTTTTAACATCTTCACTTCCAACAAGGCTGCAAGCAACCACTATAAGAGTTGGAAGTTACTGGAAGAGAAAAGACTAAATCTGTAGAGCAAGATAACGATTGACTGATGACTTAAAAGATTGCAAATTATATGAATCAGGAAAGCAAGATGAAGGAAGCGAATTCCAAAGAACTGATGTTCGAGGAAAAAAACTAGAAGAATAAGAGTTTTTGAAGCACTTAGGAACAGTCACAGAAAAAGGATGAGACTTAATTGAATGGCGAGTAACACGAGAATGAATTTTAGTAGATGGCACAAGGGACGCTAGCTCTTTAGAGCAGTGCCTATTATAGTATTTGTAGAAAAGAGAAAGAGAAGCAACATTACGACGATGTGACAAAGGTTGGAGATTGGCTGCCAGAGCAGGTCCAACTATGTTTACAATTCGTTTTTGCACCTTGTCTAAAAGAGAAAGAGCATCATTAGAAGATCCGCCCCAGATGTGGCAACAGTATTCCATACAGGGACGGATTTGAGATTTATAGAGATAGAGAATAGAATCTGGAGTAAGAAAGTGTCAAGCTCGATAAAGAGATGCAACCTTAGCAGATGCTAATTTTGCAATGGATTTGATATACGGTTTAAAAGAAAGATCAGAAGTAAGAGTTAATCCTAGAAGATGAATGGTAGATGACTCATCTAGTACATTACCATTCATAAATATAGGAAGATCTAAATTATTACGATAACGATTGGCCGAATAAAATTGAGTTTTATCTGAATTAAAGTTCACCAGCCACTGTGAGCCCCATGCTGTAGCAGAAGTGAGATCCTTTTCAAGCTCAGATACCCCCTCCAAGCAATCAGAGAGTGTAGGCTTCTTATCATGACAAGAGTAAATGGTAGTGTCATCGGCGAATAATGCCACCTTAGATGTGAGAATATCTGGAAGATCGTTAATGTAAATTAAAAAGAGTATAGGGCCAAGGATTGAACCTTGAGGAACCCCTGAAGTTACAGGATGTGAAGAAGAGTGTTGTCCATCGAGGACAACTTTTATACTACGATTGGAAAGAAAGGACTCAATAATCTTAAAGACGTTACCGGCTACACCATAAGAAGAAAGCTTATGGAGAAGACCAGCATGCCAAACTTTATCAAAAAATTTAGAAATGTCAAGTGCGATAGCCTTAACCTCTCCACCTCTATCTAATGCACGGTAAAACCTATCGGTTATTACTGTTAGCACATCAGCTGTAGAACGAGAAGACCGAAATCCATATTGATGATCAGAAAGTAAGTTATTTGATTCAAGATAAGAGATTAAGTGTTTGTTGATTAAAGATTCAAAAACCTTGCTTATGACAGGAAGAAGACTAATGGGACGGTAGTTAGATGAATCAGATCGCTCTCCGGAATTTTTGAAAATAGGGATAACAGATGCTGCTTTCCAGCATGATGGAAAACAAGACTCTGATAAGCACTTGTTAAATAGTTTAGAAAGTATGGATGAAAGCTCCGGAGAACACCTCTGCAAGACTACAACAGGAATGTTGTCAGAACCACAAGCTGTTGAAGAGTCTAAGCAGGAAATTACTTTAGATACAGAAGCTGAAGTGATGCGAATGTCAAGCAAGGGATCAACCTGTTTGACGGCTATGTCAGGTAAAACGCAACTAGTGGAATCAAGAGATGATATTGATGAAAAGTTCTTAGCAAACAATTCAGCTTTGTCTTTAGGTGAGGTGACAAAGTCTGAACCATACAAGAGAGAAGGAATAACAGATTTGCCCTTATTATTGATACTGTTAAAGATTCTCCAGAAGTCTCGAGAGCCTAATTTTTGTGATGAGATACGAGATTTAATGACCTGGGAATAGCGAGCTTTGGCGTCAGACAAAACCTTTTTACAATGGTTTCTGGCGATAGTGAACAGATGTCTGTTTTCTGGAGAATTGTTTTGCTGATAGATATGGAAGTAACAGTTTCGATTAGAAATTGCTGCAGCGCAATGTGAGGAAAATCAAGGAGAAGAGTGAGGCTTGACCTGGAATCGTCGAGAGGGAATAAAAGATTCCATGCCAGCCTGAATCCACGAAGTTATGTAAGAAGCACATTTGTCAGCAGGAAGACGAAAGACTTCTACCCAAGGGCCATCACGAAGAAAATCACGGAAAGAGTCCCAGTCAGCTTTAAGGTAGTTGTATGTGGTACAATGATAGGGGGATTCTGATGAGGTAGAAGAATTTGATAATAGTTTTAGAGAGATTAAACCGTGATCAGAAGTACCTAAGAGTGAATGTGGAGAAATTGAGCACTGACTTCCTCTTCCTCTTGGAATCCCTCTTTTTCACAAAGGATCCCTCTTGGAACCCTATAGTGAACAAACTATCAAGTCTGCTCATCAAGACTTTTATAAACATTAATAAAAACAAATAAACAAGTATAAACAAAAAAATAATCTTCTAGAGTACAAAGAGAGATTGTTATGAAGCGCAACTAAACAGTAAGCACCTTTAAAGAAATGCTACCATAATTTGATTTTTTAGATTAGACAGCTTACGGTTTATAATGAACATTTTAACCATTTTAATCCTTAACTGCTGTTAGTAATTATGACTTTTAATATTACTTCTAAAAAATATTATTAAAAAAAAAAGAGTATTTGACTAAAAGAGTATACCAAGCTATTTTTTGTGGAAAAATCAAAGAGTATGTGTTGTAGTTTAATCAGATGCTATTTGATGGTAATATAATATAAAAAAAAATTTATATAGTTATTTTTTCACTGGGTAATTCCATGTCAATTGAGCCAGACCATGTCACCATACATCTCAGATTTTGCTTTTTTCTATACAGTTGAGAGTACTTAGTAAAACAAAAAATCCTTGAAAATTTTAGCTTCTAGCTCCTAGAGGATTATGAAATATGATCATTTTACTTTTAACTGATCTTAGCCAGGCCCCTCTTGTCCCCTTAGAAGTGAGACCTTTGTTTAAAAGGTTCCAAGTCGCATAGCTTTGAAAATATTTGATCTTTTGACTTAAAAATTTGTACCTGGCTATTTTCAGGGTCGAAGAATCTAATGAAATAATCAGAAATGTAAAAAAATATTTTTAAGTACTTGTAATTATCAATTTAAATAAATTTAGGCAATTTTTTATATACCTGATTTTGATGCTCATGAAAGCCATGTGGCCTTGATGATATAAAAAAAAGTTGTACCCATTATTCTATGTTTAATAATCTTTCAGAAAACATAAAAATTTTGATCTGCAAGTATATGGATTTCCATATATGGTTAACGGGGCACAGGCCCTACTATTTTGTAGCGGAAACTTGCAATACATTTTTCACTACCTTTCAGACTAGCTGGAAAGATGAAAATTTTGGTATTTATGTAGTGTCAATAAATGTGCATTTTAAAATTAAAAAAGGGCCCAAGACACTAGGGGAGGGGGCTGGAGGGATGTGCCCTCCTTTTTTGACCAGAATCTTGAGATGGATTTTTCAGTATCTTCCAGACTAGTTAAAGCTTTGAAACTTTAAGCATTTGTGTAGTCCTGATGAACATGAATTAAAATTGTTTCAGGTCAGATGACCAGAAGGTCCATGGGGCTGGGGCATTGGGGACCATGCCCCACTTATTTTCTCAAAAAATTTTTTTTTTTTTTTAAACGCATGTGTCTTAAATTTAAGATAACTTTGAAAATATTGTATTCAAAAATTTTTATTGCTTTATGCTTGTTCCGTTTTACTTCATTATTTACAAAATAAAGTACAAAAAAAAGAAATTGTCAAGATAATCTAAGATTAGCTTAGATGCATCGACGGTCAAAGTATACAAACGTCCATTTGTTGTTACAGGTGCATCAATTATACAAGTTATGTTGGTAATTGGAACCCAACACTCATCTACTCTAGATGGCCAGAAAAGTTTATTAAAAGGACTTTGCGGGTGCATAAACGTAACCATAACATCTCGCTCTATATTATCAATTTCATTGATCATACCAATCCAATCAAACACATCATATTTACACATAATGAATTCACCAAATTTCAAGGCATCAATGTTAATTTTCTGATCATTTTGAGAACTTTGAATACCAAAAAAGAAAAAAATGCCTGTTATATGAACATCTTCACTTGTTTGTTTAAAGCTAATAGTATCTATAGATCCTGGTTTAAATTAATGATAGCTCCTAGTTCCAGGGATTGTTCTACTTAGCTCAAAACGTGTTTTCAAAGTGGTGCACAATTCTGCCCGTCTTTCTTTTTCAATCTTGAAAAAAATAATCCCTTTAATATTGTTAGTACAGTAGTCAAAAATTTTGTTACAATTCAGTATCTGGTCATTTATAGGCCTTTGTAGACTTGCATTTGTAGTCAATCGTTTTACAATGCCACCAATACCATCACATGATGACTTACCATGACTTGTAGCAAAAAATGTCCACTCTGCATCAATGTCAAAATCATTTTTATGGAGACAGATATTGTAAAGGTTTTTGTGGTTTTTATACTGTGCAGCACAACCATCAAAAAAATAAAGAATCTTTGAAATTTTAGGGTGATATTCTTTTAAATAGTTAACTATTTGTGTTTGAACTTCATACACAAAACCAGTGTCATGCTCATTATCTTCTGACACGAAGCAAAACAATTTTTCTTAAAATTGGTCTTTTTTGTTTAATAAATAGAGGGCAAGGGGGTGCAATGTGCATTGACTTTTGCCCCAATGGTAACTTTGGATTTCATCTTGAATCACAAAAGTGAAGTTTTCTGCAAAGTCAACTAAGACAATACAGCAGTTTTTTGCTAAATTTTCCTTTTGTTGCTTTAGGTATCTTGATTGACATTTTGCAATGTAGGAATGAGCTGTTAACTTGTTTATTGCCTCTGATAGCATCAATTTGTATTCTTCAATTGTTGTTGTCTGATAGATCAATGTTGCTCTGTTTTCTGCCACTGATGGATGAATGACACCTCCTCGTCATTGTCATTGTCAATTAGTTGTGCATCCAGAAACTTCTTTAAAGAAACTATTCCTGGACAGTTCGGACATTGATGAACCATGCACTCTTTACTTGTCACATCACAAACGACTTTGTCATCATATCTTTGTAAGTACATTTCATTTGTATAGCATTGGTCAAGAGTATTGCATTTTGATGGAGGGTACATACACAAACAGAATGAGTGCCTGATACTCCAACAGTTATACATCATTTTGGTCTTAAACTGCAAAACTTAGAAAATCCAATAACTTTTTAAGGATATTTAGTTTTAAAAGAAACATAAAGTTCTTTAAGATTACATAAAATAAGGCGCTTTTGCATGTGTTGTTTTCTACCAATACTTACGTAATCTTTTTTACCAGGCATTTGTCTAGTAAATTCTTCATCATGGTATATATTGTTGACTCTATTTAGTGTTATTTCTTTTCTTAGTTTTGTTTTGTAAAATGTTTTTCCTTTCTTAGTGCCTGGAACTGAAAAAATCCCACTTATTTTCTTTAGTTTGCGCGCTTCTTTAATTTGGTATATAGTGACGTTAAAATATCTTGCAGCAAAATTTCTTGACCAAGACTTGGGTGTAAATGTTAACAACTGAATTTTAGTTTTTTGGTCAGAAACAATTAACTTTTCTTTTATTTCTGCTGTTAGTTTGTCTAAATCATCACATTTACTTTTGTCAATAATTTTCGTATGATGAATTTTATGTTTCAGTTCTTCTTCCCTAACATTATATACTTTTGAAATATGTTCTTCATACTTTGACATTATTTTTACAACTTTACTTTTAGCAACAGATAGCCGTTGATGCTTTGGAATGCCATGAAGTTTTATGGGGGATACACCTATTGTTTCCAAACTAACATTTAATGGCTCTCGTGACTTTTCAGAAGTAGCACATGAAATAAATTCCTCAAATTCACAATTATCTTGTTCATGAAATTTACTGATTATAGCATCAAAGCAGCTCCGACAAAGTTGATATCCAGGCACCACATTTGGAAAATTAATTCTCAATTGTTTTACCATCTCTAATGTTGTTACATGACTCCCTGAAAAGAAAAGAACAATTTGATTTTAGTAATTACATATGAATATGAAAATTATTTGTACTTATTTCAATATATATTGCATAACCAGATCAGCTTTTTTTCAAACTTTTATAAACTAGTAGATTTTAATTTCATTATTCAAAAAAGATTTTACAATAATTTTTTATCAACAGTATTTACCTTTGATTGCTTTTTTTTTTTTTGATTTATGCTTGTCCAATAAATTACAACATTTTGTGTGCTTCTTTTCAAAGTGTGTACCAAAAATATTTTCATGATGAAGGCAGATTGTTAAAATTTTATCATCTATTATTCCAAATCTCCAAATAAATTCTTCTCTGGCATTTTCTCTATAGCAATCAAATTTCTTTAAATCAATCTTTCTACAATAATTTAGTTTATGACAAGTATCATTTAATTTTTTTCCAAAATCACATGAATCCATTCTTACTGTAACACTAAAAACATTTTGAGATTAATTTTAAAATGAGAAACCAATAGTAATTAATTCAATGAAAGCAACTTAAGCAATCACCATGGTAATACAAAACTAAACAGTGATTGATTTCTTTTATCTTACTTTGACAAAAAGAAAGTTTCCCTATCACAAAGTTTAATTATAATCAATTTGTTAATGTTAAAAATGTTAATGATGACTTTAATAGGTAACAAATTTCTTCTATACTAGTGTAATGACAGGATGTTTTTTGTTACTGTGAATAGTTCTTATTTAATAAAATTATCTGCTGTTAACATTTTAGAATTAGCAAATATCAAATAAAAAAATGATTTTGAAAAATTGATAAATTTTTTTTTATTAATGTAATGTTATGACAGGATGTTTTTTTCTGTTGGAAGTTAATTAAACAACTTGATGTTTCCATTTTAGCATTAAAATATATTATTCTTTTTTAATTAAAATTTTAAATTATACAAAATAAAATTCTGTTAAAACCATTATTTTAGACTGTTTTTAATCTTATACATGCAAATCAAAATTCTTATAAACATTAACTTTCTTAAAACATTTTAAGAAAGATCATTGAACATAGAATAATCAAAAACCAAATTGAACAATTATAAATCACAAAAATTTGTGAAGCAATGTTATCAAAGATATGTTTAACGTTGTTAAAAATGAAAATCTAAAAAAAAATTTTGAAAAATATTTTTTTACATTTCTGATTATTTCATTGGATTCTTCAACCCTGAAAATAGCCAGGTACAAATTTTTAAGTCAAACAATCAAATATTTTCAAAGCTATGTGACTTGGAACCTTTAAACAAAGGTCACACTTCTGAGGGGACAAGAGGGGCTTGGCCAAGATCAGTTAAAAGTAAAACATATTTTTATTAAATTATATGTAGTGGTTCTCATTCTTCAGGTGTTTTTATTATTGCACTATATAGTCAAAATTTCACTTAATTTGAATATTCAAATTAAATTATTTTCTGCTGACAAAATTAAATAATTTTGATATTTGCATCACAGGGTACTTTAATGTGTATGCTATCACCCTGTGTAAGCATCATTCTTGAGTCAACTAGGTTGGTATTATTAGGATCCATGCTAACCGTGATTTTTTATAAGTTGATACAAGGTTTTGAGGTTTTAAAGCACTTAATGAACATAATCTTTTAACTACTTTAAACATGGCTTTAAAAATGTTTTGTAAAATTATTTTTATAATTTATTAGATATTTCAAAAAAAAATTTAAGAAAACATTAAAAAAATTAAAAGAACATTACGAAAAACATTTTATCAAAATGTATAATTATGCAGGTGAACATCTGCGCACTCTTTCAAATTTGTTTCACTGAGAAAAATGTGTTTATGAATTTTTTTTATAAATTACTTTGTCAAGGAAATTTTTTAAAATAATAAGAATTATTAAAACTATATTATCAAAAAGTAAAAAGTTGAATAAAATTTGAAATATAAATATATTTATCCAACATATTTACATTAAAATCAAACTTTGAGTAATGAGCAAACTAGTCACTAGTTTTGATATGATAAGTCAAATTTTGTTTTTCATATTAAAATTTATTTTTTATGTTTAAGCATGATGGAGAATTTACATGGTCTGAAAGTCAACAAGGTAAACATTAATAAATCAAAAAATTGTGTTGTATTTTATTTATTTGAATGAATCAAAATTTATTTGTGCTGTAAAACTGTTATTAGTTTAAAGTTTTTAATATTAAAAATTATTGATTAAATGATTTTATTTATATATTTTTATATTTTTCTTGTTTACATTAATTTTTAAAATGAGTACTTAAAATCGTGTTTTTCTATGTAAGAAAAAAACTTTTATTTTTTTGTTATAATAGATTTCTGTTCACTTGCTTCCTGCTAAATCTTGTTTAGTATGATGTGATTTTTTGAGATTTGTTATTGGTGAAATATACGTGAACAGTTATTAACAAATATTATTAATAATTGCATAATAATTAAATATTATTATTATTAATAATTGTTCATCATCAAATTGTTACTGTTCACCAATAACATAGTAGACCAAAAAGAAGAGGACTGGTAGAACTAAACACACAGAGCTGAATGTAAAAAAAACAACAGGTATCCAAAATTACAAAGTGCTAAAAGATTGGGGATAAAAAGCGTACAAGAATTGAAAGGTAGTATTAAATAATTAAGGCTATGCAAGAAATGTGTATACTGCATGGCCTGATTGAAACTTGAAAACTATGTATATATGTGTGTGAGCCTAACTTACCTTACTTAGAAAATACACTGAAAGGCTTAAATGGTATAAGAAATCTGAATGTGAAGAGATGTTTCTCATTCAAAAACATACAACAAAAAGATTTTTTATATACAAAAAAGATAAATGGTTACAGTGCAAATAAATGACCAGCAGTATTTTAAAGAAAAAGGCAGTGGTGGGATTTGAACCTGGGACATTCTGTGTGTAAAGTATATGACTAAATGTGCATATCCATATGAAGAAATAAACGTAGTTATATAATAAATAAGTTATGCTAAAAATAACCACTACTCTAAAGCAACAAAAACAGCACACAAGTTATTTAAATTATAATTTTTTTAAATTTGTTTTAATTTCCCATTTTGTTAGTTTAGCTTTGTTTTTGAAACTTAGTTTTTTCTGCAACAATATAAATAAACTTGCAAACAGCCGTGACCAAGTTGCTCAAAATTAAATGCTTATAAGTGGACATACTAGACAAAAAACCACGCATGTTTCCTGGGAAGGCTTGTTACTGATTTTTTTTCTAGTAGTAGTCTAGTATTATGATTGTGTTACTGTTAGTAATCTGATATTTTACAGTTGTTGATGTGAAAAAAAAAGTATGAACAGCAAGCCTTCCCAGGAAATGCATAAAGTTTTTTGTCTTGTATGTCCATGCATGATTATCTTATTTTAGACAACTTGGTCCCAGCTGTTTGCAAGTTTTATTATGTGTTGCTAAAAAAAGTTTCAAAAACAAAGAAAGCAAAACTAACAAAATAGGAAAGTAAAATAAGCTTAAATAGAAAATAATAATAATAATTTAAATAATTCGTGTACTGTTTTTATTTTTGTTTATTTTCGGCAACAAAATTTAGTAAGTCAAAGCAAAAAAAAAAAA
Source organism: Hydra vulgaris (assembly GCF_022113875.1). Lineage (NCBI taxonomy): Eukaryota > Metazoa > Cnidaria > Hydrozoa > Anthoathecata > Hydridae > Hydra > Hydra vulgaris. The sequence goes on along the minus strand of NC_061167.1, from coordinate 31,495,668 downwards.
AAAAACAGTTTTAAACATTAAAAAGAATGATTCTCCTATATTCTTTTTTTTTTTTTTTTTTTTTTTTTTTAAGAGAAAAGTGAAAATATAAATTTTCATCTGTTTGTAAAATATATTTGTATAATTTTAATGTAACAAGTATATACAAGTATATATTGTCTCTATAAAAAAATGTCCATGTAATGCGTGCATATACTTTAATATATATCTTTTTGTATTATATAAGTATATTTATTTTATTATAAGTAAACGCGCGTTTAGCTCATTTGGATAAGGCGTAAACTACGTAAACCGAAAGTCCCTGGTTCGATTTCCACAATTGTCCACATTTTTTTTGTTTTTCTTTTTAAAAGATTTTTATTTCATAGGAGCAACTTTTTTTTTTACCGATATCTTAATAATTTTTAGATTTATATATCTTACTTATAATTCTTTTGTTTTTAAATTAAAACAAATATTAAAGCTTTACTTACAAATCTTATGATTTTCATTCGAGTGTTTTGCATTATATAGAATGTTATGTATACGCTCTCTTGTTTTTACACTATGATATTTTTTGTTTTCCCATCAAAAAAAAGTATTAACAATTACTTTCATTAACTGACAGTATTAATTAGAGATATTTGATAAACTGTTAAATTTTTTTATTATAAAAAATTTTACGCTTGGTTGTACTTGTAAATTACAATTACAACCAATAACAGGCAATGGTTGTCTTAGTAATTTACAAGTACAACCAATAACAGCACATGTCGGCATTATAAATTTTGATTATAAGTTTACTGTTCAATATTTTATAACCATCAAAAAAAAACATGAAGTGCGTATATTTTTGCCTGTTTAATACAGTAACATTTAACAAAAATACAGACAAACGATTATTAATTAACGCTATAATTAACACATTAATTACTGGCAATTCAAGGTAGATGGTAGTTAAAATTGTCAAAATGTTGTAAAATTGACAAATACAAGTTTTCAAGCAATTTTCTCTTTTAACTCCCATTTATTCAAAGAAAAGTTATTATTAAACTTTTATTTCTCTTATTTAAAAAAGAAAGAGTGACGTAGAAAAAAATATTTCAAACAATTCTTATTCATTTAAAGTTTGATTAAATGAAATTTTTCTTTCTCTTTTGTTCTACTGTTTTTTTATAAAAAGAGCATGCAATGAAATAAAAATTTTTCTTTCTTAACATAAAATTAAACTTAAAGATAAAATTAAATTAGAAATAAATGAACAGTGAGCAAAGTAACTAACAGTCTAATTTGGGACTATTTTGATATTGATGAAAATAATCAACATAAACAACATAAACAACAACAATAATCAAATAAACAACACAATATCACATAATTATACAGGATTTTTATTTATTGCTTAGTAGTTTTAAATAATAAATAAATTTAGTTAATATTTTAATATTTACAGTTGCAATATAATAAAATAAAGCTTTTAAATGTTGAACTTTTTATTTAATTTTTTATTTTTTATCTACATTTGTTATAAAAAGACTTTAGTACCCCATCATTAATATCATTTGTTTAAATATATTGCGACAAGATTATTCAAACTTTTTTGTTTGACTTCCTGAACTTTATGCAAAGCAAATTCAGACAAAATGTTGTCTAACTAATTAAAAATGCTGCTACTAATTTTATATAGCTAATTAATATAAAACAATTTTTTATCAGAATCTTGATTGAGATAATAAATATTCATCATTTAATAACTTTAAATATAGCGTGATAACAATTTGTAGCAATGAACCAGCATAAAATATTTAATGTTTTTTATATAAAAAGTAGAAAATAAATAACTAAAGAAATAATGAAAAAATCTATGAATAAATGACGTCAAATACTAAAACTTTTATGAATTGAACGCGCTTCAAAGGAATCGCCAAAGTCTTTAGATTGCTTCAGCTAAAACAAAAAAATTAGTTTTCCTCGGTATGCATTCATTATTTATTTTTGATAAAAAAAAATTGGTTGAAACCTTTTTTTTTTAACATTATCTTTAATATGAACACAACATGTGTTCAGATTAAAGATAATGGGATCTATTTAAGCCTTTTAGTGTATATAGTTGTATATATGTATTCAATTAGGCCATGTCATCTACAAATAACCTTAATTATTTCGCATTACCTTTCTTTTCATAAAGGGACAATATATATTGGTAACATTATACAAATATATCTTACAAACACATTGCAATTTATGTTTTCACTTTCTTTAAAAAAAAAAAAAATTAAATAAAGGAAACCCATTCTTTCTAATGTAGACGTGAAACTGTTTTTTTTTTGTTTTTTTTGCTTCGCTTTATCTAATTTTGTTGCTGAAAATAACAACCACTTTAAAAAAACAAAAATAAAACAGTACACAAGTTATTTAAATTATTAATTTCATTTTATTTATTTCTGTTTAATTTTCTTTTTATTTTCTATTTTGTTAGTTTTGCTTTTTTTGCTTTTCAAACTTAATTTTTTTATAATGATAAATATTATAAAAGTTGCAAACAGCTGTGATCAAGTTATCTAAAATAAAATACTTGAATGTGTTCGTACAAGACCGAAACTGCACATTTTTTCTAGAAAGGCTTGAACAGGTACACCATTCATGCGCAACAGGGCGCTGTTAGTACTCTGATATTTTATAGCTGTTGATGGAATCATCCTCTCTGAGAATTACCACAGAGTTCTAGAAACCTGACTACCAGCCACCCTTAGAACCATAAAACTGAGTTTTAGAGCTATACCCTCAGGAGATAATAAAATAAGTTGCTTAGTCTTGAAAACAGAAACAAGCAAAATTCATGCAATGAGTCAAGAAAATCCAGTATTCATAATCCTAAACCTGAAACAATGTATTATAAATACATTTATGCTAGCTCAATAGATAAAGAAAGAGTGCAAAGCTGATTAACAGCTTAGGAGGCCTTTGCTTAGGAGGCCTTCTACAAGACAATACCCGGATGCAGTTAACATCTGCCCAAGATGAGTATTTTTATCAAGACACTATCTCTAGACTTTACTTGAGTTAGCATCTTCTAGCCTTTGCCTAAAATACTGTATCCTACATAGGAGTGGGACATGAAACAGGTTACATGTTATCAGTAGCAAGACAACCTGATGTGCAAGCATTACAAGCAATCTCTAGAACTTTGTACTTAGCTTGTGAATAAAAATCATGGCAACAAATATCTAAACAAAATAATATTGCATTAAAAATAAAAAGTTATAGAAATCTACCCTAATATCCACCGCTGAGTTTTGAAAAATAAAAAGTAAGTACTAAAAGGCAACATCTTTTAGACTAAATATCATAAGTGTAACACTTTTTAGACTACTTATATCAGTTTTAATAAGGAAATATCTTCTTTGTCAGAAGTAATAGTGTTTGATAATTTTTGTCAGAAATTGTGTTTAATATCAGAATTTGTCAAAACAATAATGTTAAATACCAAAATATGTTGTATTTTGTTATTAAATATCTTCTTTGTTAGAATAAAAAGGTTAAATGTATTTCAAAAATGTGCGTTACAAGTTGCCTAAAATATGATAAAAACACAACTAATAATATTCCCGAAAGGCTGAGATTGCATATTTTAAAAAAACATCTTGTTATAAAACATTTAATTTAAGCATGAAACTTAAAGATACACTATTAACTATGCTGTACTATACAGAGTTTTTTTATTAGATTGATTTTAACTATGCTTGTCTTGTTTAAATCATTTTAAAGCTTTTCAATATTTTTTTTATGAAATACATTCTTTAAAAATATAGTTTTATCATTAAGCCTATAATTTCATAATAATTAATGTATAATAAATAATATCATTAAGCCTATAATTTCATAATAATTGTTCAATAATATATTACAAGTTTTAAAAATATTGTAGAGTAATTTGCACTCAGTATTACTGAAATAATAAATGTTAATTATAGAATTATCAGGGGAAATTTTGGTAAACATTCAATTCCAACAAAATTAATTTCAAAAAAATTATATATCTCGAGTTACATTAAGTAACTCTTACTCTGACACTTCTAACTACCGTTCCATTAGTCCTAGTCTTCTTCCTATCAAAAGCAAAGCCCATTAGTCTTCTTCCTATCATACTACTGTCCAATTAGTCTTTTTCCTTTCATACCTACCGTCCCATTAGTCTTTTTCCTATCATACCTACCATCCCAATAATCTTCTTTCTATCATAGCTTAGGTTACATTAGTATTTTTCCTATCATACTTACCGTCCTATTAGTCTTCTTCCTATCATACCTACTGCCTAAATAGTCTTTTTTCTATCATACCTACTGTCACATTAATCTTTTTCCTATCATACCTACCGTCCCATTAGTCTTCTTCCTATCATAAGCAAGGTTTTTGAGTCTATAACTAACAAACACTTTATCTCTCATCTTGAATCTAATAACTTACTTTTTGGTCATCAATATGGATTTTGGTCTTCTTGTTCTACTTCTGATTTGTTAATGGTAATAACTACTAGGTTTTATCATGCATTAGATTGATTTGAAGAAACTATGCTATCACTCTCAACATTTCTAAAGCCTTTGATAAAGTTTGGCTCGCTGGTCTTACTCATAAGCTCTCTTATCATGGTGTATCAGGTAACATCTTTAAGATTATTGAATCTTTCCTTACCAATCATAGTATAAATGTTGTACTCAAGGGACAGCACTCTTCTTAATATCCTGTAATTTCAGGGGTTCCTCAGGGTTCTATCTTAGCCCTATAATCTTTTTATTTTACATTAACAGAAATTCTTACATCTAAGGTGGCATTGTTCCCTGATGATGCTACCTTTTATTTTTGTCATGACAAGAAGCCAAAACTCTGTGATTGCTTGGAAGAGTAGGGGCATTTGAGCTTAAAAAGGATCTCACTACTGCTCAGCATAGGGCTCTTAGTGGCTGGTGAAGTTTAATTCAGCTAAAACCCAAATTTTTTCAGCTAATCGTTATCCCAACAATATAGATCTTCCTATATCTATGAACAGTAATGTACTCGATGAGTTATCTACCCTTCCTCTTCTAGGATTAACTGTGATCTTTCTTGGAAACCATATATCAAATCAATTGCAAAATTAGCACCTGCTATGGTTGCATCTTTTTATTGCTACTTTCTTTCTCAGGATTCTATTCTTTATCTCTATAAATCTCAAATCTGTTCTTGTATGGAATACTGTTGCCATATCTGGGGGAGATCTTCCAATGATGCTCTTTCTCTTTTAGACAAGGTGCAAAAACACATTTTAAACATAGTTGGACCTGCTCTTACAGCCAACCTCCAACCATTATCATATTGTTGTAATGTTGCTTTTCTTTGTTTTTTCTATAGATACTTTAATGGGCACTGCTTTAAAGAACTTATGTCTCTTGTGCTTTCTACTAAAATTCATTCTTGTGTTACTCGTCATTTAATCAAGTCTTATCATTTTACTGTGACCTTTTCCTAAGTGCTCCAAAAATTTTTATTTGTTTAGTTTTTTTCTTTGAACATCAGTTCTTCGGAACTTTCTTCTTTAATCTTATTTTCCTGATTCATATAATTTTCAATCTTTTAAGTTGTCTGTTAATCGTTATCTTGCTCTACAAACTTCATCTTTTCTCTTCCTGTAACTTTCAACTCAAATAATGGTTGCTTGCAGCCTTGTTGAAAGTTAGGTTGTTGAATAAAAAATAAACAAAGGTTTCTATTTAATATCTAATCTGTAGTAATTAAATATTTTAGTTAGAATTTAAAAGTTGATGATAAAGAAAAGCTATTTGTTAACTTTTAAGATTTACCAAACAATTGTGAATGAAAATTAATAAAGTGCCAAGATATATAAATTTTTATATTTTTTATTATACCTATGTAAACTGATTAAATAGTTTTTGTCAGAAGTAAATGAAAATGTCAGTCAAGCTTTTTTTGAAGGTTGAAGATTTCTGGTTCATGTTGAGAATTTCTAGCTTATTTTTATTATTGTTAATAAAATCAATAGTTAATGCACTTCAATTGGCTGCTACAAGGCTACTTAAAAGTGTTTTATGAGCTACACATTTAACAACTTTTGTTACCTGAAAGCTGTGAGCAAAACCCTGATAACTATTGGTTGGTCCAGTTTGTGTTAGTGCATTGAAGCCAGTAATGGTAACTCAACCCTTTTGACTTTACTTATGTTGTGTTATTATTTGGTAAGGTAACTTTGGCAACTATCGAGTGATTGGAGAGCAGCAGGTTGTAGCGCTCATGACTCGAAGAGGTGGGAAAAACTGTGAATTGATTTTGAATAGCTTTATGATTGTTAATATTTTTCATCGAAAAGGGTCTTCATGCTGCTAAATAATACAAATGTCTCATGTAAAAGGTGTTTTCAAATGTCTCATGTAAGAGATTTAAAATGTCTCATGTAAGAGGAATGCAAAACCAATATTTAACTATGCATTTAAGATTATCAAGAAAAGTTTAAAATATCTTTTTTGATTCTTCCACTGAAAAGGTTTCTGAACAATAACACCAAAGTCAAGTTCAAAGTTCAATTGTTTAAGAATGTGTTTGAAGTTTGTTTTCAACAACATTAAAGTGCTTGATGAATATGTTTGAAGCTTTTTTTGACAGTCATGGTTAAGCAGAAGCAAGAATCTTGAAATTCACATTTATGTTTTGTTGTGTTGTATGCAACAATGTTTGTTGAAAAACATGGACATACATTCATTTAAAGAGCAACTTACTATTTTTATATTGAAGAGAAGCTTTTTAAATGCTTTGGTTAAATCAAGCAAAAGCACCACAACATTAAAACATGGCTCCATGTTTAGATCAAACAATTATAATAGTTTTGTCAAACGAGACTAATTAGGGGTGAAGCCATGTTGGTTTGCATTAAAAATTTGGTTAAAAGATGTAATTGAAATGTAATGAGCAAATACAAAAAATAAATTAAATACAATAATCAAAAAGTTAAATCTTAAATACTATAATAAAATAAATAAATATATTTAAGTGAAAACTGAAATAAAAATATTTTTAAATAAAAAGTGAATAAATTTAATATATTGTTAAATATAAAATCTAATACAAGGAAAGAATTAATATGGAAATATTAATGTCTTTCCTTTTATTAGATTAGATTTTATTTGTATTAGATTATCACAGAGCTTTTGTGAATTAAAAATGCTATCACTCAAAATCGAATTAACAGGTTTATAGTGTTTTTGTTTAAAAAGATTTCATCTATTTTCTTAAATTTATGATAACTTTTGTTTTGAATTATTTAAGTTTTTTAAAAAGCAAAAAAAATTTTATCAAGATAAAGATTTTACAAATATATATCTCTGTTGTTATGACTTTAAAATTAATATTTTAAATGGTTTATATCTTTACTTTTTTATATATTTATATAGTATTGTAAAATTTATATATATTTAACAACTTAAATATATATTCGTAAATTTTATATATTTCTGTCATTTTTCAAAAAAATTTATTCATTTGCTATCAAAATTTTCCAAAAAACTTAAGGCAAACAGGACCAAATGACCACCCTGACAACAGTCATTTTTGTTATTCATTAACACATGTTTCGTTTGATGCTCTAACTAAATAACCTATCTAGCTATCCAACCACATATAATAAAAAACAAAATGTTTAAAAGTAAATCTGAGATTAGTGTGTATTCATTGAATCCTAATAATTTGATGAGATAATGAAAATCATAAGATTCAATTTAATACTATATATTTGGACCTGGAAAAATGTTTTTAGCGTGTGTTAATTGTATTAATTGAAAAGTTGTCATTAAAGAGTAAAATTTATTTAAAATAGTTTTATAAATAGCAGTATTACACTTGACATTTTTAGGAGTTATTTTGTCATCTTTCTTCTATGGATATCTTCTCATACAGTTTGCTGGGGGTGTGTTTGCAAACAAGTTTGGTGCAAAATACGTTTTTGGAATTGGTTTGTTTGTAACTTCAATTCTATCATTGTTGACACCAGTTGCTGCAAGAACAAATTTATATTTTCTTATTTTTGTTAGAGCTTTAAGTGGTGTTTCACAGGTAAATAAATTCTTGAATACTTCATATATATATATATATTAGGGCGGGTCAAATTGTATTAATAAAAATTTTCAAATAAAGTGTATAGTATATTCTGATTCTATATTAAATTATAAGCAAAAATGCTAAAAGAACCATAGGTCTAAATTCAATTTTGATGCCCCCACTTTTCAAAATTAAGTCTTGTTTAATAGTACTGTATTATTATTTACCTAATCAAATAATTTATCGTATTTTACAGCGGTATATTATTCGAATGCTTATTTTTCATATGTATTAAAAATAAAATAATTCTGTTTCCTATTTATATAAGTATTAAGTTATTCTATACCAATAAAATTTTGCATTTTGCATTTGTATTATTTATTTATAATAAAATATTTTACCAAAGGATGTGGGGAGCAGTATTAGGTGTGAATTATTCTTATCATATTTTTTTGCATCAATCTGTGTGATAAACGGTGCAAATCTTTTGAAAAGTCTTCTTTTTAGCGTGATTCTTTTCACCGTGAACATTAAATAAATATATCGGTTCTTTTAAATCTAGTCAATTCTACAATTTAATTACCTTATTAAAGGGTTGTATTATACTAATAATACTAATAAGTAGAATAAATAATAATTGCTTTTACAAATATAAAAAAAATATTCAATTATTAGAAAAATATTATGGATGCGTCTACATCGAATACAGAATTATCAGAAGCACCATAAATAATTTCTTCTCAGGATGTTACCATTTTTGCAATATAGGTCATCATTGGTTGAGTTTTCAGAGGAAATATTTTCAGAAATACCCACAATATCAAGTAGTAACGATCCAACATATGAATTTGAAACGTATGAAGTAACTGTTGGTGAAACAGTTAAAGAACCATCATCGAAACGTGGTCGTTACATGTCGAGATATGATGCATTGGAATTTGCCATGATATGCGATAGATTTGGCCATTCTGATAGAGTGGCTTCTGTTTTAGCAAGAGCACTTTTCAAAGACCTTAATATAAAAAATACCGACAGTAATCTTATGATTATGGATAAGTCGAAAGTAGCTAGAGAAAAACAGAAATGTAGAGATATGGTGCTTTGTAAGCAAAATATTGGTTCTTCTATATTATCATTTTCATTTGATGGAAGAAAAAATGACTCTTTCATACAACAAAAAATTAATGACAAATTTCATCAAAATATAGTAAAAGAGCATCATTTAGTTGTTACAAAGGAGCCTAATGCCACATTACTTGGATATGTAAAGTTGAATGGTGATAATGCAGAAACTCGACAAAAAACTTTAAATGAATTTTTTGTTAATAAAGATATATAACTAGATTCATTAAGTGGCATTTGTTGCGATGGCAAAGTTACCAATACTGGAACAGAAAATGGTGTTTTACATCGATTTGAATTGCAATTAGGAAGACCATTGCATTGGTTTATATTTCTACTACATTTTAATGACTTCCATTAAGTCACTTATATGAAGCATTGGAGAAATCAGCCACATCTGGACCTCGAACATCAACTGAAGAATTAGCCCAAAAGATTGTAGAATGTCACAAATTGAAGATAAGTAATAATTAATTTATTTTAATATCTGATGTTAACATTACATAAGATCTAAGTATTTCCATACAAACAAACACTATTTTATTCAGGTTGTAAGTGACTTTCAATGGATTCCATTAAAGAATATGCCTCCGCTTATGGAAGATCAACATCAAAAAGATTTATCTACAGACGTTCAATTTTTATTCAAGATAGATCAAGCAATTTCCAATGGCATCTGCTCAATGGATTTGGCTAATAATAAACCAGGAGCAATATCACATGCCCGCTGGTTAACTAAGGCTAACAGAATATTAAGATTATATGTGACAACTAACAATCTGTCGAAAAATTTAAAAATTCTAGCAGTTTATATAATGACTGTTTATATTCCAATGTATTTTAACGTTAAATATTATAGTTCTGTAGTATACGGTAGTCAACTTTTATCGGAATTTATTCAATGGACAAAATATTTATCTCCAAATTTACCTAATATTATAATTAAAGTTGTTGAAAATAATTCATATTATGCACACCCAGAAAATGTGTTATTGGGTATGCTATTTGATACGAGAAAAGACATACACAACTGGGCCATGAAAAAATTCTAAATTTTTGGAATAATTTAGACAATACTAAATTACACCAATATGATCGATTTGAATGATGATGTTTTATCTGAACCACCGTTTACACGCCACCTTCCCTATGATAACTTAAAAGACCTATTATAATTTGATGATATGCCACTGATGGATCCTCAAATTCCATTGCATATTCAAGGAACAGAGAGATACATTCAATTGCTAACTATTGTTTTGCGACGTGTCACTCACAAAAATCGAGAAAGGGTTACGGCGGTAACTGTAGAGAGCAGAAAAAGAACTCCTTGCTTGGAGAGCAAAATAGACTTCAAAAACAAGTTATAGTTTCATACCCTTATTATTTATTACGGGATTGTTTTGAGTCTAAAAAATTGTTGTAAAATAGGATTTTGAGCTTATTATTGATTTTTGAATGTCAAGAATTATTTGTGATTTTAGAATATATTATGTGTTAGTGAATCATTTTATTTAAGTTCATTTATTTAAAAAACCTTATACTTATTTTTAAGGTTTTTTAATTGTTTTAAATGTAGTCAAAATGGCCGAAGCAGAATCTTTAAATTTTATTAAACAAATATCTTGAAAATTTGAAGAGATGGGTATAGAGAATAGTTATATGAAAAAACTCAGAATTTAATTCTCTTTCAGATGGCAGTTTCATTTAGTGGGTGTTCCATTTAAAATAAGCGAGAAAAATAACTCTTTTTAAAATGTTTACGTTCATCTACATTGTAGAGGAAAATCAAAGTTTTAGTAAATGACTGTTCACGAGAACAGTCTGTTCACGAGATGCTTAATAAAACTGAGAAAAATAAAATCATCTAGGTCTTACAGATTTTGAGCAATGAGCCCTCAAAGTAGACCATGTTTTGATAAAAAATCTCGTATATCTCTTTAACTATCAGTGCTAAGCTATTAGTTTAAAGGAACTTATTTTATTTGTGTCTCAAGGAATTCATTTTTGTAAAAAAATATAGGGTGCTCCATTTAAAAAAGATTTGTATCGCCACGCTTTTATGGAACACTCTGTATAAATGAAAATAATTTTAGAATATAGCTTTTAAAAATCCTCACTACTTTTATATAAAACAATTTTTTGTAAGTAGCACAGTTTAGCCGCCATCCTCTGCCACGGTTGAATTGGGACACCCTGTATAAATACATTTTTTTATTGATTATATTTTTGTTGCTATTTTGAGTTTTATTTTCCAAGCTTTTTTTCCTAACAGATTTTTTGTTATCTATGTATATATTAAATATACTTGAAAAGTAGAATAAAATACAAAATAGAAATAATATTGCGTTTTTTTATATTAAAAAATAATTAAACATAAATGGCTATATAGCGACCCCTAGCGGTGGTTTACAAAGAATATAAATGTCACAAACGAATTCCTCGAACCAAGAAACAGTTTGGTAGAACTCTTTATCAATATTATAATCCGAATAAAACAAAATAAAGATACAATTCTGCACTTTTAAAATGGTAATAATAGTATATTAAACGAGACTTTATTTTGGAAAATTAGGGGTATCAAAATTAAATTTGGTGGTGTGGTTTGTTTAGCATTTTTTCTTATATATATATATATATATATATATATATATATATAATATATATATATATATATATATATATATATATATATATATATATATATATATATATATATATATATATATATATATATATATATATATATGTATATATATATATATATATATATATATATATATATATATATATATATACATACATATATATATATATATACATACATATATATATATATATATATATATATATATATATATATATATATATATATATATATATATATATATATATATATATATATATGTATATATATATATATATATATATATATATATATATATATATATATATATATATATATATATATATATATATATATATATATACATACACACTAGGGTGTCCCAAAAAACAACATTTTTGAAAATAATCTGCTCTCACCTCCTAAATGTGTTCTATCTAATACAAAAACACTAGGTTTAAATTTTTTTT
>NC_061167.1:31433389-31478389 GCF_022113875.1 Hydra vulgaris | reverse complement strand
ATGTGCAGATTTCCAATCATCTGGACAAATACCTGATTGCATCAAAAGTGTGAATATATAACTTAAAGGTGTTGCTAGAACAAAAGCACAATTTTTTAATACAAATGGACTTACTCCATCTGGGCCAACAGATTTATTTGGATCCAACTTCACTAATATATTGTAAACCAAATTAAAATCAAATAACGGTGTGCCGCATATATTGTTTGTATGCTTTTCGAATTTTGGTACTTCGGTAACATTGTTTTTTGTGAATACATCTTGAAAATGGTCATTTAAAATATTTGCTATGTCTTTTGGATCTGTGATTGTACAATCGCTTTTATCTTTTAAGGAATTTATACTTGACTTGATTTTTTTCTTCTGCTTCACATACGAATACACAAGTTTCGGGTTATGTTTAGCATTATTGGCTAACTTTAATTCATACTCTTTTACTGTTTTTTCAGTAACCTTTTGTATGTTATTTGACTCTGTTTGCATTCTTCTACCAGTTTTGCATTGGAAAAGCCACAGGCCAAACATTTAAACCAAAGTTTGTTTTTTGACTTCATTTTTATTTTCAGGGACAGAGATATCCAGTTGCTTGACTTATAATTCGTTCTTACATATTTGATTTTGACGTATTTATCACACGCAATATTGTAATATTTTAGGAAGGCATCATAGCGTTCGTTTACATTTTGATTTTCAAAATTAGTTTTCCAATCATAGTTAGTGAAAAAATTGGACATTAATTCATAATTCATACTATGAAATATTTTTTTGCCAATTAACTTTCGTTGTGTTTTGCAAATTGATTTTGTTTTGAAATAAAATGTCAAAACATGATGATGTCCTTTTTTTTAAGTTTGACAGAGGCGGTAAATGAATGATTTCTTCAATTCTTTCATTGTATTCGGCTATTATAAGGTCCAGTGTACTAGTTGACGTAATTTCATCAGCTTGAAAAGTAGGATCTGTTACAAATTGAGTTAAATATGCATCAGATAAACAGTCGATGAATTGATTTGCTAACGAATTAATATTTGTGTCTTTAACTGACTTTACATCATTGTTATTCCATTTTATAGAGGGTAAATTGAAATAACCACACATTAATAATCCGTCATACTTTGTTGTTATTAAATGTTTTGCATATGTGATAGATTGAGTAATTGTATTTATGGAATCAAGCATGTGAGGCCTATAAATGCAGCCTAATAAACATCGTTCATTGTCTAATATGATTTCACACCATACTTGTTCATTATTGTTAGATTACTTTTCATCCAAGATTTCGAAGGATTTAATCGAGTTTTGTACATATATGGCTACACCACCTCCTCTGCATGTGATATGGTCTTTATGGTAGAGCGTATAGTTTTCAATATTTGGTATAGAGGTGTCTACCCACCAGGTTTCTGTTATAAAAATTAAATGGTGTTTGCGTACAGTTATATCGGTTATAAATTCTGACATTTTGTTGTTTAGCGATGTAGTGTTTGTATAGTAACATGATAAGTAGTTGAATGAAACATTGGATACAGTATTATTTGTATTATTATTTATTAAATTAATTACCTCATACGCATTTGCAATATCATTAGTTAATAAATAAGTTGATGGCTATGCTTGAGATTTCTTAGGAATTTTTTTCACACTGTCACCTCTGATTCCGAAATAATAATTTGTATCTTTGTTGTTAGTATTTAAACGCTTACGTTCTTCTACTAAATGTTTTCGCACAAGCCTTTCCGATTCAGTCAAGTCTTTATTAATTGAAATTTTTTCATTTTCTTTAAGTCCTTTTAACCTTTTTGCCGCTTTAAGTACTTCATTACGCTGTTTGACACTTTCTAATTCTACGATTACTGGCGGTATTTTATTGGTGTCTCTCATTTTTAGACGATGTTGCTTCAATATATTCACATTTGTGTTAATTTTATTCAGCATAATTTCTACAAAAATTTTATCATCTTTTTTTGCATCGAGTGCTTCTATAGCATTTGATTTTTGTATGCCAAAAAACGCCAAATTTTTTTTCTTTTTTTCTTCTATCGGCTAGTTCTTTTGCTGTAACATTTATTAGAGCTTTTTGCTCAACAGTTTTTTTCAATTTTCCTCTTACCACGTCTGACCATTCGGTGCTACTTGGCGTGCTGTTATTTTGTATTACTACTATATGTTTTAACCTATTATTAAGGTCTTCTATTTCTTTATCCTTTATTTCAATTGCCGTTTTCCATTTTAAATCATTTTCTTCAAATTTTTCTTCATTAGATTTAAGCTTTACTTCATTTTCTTTAAGTCTCAATCCAAGAGATGCAATCCTATCAATAAGGTGTTTGAAATCTGCTTGAGTGACCATTTTATTACACTTGATGGTTGATCAAGTACTTCTGACAGTTGATTCAGAGCACAATATCGATTACCTCCCCACAATATGGATTAACAGTGGATTACCTCCTTATTAACACAAATACTTATTACACAGGGACTAAAAAGTTTCAGTATGTGTTTTATATATATATATATAATAATATATATATATATATATATATATATATATATATATATATATATATATATATATATATATATATATATATATATATATATGTATATATATATATATATATATAAGGGCAGCAACATTTGCTCCCCTAATAATTTTTCAAATTAATAATTTTTAAGAAATTGACTGAAAAATTTCTACAAAAAAAGAGGTCCTTTAAACTATTTCAGGGTAGTTTCCCCCCCCCCCCCATATAATTTTTGCTCCTTCAGGCCTGATACCTGATATATATATATATATATATATATATATATATATATATATATATATATATTTATATATTTATATATATATATATATATATATATATATATATATATATATATATATATATATATATATATATATATATATATGTGTGTGTCTGTTTGTATGTAGTATAAGTATATGCAGATATATATTTAAATTTACTTATGATAGTTAGGTGTTTCGTGTTTTCTATGAAAATAGTTGTTGTATCGGTCTTTCTTATGATAGGGTGTTTCATTTTCTTCTATCCATTATTTAATATCTCAGTGGTCACCACCCAGCGACAGAACTAAATTTCTTGGTTACACATTTGGAGGTAAAAGTTTAAAGATTAAAACTAAATTTTGTTTGTTTTGGTACATGTAAATATATATATATATATATATATATATATATATATATATATATATATATATATATATATATATATATATATATATATATATATATATATATATATATATATATGTATATAATAGCATATTTAAGTTTTTTTTGGTTCCCTAATTGTTAGGGTTTTTTTTTTAGAAAAAGAAGAAAAAATGAATAATAAATAAAAAAAACTTATTGCTATCTGAACCAAACAATCAGTCAATGTAGCAGCAACTCTCTTGCATGTTTTCACTATATCATTTGATTTATGTACTGAAGCCCCCAGTGAACGCTTTGTTAATTTCAGCTCCTTTTTTTTTTTTTTAAAAGTTAAAAAAAATTTGGGATATAAGTCAAAGTTGTCAAATTTAAGTCAAATTTTTAGGGAGAATCCAAATCTGATACAAATCAAAAGTATTATTAGTTATATATTATTAGTTTTTTTTCTTGAGAGTAAATGGTTTTTATTTTCTTTATGCAATATCGTCTGTAAAATAAAGAGACTTTTAAGCAAAAAGACAAAGTTTTCATTAGGTTATAAAAATTTTTTTTAGCCTAATGTTTAGAGTTTTAATGTTTAGAGTTTTAATGTTTAGAGTTTTTTAGGTTAATGTTTGGAGTTTTAAAAGTTATTTTTGTAATAAAATTCTCAAAATAAATTTTAGTTTCTCAAAAAAGTCTACTGATGCATATTTTTTTTCGTCTATATGGTGGTCAGTAAATTATAAATTTTATTGCTGTCATAC
This sequence comes from Hydra vulgaris, assembly GCF_022113875.1. Classification (NCBI taxonomy): domain Eukaryota; kingdom Metazoa; phylum Cnidaria; class Hydrozoa; order Anthoathecata; family Hydridae; genus Hydra; species Hydra vulgaris. Next base: position 31,474,465 of record NC_061167.1, on the reverse strand, counting down.
ATAAACAACTGTTAAATTTATATTGTTTAGCATAGATTTAAGAACTTTTACTTATTTTCTTGTATTCTAATAAAATATTTAGATAATTTTTTTTTACATTCCTACCTTGAATAATTTTTTTGTAAATATTTTTTAACTACCTCAACTCTTTGGCACTCTCTTCCATCTTCATGTTTTCCTGACTCATACAACCTTCAACTTTTTAAGTCTTCTGTCAACGGTTCCTTGCCCTATAACTCGATTCCATTTTTCTAGTAACTCCCAACTTAATACTGGTTGCTTGCAGCCTTATTAAGAGTGAATCAGAATAAAAAAAAAAAAAACTAGAAGGAATAATGGCACTCAAAACCGACTGTATTTGGGCGTCGATTTGTGCGCTGCTCAAATTAATATTTAAGGGCTTTTTTTTTAATGTTTTTTTATTTTTTTATAGGAAATATTGTTTTTTCGCAAAAAAAAAAGGTGATTTTTGCTAAAGTCTGCTTAAACGAGAGGGTGCCGCCTCCCAAATTTTCTTAGAATAGGCCCTGCTAGTACACAAATTGGTTTTGCGTTTGGCTTCAGCAATTGCTAATCCAAGAAAAAAGGAGTCTAACAAATAATAAACTTTGAGGAAAAAATTGGTTTTGCATATTAATATATCAAATATCTTTTGATATATTAGTATGCAATGTCCAATTGTAATATGTGATGATTTGGTTTCTTCTGATTGTGATAAAGAAGTCCATTATAAATACAAATATATCAAAGAGTACAAAATATCTATTAATATTAAGTTTACATATTTTCAAAGACTTAAAATTGGAACTGTTAGCAAGCTTCAAATCAGATTGTGTAATAACATTGTGTGGGTAACATTACGTGATAACATTGCATGTAACATTGCGTGATGATATTTTGTGATAACATACCATGTAATATTGTATGATATCATTGCGTGATAATATTGGAAATACTTCAAAAAGTTACTTAAAAAAGATGGAGAAAAATGTTTCAAAATAAAAGACAATTTTTAGTTTTATAATAATAAAAGATTCAGATAAGATGAACTATCTTAAAAAAAATGATTTCAATAAAAAAGTTAAATTAAATAATGACAATTATAACATTACTATGTAGAATTACTTCTAGTAAAACCATCAGAAAAAATAAAAAAAATTTACTATATCTTAGATATTGCACAGATCTTTAAATGGTATCAAGGCATAATTTTTTAAAAATTGGTTTGTTTATTATTGTGTTTGTACAAAATATGGGGTGTCTGTAGCATGTGCTACAACTGCAATTGCTACAAAAGTACTTATTGATGCAGGATCAATAAAAATTGAGGGATAAAATATTTAAAATAACAAAAAAAAAAAAAAAAAAAAAAGTTATATAAAAAAATTAAAATTGTCTGATTTTAAAATAAAAAATCTTTCTTTTAAATTTGAAACAAATTCTTAAGAAAAATATATTCATATAAAAATTTGTTATAATCAACATATCCCAACTGTATAAACTTATTGAATAAAATATAAAAAAGCTCATTAATTTTTCAATAAAAGTGGGTTTTTTAGTAAAATATAAAAAGACAAACCACCTAAGCAAAAGATTTTTTTAACTCAAATTTTAAAACCATATTTAAATCTGTTTTTGTTGAAAGGGTTAAAGTCAAAAAACACAAACTTTTCAAAAAATAATAAAACTTAATTGACTTACGCTTCTTTAATAGAAACTATTGAGGTTTGCTAGTTTATTGTGTCATGGATACAGTTAAAAACTTCCTGCTAACACAAATCATTGAGTCTATATAAAATCTATAAAAACCATATCAAACTCATTTTGACAAAATACTTTTTTTCATTCATGTTCTCCATGAATTTCTGCAACTTTAAGTAACACCCCAATTTTTTTTTAAAGTGACTTATCAATGCACCCTACTCCCTATTTCAATATGACATCAGAGTAGTGACCTACCTATGTTGTTATATGTGTGTGTATATATATATATATATATATATATATATATATATATATATATATATATATATATATATATATATATTTACAAAATAGAGTGCTCAATGTTCTTAAAAGAACAGAGCAATAATAAATTAGTAGAAAATCATTTAACAAAAACTTTTCATTTAACACAGTGTTTCATCAAATAAGACTTATCAGAAATGAATGATCAAATTATTACTTCAATTTATACCAAAAATTAAATTACAGCAAGTTGTAAATGTATTAACCACTATAAATTTTCACACATTTGTGGAATATACTGACACTATTATAAAAAGAATTCTTTAGAGTTAATTACTTCTGTTGTTTTTTTTTAATATTTTTTAATGTAATTATTATTTGCGTATGTTCTTTAAAAAATTAAATCAAACCCTAATATTTTGGTATTCTCTGATAAAACAAATAACATTTACCAACTCCCAACAGAAAACTATGAAAAAATTTGGAAAATGCAATTAATTTAGAAGCCCAAATTTTGCTAAACTGCCCCTGCCCAAGCCTTTGTAACACTTAAAGACCATAAACCAAATTTTTAAAACTTCCTTTTAGGTTATTGGTTTCCTCTTAAATTGAACAAAATTAATAATATTCTTAGAAATAAATTAAATTTCAACAGTTGAAAAATACCACTGATGTTATAAATTGGTTATCCACCTCATCCCCTCCCCCATATAGCAAAAATATTTCTACTAACATAGGAAAGTGTTTTTAAAATTGTTCGGGTAGCATTTCCCACCCTCTAATAATTTACATAAAATTTTAATCAAAATACAATTAAAGTCGCACAAAAAATATTGAAATTTTAGTTAAATTAAAATACTCCTAAAATCTCCTTATTTAAACTTGTTTTTTGAACTTGAAGTTTTCTTTTGAACATTTAACCTAAACTTTCAAATTTTTTATTTAAATTTTTGAATAATATTTTTTAATTTGTTTTTCCAAGTTTCCTGGTAAAATCTCCTAAAAAATCTATCAAAATTTCCTAAATCCTTCTAATTTTTTAACTCAAAAAAAGTATGGCCACCCTGTGTTTGTTGTATGCAAAAATGTATGCTGTTTATTACAAAAATTTAAAACATAGATGAAAAAAGTTTATTAAATAAAAAAACAGAATTAGTTTCTAAAAGCAGACATAAAAATAAGTACCTTTTATATAATTATAATTGTTATAACAAATAACTAAAATTGAATCTTAGGAATCTTTTTCACAAATAATTAAAAAAAAGTTCACATTAACTGTAGTTATTGTAACTAAAAAAGTTAATTATATCTACTTATAACTACCTATGAAAATTTTTTAAGTCAACTTTTGAAACTAATAGACACAGTTTTCAATTCAGCGCCATCCTCAAATATAACTGCAGCCATAAATGCCATCTCTGACTAGCTAACAAATTCAACCTATCGGCTATTGTAGATATCTTTGCACTCTTTAACAGATTTTTTGGAAGCTTTTTTGAAACCATGTCTTTCTATGTAAAGTACTGTTTCAACTCCTCACTCAAAATCTTATCTTTTTCTTCGTTTGATTTGCATCTATTCTTCAGCAGTGTCCTATAAGTATCATACAGATCAAGAATCTTTGCTTTTACCTTGTCTTTACAATGTACTTCAATCCTGTTTTTAGCCTATTGCTGCTGAACTTCAATTACAACTATGTCTGCCACAGCACCATTACAACTGCTTCTTGTGCATCTTTCAAATAAAGAAACAAGCAAATAACATCTTCTTTTGTGGGAACTCTGCTTGTAATTCTAAAATGGGTTTTCCTATCAGCCAGAGTCATGGCGCAATTGGCACACTAATCCATTTCTATTATTAATTAATTAGCAATCATATACACAGTACTATCTAGGGAATTAAAATTTATAACCTCAATACATATATAAATGCAGCATTAGACGCACATGAATGATGTCATACAAAATCAAGAAGTTGCACGGGCTTCCATACATACATTAATTATCTTATATCCTGTTGTTGCAAAGGAATTCTGCTACATTGACTGAGGGTTTGGCATGGGGCAGCAATCTTTTTTTTCATTATTCTCTGCGTTTTTTTCTTCTTTTTTTGAAAAATTAAAGCCCAGATTTTTGCATTAAGAACGCAATAATTATATTAGGAAATTGCGCCCTTAGATACACCGTTTGTGTAACACCGTCATGTTTCTTACTTTGAATGGATTTAATGAAAACTTTAACTTGTATCAAACTTTGAAAAAGTTTCATGATTTTTAATTAACATGTTTATTCTCCACATGTGTTTAACATAACTAACATGTTTCTTCTCCACATGTGTTTAACATAACTAACATGTTTCTTCTCCACCTGTTTTTAACATAACTAACATGTTTCTTCTACACATGTGTTTTACAAAACTAACATGTTTCTTCTCCACATGTGTTCAACATAACTAACATGTTTCTTCTCCACATGTGTTTAATATAACTAACATGTTTCTTCTCGCATGTGTTCAACATAACTAACATGTTTCTTCTCCACATCTGTTTAACATAACTATATCAAGACTAAACTTAATAGATTTTCTGATTATAAGAATTTAAAGTAAATAGGCTTTCTGATCTTATAATAAAAAAGATCAAATGTTTCAGTTATGTTTAAAGTTTTAAATAATAAAGTAAAATATTATTAGATTTTAAAACCTAATAAAATAATAATCACACTGTAATTTCCATTAAAGTAGTGTTAGAACAACAAATATTTATAAGGTAATTTGTGTGTTAAAAGTGTTTTATTATATACGGCTTGTTGTTATTTATTACCGGTTTTATCTGGTTTTTCATGACTATTCAATTTTTGGATTGTAAAAGTTTTTTGTTACGGATATATTAGTTAGTTAACACGAGGTTACAAGAAAGAGAATAACTCAGCTAAAACCCTTCTCAATTAATGTGTCTAAAATAATTAAAGTTTTTTACATGGCGCCAGATGCAAAATACGAAATCTGAACGAAAAATATTGCCAGAAGAAAAATATTTATCCAATTGAACTCAAAAAGAAAAGAAAAAGAATCGATTTGACTTACAAAAGTTTTGTACATTTGATTCAGTGTAAGATTTGAAATGTGTAAACAAGCGTGTTGGTAAGAAATAACATATTGCTTTTGTTGATTGATAGTGAATTTGTTGTTGTTTACATATTTTTATTGCTCATTGTGTTTATTGTGTATAAGAGCAAGTGAAAAATTGTATAGAGACTGTAAAAGAGTATAAGATTAGAAGTTATACATTTTTATAGTAGTAGTAGAATATAAGTTATGGCTGCAATATTAGGTAGGAAGATAGCTAAAAGGAAAGCACTAAGAAATATTTTTCAAAAAAATGTTGTAGAAATAAGTCAGGCGTTAGAAGACCCTGACACCTCACAGTCTAGGTTTATAGCTTTAAAAAATAGTTTCAGTGACTCTTATACAAATTTAAATAATATTGATGAAGAAATAATTAATATACTTGATCCAAATGAGGTTGAGGAGGATGTTTTAGCGAGTGTTGAAATAACTGACCCATTTCACAATATACTTTCTAAAATAAATCTAAGGTTAGAATCTTTAAAATTAGAGTTTGATAATAATTCTGAACAGAGTTCTAAAAATAAAATTAATTGTAGATTGCCAAAAAATGAACTTCCAATTTTTAAGGGTAATTTTTTAAAATAGCAAACATTCTGGGATCAATTTAATGTTGCCATACACAACAATGATGTCCTAAACGATATTGATCATTTCAATTATTTAATAAAATATTTAGGAGGCCAAGCATTGACTACCATTTGTGGTTTAACCTTATCGTCAGAAAATTATAGAGAAGCAGTTTCTTTATTGACTGAACGGTATGGTAACCCACAAATTTTAATCTCTGCACACATGGTTTTATTATTAAAACTTGTGAAAGTAAAAAATAGTGATAATGTTGATGGCTTAAGAAAACTTTATGATATAGAGGCAAGTGTTCAAAATTTGAAATCATTAAAAGTTGAAACTAACACATATGGAAGTCTTCTGATTCCTATTATGAAAGAAAAAATACCATATGATTTAGTTCTGTTAATTTCGAGGATATTTGGTGGGGAGGTTTGGACTATAGATTTATTATTAAAATATTTTCGAGAAGAATTAAATGCAATAGAGTGTTGTTCAACTAATAGTCGAAATGTTGAAAACAGAAAAAATAATAGTCAGTTATTCACAACTGCAGGATTATATTCACAGAACATTAATCAGAACTCTAAGAATAATTACAAAAAAGTTTTTTCAAAATCATTTGATAGTGATTACCAAAACAAAAGAAATTATAATTATCCTTGCATATACTGTTCAGAAAATCACAACCCCTGGGAATGTAAAAATGTGACAAATTTTTCCAACCAGAAAAGAAATTTTAAAAAAGCAAGGTAGATGTTTTAATTGTCTTAGAACGAATCACATATTAAAGAATTGTCAAGCAAATTATATTTGTAGTAAATGCAAAAAAAAGCATCTTATTTCCTTGTGTGAAAAAGATAACACTTTTGTTGGGCATGCAACACTTAACATTTCCCAACAAACTATCTTGTTGCAAACAGCTAGGGCAAATATAAGTGCAGTTTTAGAAAATAAGTCTTTAAAGGCAAGAATCTTATTTGATAGTGGAAGCCAATGATCATATATAAGTGAAAATATTCAAAAACGATTAAATTTAAAAACTATTAGGAAAGAGAAAATTATAATAAAAACATTTGGGAAAGATAGTGAACAAACATTGCAGTTATTAAATGTTGTTCAATTTAAGGTCAAACATAAATATACTGATCACAGTGTTTACATGGAAGCTTTATGTGTACCAGTTATTTGTAGCCCTCTGCAAGGGCAAAATGTGTCATAAGCTTGTAATCAATTTAAACAATTATCCAAATATTCATTAGCTGATTATGATGATGGGTCTTTTGATTTTCATGTTGATATTTTACTAGGTATAGACTTTTGTCACAGTTTTATTACTGGAAGAATCGTAAGAAGTCCAATATGTGGTCTAGTAGCTAGTAAATCAATCTTAGGGTGGGTATTAAGTGGTCCTATTTCTCTGGAAAAAAGTACAAAAAATACCACAAAAACAGTTTTTACTAGTCATTCTATGCACTGTGAGGTTGAGAGTGAAATAGATGAGCTTAGGAAAGATCTAAATAAATTTTGGTCTGTTGAAACCATAGAATCTCCCGAGAGTTGTGTGATGTATCAGTTTGAAAGAGATCTCACACATAACGGGGAACGATATATAACAAAGTTACCATTCAAAACTGATCATGATTTTTTACCTGATAACTATATTATTTGTAAAAAACGTCTGGCTAATTTAAAGGTAAGATTAAATGATAAACAACTGGTTACAGAATATAATCAAATTTTTATAGACTATGAAAAGATTAATATAATAGAAAGAGTTAGTGAGTCTGATATATTTAAAGAACCAGGGTGTGTGCATTATTTGCCTCATAGGCCTGTCATTCGAAGAGATAAGGATACTACAAAAGTTAGAGCTGTTTTTGATGCGTCCTGTTCGACAACAGGACCGTCTTTAAATGATTGCTTGTATTCAGGTCCGAATTTATTGTCAAAAATATTTGATATTTTACTAAAATTTAGGTTTAATGCTATAGGGATAATTGCTGATATAAAGCAAGCATTCTTAAACATTGAAATCTCTCCTGAACACAGAGATTACTTAAGGTTCTTGTGGTACAAGAGAATATCTGATAAAGAGGCTAAACTAATTGTATATAGATTTCTTAGAGTTGTTTTTGGTTTAACTAGCAGTCCTTTTCTTTTAAATGCCACTTTAAAACACCATCTTAATAAATACATTAAACATGATGAAAAATTTATTGAAAGATTAATAGATGATCTTTATGTTGACGACATAACGATCATCTATTAATCAGAAGGGAAAATGCTTTATAAAAAATCTAAATGTATATTTTTAGATGCAGGATTCGAATTAAGAAAATGGATTACAAATGATCACGAATTACAAAATTATTTTAATAAAAAGGAAACAAATCAAAGTGAAAACTCAAAATGTAATCTAAAAGTTGATGAGTTAAAATATTTTGAAAGTAAAATCATTAAAAATGAACAATAATAATTTTATAAAAATTTTAGGAATTGAGTGGGATATATTAAAAGATGAATTTGTTTTTGAGTTTAAAGAATTTGTTTAAAATGCAAGAATGCTAAAAATTACTTAAAGAAATATTCTTAAGATAGCAGCATCTTTCTTTGATTCTCTAGGTTTTTTAACACCAATAACTTCAAGAGTAAAAACAATTTTTCAATTAATTTGTAGAGGTAAAAGTGGATGGGATGAAATAGAAACAGAAGCAATAGAATTAGCTTTGACAGCATTTTTAAAGGATCTTGAATTATTAAGTTTTGTTAGAATCCCAAGATTTGTATTTGAGAGAGTGAATGAGAGTAGTAAGCGTGTTCAATTGTATGGATTTTGTGACAGTTCTAAATTAATTTATTGTGCTTTTATATATCTAGTTGTAGAAACTAGTTTAGGAGTGAATAGGAAGTTTTTAGTTTCAAAGTCACGTGTTTCACCCTTAAAAGAATTAAGTATACCTAGATTAGAGTTATTAGGTTGTGTGTTACTGAGCCGACTTTTAGAGGAAGTGTTAAAAGTATTGAAGGGAAGAGTGCACTTTAAGGATGTAAGTTGCTGGTGTGATTCAGAAGTGGCATTGTATTGGATTAAAGGTAAGGAAAGAACGTGGAAACCATGGGTGGAGAATAGAGTGAATGCCATTAGAAAAATGGTTGATAGAGAAAAATGGAATCATATTAGTGGGGAGTTGAACCCAGCTGATTTTCCTACTCGAATAAGTAATTTTGTCAATTTTGGACATTAGTTGAAAGGACCAGAATTTTTGTTAAATATGAACAAAGAGATAAATGAATTTAAAGTTGATAAAAAGTTTCAGGTTGATATTATGTCTGAGTGTAAGAGAGGAGAAAATGTAGTTATTTGTAATGTTGTTTTGGACTCATCACCAAGTTTGAGTAGTATCATTGATGCATGTAGATTTAGTTCATTTGAAAAGTTAATTATTAGTACTGGATATGTATTTAGATTTATCAACAATTTGTTAAAAACAATTAAAAAGCTACCATTAAACAAACAAGTTACTTTGACGAAAGATGAGTACAAATTTGCACTCAATGAATGGATTAGAGATGAGCAAAGAATTTTACAAAATGACAAAAGTTTTGATAAACTGAAAAACTCTTTAAAGTTATTTGATGGTGAAGACAAACTAATACGATTACGAGGAAGATTTGAAAATGCTAATTTAAACTTTGCAGAAAAACATCCTTTAATATTACGTGGAAAAGAAAGTTGGTTTACAATATTACTGATTCGTAACTGTCATGAACAAGTTTTGCATCATGGAATCAAATTGACGTTGAATAAAGTACGATCTCAATTCTGGATAATAAAAGGACGATCGACGATAAAAAGTATTATTAGACAATGTGTAACATGCAAGAAGTTCCAAGGAAGAACATTGTTACCACCTAGCAGCCCAGATTTACCTGATTTTCAAGTTAATAATTTATATTCCTTTCAAGCAACTGGTTTAGATTATGCAGGACCTTTATTTGTAAAAACAGTTAATAAGGATGCTGCCTGTAAGGTCTATGTTTTACTATTGACTTGCGCGTCTAGTCGAGCAATCCATCTTGAACTGACACCTGACATGAAAATTCCGGCCTTCATAAGAGCTTTTAAGCTTTTTGCAGCACGAAGAGGTTTTCCTGATCTTATTATCTCCGATAATTTTAAGATCTTTATATCTAAGGAAGTTAAAAATTTTATGATGAAAAATGATGTGCAACAGAAGTTTATCAGACAGGCAGCAAGCGCAAGCGCAAATTTGCGGCGTTTAAAAGAGTTATATTATTAGTTGACCAAGTCAACATAGGGGTGTATGTTAAAAGTGTTTTATTATATACGGCTTGTTGTTATTTATTACCGGTTTTATCTGGTTTTTCTTGACTATTCAATTTTTGGATTGTAAAAGTTTTTTGTTACAGATATATTAGTTAGTTAACACGAGGTTACAAGAAAGAGAATAACTTAGCTAAAACCCTTCTCAATTAATGTGTCTAAAATAATTAAAGTTTTTTACATTGTGTTAACTTTTTAATGATATAACCTTGTTGTGCTTGAATAAATTTGATAATAAACAAAATGAATTGAAAAAAAAAAGGAATGATGTTCTTTTAATTAAAACTTGTTGAACTTGAAAAAAGTAATTACAATAAATAAATTATGAACTGATAATGAGTATTACATATTTTTTACATATATTTGTATTTGCATGCTGCCACTTTAAAAGATTTAGGTCGGCAGCTATATGTTGTCATAAAGCAAAGATAGGTTGGCTTTTGCATCGGTAAAAAGAATTTTGCAGGCTGTTTATATATATATTCACATATACCTATGCTAGACTATTTTATTTATTTTAGGAATGTATACAGGAACAATATTTTCTGTTGTGGTGTCAGGCATGCTTATAGCCTCTTTTGGCTGGCCTTCTGCATTCTACTTTTTTGGTATTTTAATTTTTTTTTTTTTTTTTTTCTGTTTTACAATAAAGCCAATTAAAATTAGCTTGCTGTATTGATATTGGCTCTTTGCATCAATATTAAAAATGTCTAACATATTAGAATATTTTTTTTTATTATATAATTATGTTTATACATTTAAATATTAAAAATATTGCTCATCATCATTTTCATAATCATCATCGTGATCATCATTAATATTATAACCATCATCACAATCTTTATAACTATATTTCACATTTCTATATTGCCAAAAACTAGTTTTTTTCCTAATTTTTCTATCCAATTGCGTTCCTACCTCATTTTAAATCATACATATGACCAGGAATAGCTGATAAATTTGGCAATTTTTTCAATTATGTTCTTTTTTTAGGGTTTATAAAGTAGCCTAGTAAGACATAAATTGCTCTGTTTTTTCACCTTGAGTGAGAACATATCTATTTTGTTGGCAGCTTTAGTTTGGGTAAAATATTGGTATTCAAGTAGTACAAAAACTCAATGTAAAAACCTGGTAAAAGAAATAATAAAATGTATATGCAATGTGCATCTATGATGATGAATATCTTAGATGTTGAAAAAGAAAAGTTTTAATAAAACGAACCTATTCAATAGCTTATAATCATCTTTCCAGGTTTTTACAATAGAAGGAGAATGAAGTCTTTTATGCTTGGCGTTTTTAATTGAGGATCTTTTAGTTTACTTATAAACTTATAGGGATCCCAAACTCCCAACACATGTTGTGTTCATATTAAAGACAATGTTAAAAAAAAGGTTTAAACCAAGTTTTTTTGATTAAAAATAAATAAATAATGAAAATTGAGAAAAACTAATCTTGTTGTTTTACAGAAGCTCGTCTTCTCCATTTTATTCAAAAACTTGGAATCTTTAATTATACGTCGCAATCTACAGACTTCGGCAATTCCTTTGAAGCGCGTTTAATTCACAAAAGTTTTACAATGCAAAGGAGGGGTGTTGAGACCAAAATAATGTCAATTAAAGAAAGAAAAAATTCAAGTTTATACGAGCAGATTATTAAGGTTTTTACATCTACAATGTGGTTTTTTAACGGCATGTTTGCTTCGTGGGGAATTTGATGTAAGTTTCCTAGAGACATGAAATAAATTAAAAATTTACCAACGTTTTATTATTGTATTACCTTTTAACTTTAAATCTAAGTACTTACAAATATCAACAAATTGTATATAAATTTAAGAATCATTATTCTATCCCTAGCGGATTATAAAGTGTACTTCAAAGCAAACACATAAGGGCATTTGTCATTATTTTAAATACAATTGTCATTATTATTGAAGATCGCTTCAACAACCCATGGGAAGATGATGAGTGATTGAATTTATATTATAGATGTAGAATAAAAATTTGATTAGTTTGGTCATTATTTGATAAAGTGTCAACTGTTCTATAATATAACTTGCTATTATATAAATGTATAAAGATCTACTATTGTATAAATGTATAATTTAACCAGAAAAATATCAATGGTGTTAATACATATTTTTAATGTTACTTTAGGGAGGGGGGGTACAAAAACTGACATCATGTATAAGGGGGGGTTGGCCAAAAATTGACAGTTTGACACAGGGGGGAGAGGGTAAAAAAATTGAGAAAAATTACTGACATCATTTATGGACAGCCCCAAACAACGCTGCGTTTTTCTACTTTTATTCTATAAGTACGTTGTAGTATTTTTTTAACATACAGCAAAACAAATTTATTTGTATTTTTTTTCCAAACATTGCAAACAAAATTTTTTTTTAAATAAAAATAATAAGTTATTTTTATTTAATAGGAGCAACTGATTTTTTACAGATATCTTAATAATTTTTAGTTTTATATCTCTTACTTATATTTCTTTTGTTTTTAAATTAAAACAAATTTTAAAACTTTACTTACCAATCTTATAATTTTCATACAAGTATTTTGCATTATATAGAATGTTATAGGAACTATTTTCTAACTTCTTTGGTAATTTTTACACTATGATATTTTTGTTTTCCAGCTGGAAAAAAGTATTTATAAACAATTACTTTCTTTAACTGACAGTATTGATTAGAGATGAACTGATGAAACTGAACTGATTAACTGAACTGATTAACTGAACTGATTAACTTGATGAACTGTTAAATTTTTTTTTTTATAAAAACTTTTTGATTATGCTGATTTAATTTAAATTTCTAAATTTGCTAAATTAGATATGAATAAAAGGAAAATATATTTTGCATTTGATTTTTGATAATGAAACTTTTAAAATGTTGGCAACTCCGTACCAATTATAACCTGTTAAAGGTTATGAAAAAAAGTATATTAGGACCGTCCCGAGGGTGGACATAGGGGTGTCTAGCCCCCTTACAAATTTTCTTAGTTGGCAAATTGGAGGCTGGAGTCGGCAAAATTGGATTTATAGTTAGAGGGCAAAAAAAATTTTTTGGCTTCGATCAGTAAAATAACAAACACGTCACCCCCCCACCCCACCCCAACCCCCTCCTCCCTTTCTTCCCTCATCCTCCTCCACCTCCTTTAAAATTAAATTAAAGTTTAATTAGGTGTAACTTTTCTTTCTTCTTTGTTCTACTCTTTTATAAAAGAACACGCTTATATAAAAAGTTTTCAACTTTTATAAAGCTTTTATAAATAGAATGATGAAATCAAAACTTTTTTTTCTAAACATAGAATTAACCTTAAATAGATAAAATTAAATTAGAAATAAATCAACAACAATGAGTAAAGCAACTAACAGTCCAGTCTGGAACTATTTTGATATTGATGAAAATAATCAACATGAACAATATAAACAACCTCAATAATTAAATAAGCAACACAAAGTCTCTTAATTTTAGGGGCTTTTTATTTATTGCTTAGTCGTTCTAATTAATGTGAATTTAAATAGTTCAAGTTAATATTTTAATATTTACAGTTGTAATATAATAAAAAAAAGATGTTTAATGTTATAAGTTTTATTTAGTTATTTATTTTTTACATACATTTGTTATAATAAGACTTTTAAACCCCCGTCATTAAAATCATTTGTTTTAAATATACTTAGACACGATTATTCAAACTAAGTTTTTTTGTTCAACTTCCCAAACTTCATGCAAAGCAAATTCAAACGAAATATTGTCTAACCAAATAAAAAAGCTGTTACTAATTTTATACAGGTAATTAATATAAAACTATTTTTTATCAGAATCTTGATTGAGATAATAAATATTCATCATTTATTAACATTAAATATAACGCAATAACAATTTATAGCAATGAACCAGCATAAAATATTTATGGTTTTTAATATCTGTTTAAATGTTAAAAGTAGAAAATAAATAACTAAACAAGTAATGAATAAAAAATTTTCCAGAGTTTACCGTGATGTCAAATACTAAAGTTTATATGAATTAAACACACTTCAAAGGAATCGCCGAAGTCTGTAGATTGCGACGTATAATTTAAAGTCTCTGAGTTTTTGAGTAAAATGGAGAAGGCGAGCTTCAGTTAAAACAACAAAATTAGTTTTACTTAGTATTCATTTATTATTTATTTTTAAACAAAAAAACTTGGTTCAAACCTTTTTTATCAACATTATCTTTAATATGAGCACAACGTGTGTTGGGAGTTTGGGATCCCTTTAAAATCAGAAAAAGTGGAAAATAACAATTTTTTTTCAAAACAAGGTTCATGATAAGAAATACATCTGTTAAATATAGTGTCTCAAAAAATTTTCTGACCAAACAAGTTTTTCCCAAAAAAAGATGTTTACGCTCTAAATCTAAATGAATAATAATACTTACTTTGTATGTTATTTTAATTCTATTGGGAATAGTATGTTATTTAGCATTCATATTTATTGGTTCATGCTTCAGTTGGTTTATTTTTTATCCTAAAAGAAACTTAGTATTGAATAGGCTTGTAAAAAAATTATCTGACCAAGCGATATTTAGGTAATTTTAATTAATTTTATGTGAAATTGGTTGAAATATTTTAGTAAATTTTTATGCAATTAATGAAGTTGCATAACAAAAAACTGTTTTTTTTAAGTAAAATGGTTGGAGGTAAGCATCACTGGACTGTTTCTCAGAGAAATTTAGCTGTGGATCTAGTCAATCAGGGTAAAACCTATCGTCAGGTGCAGCAAGAGACTGGAGTTCCCATAATGCAGTATCCATCATAATGAAGAAGTATAATTTGATCAGAACAACAGCCACAAAAGAATGGCACGGTCGCAAAAAAAAGACTTCTAAGAGTTTTGATAGAAACTTAATTATACAAGAAAAAATCGCTTCATTTCTGCTCGAAAAAACTGGCTCAGCAAGCTGAAGAGAATTATGTAATTAAATTATCTCATCAGACAATCAGAAATCGTATCCAAGATCAGGGATTTCAAGGACGACTTGTGCGTAACCATTATGAGTAAGAAACACATGAATAGAAAATTAGAGTTTGCTAAGAAGTTCAAAAACATGCCGTTACAATTCTAGAAAAAGATCCTGTGGAGAGACAAATCGAAATTCAACTTAAAGTCATCTGATGAAGCCCAAAAACAGATTGATCTGCATGAGAGGAACTGTCAAGTATGGTGGCGGTAATGTGATGGTATGGGATTCAATGACTTGGAAGGAAAACTCCAATTTATTGATATTATAATGGATCAGGTGCAATACAGAAACATATTAAAGTAAAATTTCTAAATCTTCGGCTAGGATCTGATTTTACATTTCAGCAAGATAACAATCCCAAGCATAGTACCACTAAAATCAAGGAGTGGTTTGCTGAAAATAATGTTGAGGTCTTGGAATGGCCGCACAATCACCAGACCTTAATCCTATTGAACATTTGTGGGAAATTTTAGACCGAAAAATTAGAGATCGGTCATAGAAGTATAGAAGAATCAAAATCATTAGTCGAATGAATGCCTAGACGTCTAGAAGATATAATCTTCTAGACATCTAGGCATTGATTATCTATAATAAAATAAATAAAATCTATTTAAAAACATCTTTTATTTTTATTAATCTTGAGTTTGCCAAAAAAGTCGAAATTTACAAAAATACAGCAATTTTATTAGGAAAAATATTTTTAAAAATGTTTGCTCAGATAATTTTTTTAAACACTGTCCTTTAAATCTGTATTATTCCACCAAAACCATTATAAAATTCACTTGAAAAAAATATTATTGTTAAGTTTA
Organism: Hydra vulgaris; assembly: GCF_022113875.1. Classification (NCBI taxonomy): domain Eukaryota; kingdom Metazoa; phylum Cnidaria; class Hydrozoa; order Anthoathecata; family Hydridae; genus Hydra; species Hydra vulgaris. The sequence continues at coordinate 31,458,636 of NC_061167.1, read as the reverse complement.
TGTATTTAAAAATAAATGATATAAGTTTTAGCTATATTGACAGAGCAGGTGTTGTAAATGATTAGGGATATTTAATGGACAACTTTGTATTCAACAATGTTTTCTTTATCATAACTTTACCAAAGGTTTCTCTTTTTTAATGCAATAATGTGGCATAGCTTCTATCAACATATAAGATAAAGAATGGTTGAATAGACAAAGCTGCCTTAAGTTTAGCTAGAGTTGTAACTTGTAACAATTTACCAACTCTAAAAAAAGCAGATTGATATGATCTGAGAATATCACCATGAAAATAACTTGATGATCAAGTCATTCTTGTTCTTTTGTGGATATAGATACCAGCTTCTGTGCATATGATGATATTTGGGATTAACTTTAATCAAAAATAAAGTAAAAATATATTTTTCAAAAAACTTTTTAGAGATATATTATTCTCTTTTATTTTTAGCTTTCTATTGGGTGGTTCGAACAAAGACTGAAAATTGTCAGAGTCATCATCATTTTGAGAGCTTGATTCTGTATGTAATGCTCTACATAATCAGAATCAATCCTTGTTTTTTGGTGTCAACTGCCTTTTTAGCAGGATACTTAACAGCTGTTTTGCTGGTTAATACACAGGTCTTTCAATCAGCCATTAGATGATCATAAAACATCTGTTTTTCCCTCTTAATTTTTTTTTATTTTTCTTAAGAGTACGAAGCAACATAAGAAAAAGCCATTATCAGTTTTCTCTTCAAAAATATTTTATAAGCATCCACTAGATTTTATAAGCATCCACTAGATTTTTGTGGTGCTGAATTTTATATCCCAAAGAAAGTTTTTAAAAATATTTTTTTAAAATAGCTGAAATTACACAAATCACTTAAGTTTTTAAATAAGTTAAGATAAGTTTTTAAAAATTACTTTAGATAAGTTTTTATGCCTACCTTCTTAAAATTAACTTTTTTTTGGTCTAATTAAATTTTAAATCAAGTAATAAAAAATAGCACACTAACCACAACTCTTAAAAGAAATATTGACGGACAATAGAAATTAATGCAATTCAGAAAAAGTATGCAAAATGTTTTACTATATTGATCAACTAAAGAAATTCATAAAGTATATTAGCGGAGTTTTATTAAATGATAATAAAAGACATCAATCACAAAATATGAAACAGAACTATATCGAAGAGTTCATTTAACTTTTGCTAGTACAAAAAGTTCATCTAAATACAGAAGAAATATATAGAATAGTATTTTTTTTAATAAGTTGCAGCACTTTTTAAGCAGCATTCTTTTAAGTATTTTTATATATTTTATATCTTTGCAGCATTCTTTCAAGTATTTTTTTTTGTAAATAAAACATACTTAGCAACAACAAAGTATAACATTTAACTCTTATAAAAAACAAGCAGTCAATAGTACTAAAGTGTTTTTCTATAAAATACAAAAAATTTAAACTTTTTACTGATACACTGATGATATACTGAATCCATTATTTATATTTTTTACTGGCCAGTGTTTATCAAGGGTCCATGCATTCACCATTTTTATACAAACTAGATTAAAAACAGTTCTTTCTTTTCTAAACAGGTCAGTTAAATAGGAGATTAAAAAAAAAAAGATTTTTCAAAGTGTTAAAAAGCAGTTAACTTGTAAGTTATTGCAAATATATTTGTTATATAAATTTAATGTAAACATGAGTTTTTTATAATGCAAATTTTAAGTGCAATACTTTTTCAGTGTGATTATTTTTCATTTATTTTAATTTTTAGTTATCTTAATTATCACTTTTATCTTTTTATTTTCACTAAATTTAGTTTTTTACAAGGTATGTTATTAACATATTGTTTATTCCAGGTATTTTGGGTCTTGTTTTGCTTCTTTTTTGGATGATTTTGGTATTCAACAATCCAGATGAACATCCATACATCAGTGATAATGAAAAAAGATTCTTAGAAGAAAGCTTGCAAAAGTGCTCTTCTGACACTAAGGTTGATATGATCTTTTTTGGCCTAAGTTCATTTATAATTTGTATAGTACAAATAGTACTTTACAAAATTTTAAAAATGTTTTCCAATTTTATATTGTACTATCATAACACTAGAAAATAAACTATAAATCTATAACAATTAAATAAAATTAAGGTAAAATTAATTGCATGCTCACTCTATGTATGTATGTATGTATGTATGTATGTATGTATGTATGTATGTATGTATGTATGTATGTATGTGTGTATGTATGTATGCAAAAATGTATATTTGTATGTATGTGTGTGTGTTTGTGTGTATTTTTATGTACGTGTGTGTGTGTGTCTATGTGTGTGTTTATACATTAGACTGGCTCTTAAAGCAACATATTAGAGAAATATTTGCTCAGACCCTAAATAAATATACACCATGTTTCAAATATTTAATTTTTAATTTTTAAAGGTAGGTTAAGATTCTTAAACATCAGACAGTTCATATTATCAAAATAATAATTCTTTAAAAGCGTGTAAACCTGGGTCTCAAAAGAAGCAAAATTTAAATATTGGTAAAATACTATTTTACCAATATTTAACTAATAAATAACTATTTTGCATAAATTATATTATATTAGATTTTAATGCATAAAAACTATAGTATTTAAATATTATTCAAATAAAATAATTTTGTAGCATTTTTTTTCAATGAATTTTTTGTGGAGATGTTATTATAAAATATGGTTGATATTTTTTAAAATTCTCAAAACATGTTTTGGTAATAAAAGCAGGATTTCTGTCTAGTATCCATCACATCTGGAAGTTAATAAATGAGCAAACATTCTATAATAAGCATAATATATAATGTGTGTAAGCTTTATCATCTTTCTGGGTTTGGCAGTTAAATATTTGATTTCAAGTTTTACTTTCAGCATCTTTAGTTCTCTCTGAAATTAAATATCAAATTGACGGTGAAAAAGATCATTTTGTCTATCAAAAATGTGGTTGACATTTTTTTTATCTATAGAAAAGCAAAGATCAGTCTAATTTTTTCGCTACATCAAACACACATTTGAATCTTGTTTTTTCCATTTATTTGCAAAAAACATGGTTCAATTTCAATATGAATATAAGAGTTTAATATGAATATAAAAAAATAAATAAAAAAAATAGATAAAAATGCATTTCTCAAAAGTGTTCAATATAGTGCAAAAAATTTCAATGCTGATAGAATAACTAATAAAGAAGCTGAGCCATTAAAAATTGTATACATCAAAGAGAATCAAAAAATTCCAAAATTAAAACCTTTATGACTTACCAATAGAAGATACTCATTTCAATATAATTGTCAAGATATCTAATATAAAACTTGTTAATTAGGACTTTTAATTAAATTTTGATAAGCAAATTTTAATTAAAAGTTGCTTATCATAAAGAAAAATTTCTGCAGTGTGAAGTTTTTTATTAAAGAAGATTAGCATCTAATCATCAATATACATAACAACTATGAGAGAAACAAATAACTTGAAAATAACTAAAAAAATTAAAGAATAAAAACTCTCAATTTTAATGAAAAATATTTAAAGCATAATGAACGCTAAGTTGTTATTCTCAAAAATACATCGAAAGAAATAAAATTTGTTCTTGTCTTAAAAGTTTGTAAAGCAGAAACTATTTTGATTGGTCAAAATTATTAACTTTTACTTTTTATGGGACTGCATAAAAATCAATATAACAGATACAAGTGTTGTTAATATTTAAAATCTCATTATAAGAATGGTGATGTATTAATGTTTCTATTTAAAATCTCATTATAAGAATGGTGATGTATTAATGTTTCTATTTAAAATCTCATTATAAGAATGGTGATGTATTAATGTTTCTATTTAAAATCTCATTATAAGAATGGTGATGTATTAATGTTTCTATTTAAAATCTCATTATAAGAATGGTGATGTATTTATGCAATTACTGAGTACTCTGACTACAACCTTAACCATAACTAAAATATTAATTATTTTAGAAATCCAACTTACTTTAAAGTGCCTAAAAATTTATATTTGAAATTATTTTCTGATTAAGTTGAAAGTAAGCTTTCCTCTTCATTTTGTTTATTTTCTGACATCTTCATTAAATGTCTTTTTACTTAAATTTTAATATATAATAAAATTTCAAAAGTAAACAAATTTAAAGATACATTTTCATTTATTTGATTATTTGTTTACTAGTCAAGAAGGAATTATTGTAATAGCAGAGCTTATCGAGACATACATTGAGTTCTCTTTTCAAGGTACTACTTTTACACTAAGTAGGCGGGATTTGAACCTGCAATGCTGCTGCTACAGCCAATAATAATTTTGAACTTTAAGCAGTACTCTAACCAACTGAGCTATCCCTGCTCAAAAAAAAGTAGCAGTTTTAATAATTCTTTAGTACAAATTATACTAAATTGACACTAAATATTATTAAAATAAATATTGTACTAAATACAAACTTTATCTTTAGTTTCAAATTGAACCATTGTAAATTAAATGTTACAGTTATTACTTTTCTAATTATTGATATAGATTATGGAGATATTATTATATAAAACTATATTTATTGGAGATAATATTGGATAGATAAACAAATTAAATACTGATGGGAGTTTATTTCTTCACAGTCTTTCTTTTAAGTTTTCTGTACTAAATTGATTTACCAATATTTTAGATTGCCAAGATTCCTTATTTTTCAATGTTCACATCAATTCATGTTTGGGCTATTGTTGTTGCTCATTTTACAAACAACTGGGTCTGGTATTTTATCCTTACAGACATGCCATCTTATTTTAGAGACGTACTTGATTTTGATGTTAAACAAGTAAGTTTTTTGTGTGTGTGTGTGTTAATACATGAATTAAGTAACCTGTTGAAACAAACAACAGATCAGTACCAAGCATTTAGGTGACAAATTTATAGATCAAATAAGCTAAAGTTTAAGATGTTAAAATTGATTTTAGACTTTATTATTGTAAAACATACATAAAATAATATAAATAAAATGAGAAATTTTAATTACAATAACTTGATAGTTTACAATAATTGTTTGGATTTTCATTAATAGCTTTCTTTAAAAATAAATAACTTGATTTAAAATTAAATGTTTAAAAAAATTATTTATTTAGCAGCAGTTACAGTGTCACAGTTACTGTTTTTTATATTCACTGTTGTAACCACAGGTTTTTCAATGTGCAGTTTTATACAACCCATTTAATAAATCTTTCAATATTTGCAATTATTTAATATTTTTTCAATAGACTTCTAATACAGCTTGATACACTGGTGTACCCCTGAAACAAAGGAGGAGGGGGGCATTTGGTCACAACTAGCACTTGCTAAAATTTGTAACTGGCATTATTCGTGCTCTGCAGGTATGCAAAAAGGAAAACAGTAAAGTTTGGTTAATTGCTTGTGGTTTTTCAAGGAAAATGAGTAATAGGCAATTTAAATTTTACTAATAATGTTTAATATTAATGATTGTTTAATGAGAGAGTTAAATAATGATTGTTTAATGAGCGAATTATATAAAGAGTGGTTAATGAGTGAGACAAGGACTACTATATGGCAGGATGCGCAAACTCAATTTCCTGACTTTGCTAGCGAAGGACATTAATTACTTCTTACTAAACGCTTATAAAATTAAATTTAACCAAAAAATGTTTTTTTTCTTATAAATGGTGATCCCTTCTCAGGAATGCACTGCGATCACCAATAAAGTTTCAGAGAGCCCGAGATCTGCACTAATGCCACTTGTCAGGGGCGTGTCCTTGCAACAGATCTCGCCGCCTACTAGCCAAGGCCATTAAATACTTCTTACTAAATCCTTATAAAGTTAAATTTAACCAAAAAATGTTTTGTAAAACTAATATTAATAAAATAATTTTACAGTGAATATAAGTTAGTATTATTAAAAACTTAATAACAAAGTAAAAGTTAACAGCAACTATAAAACCTTTTTAAAAAGAATAATAAGTCAATTTAATAAAATTTTTGAAAGTTTATCTGCAAAAAATAAACAAATATTCTCTAGTAGATTTTATAATAATGTAAAATTTATATATATATATATATATATATATATATATATATATATATATATATATATATATATATATATATATATAATATAATCTAAAATAAATAATATATATATAAAACTCTATAAGCAAATTAACAACAAACACAAATTAATAAAGTCTATAAATATTATTCGGCAAGGCGTGCCTTTTTTATCAATGTCTGATAAAGACATGCATTTTTTGCTTGGTCTTTTTCCAAATTATGAATTCCATGCAAAAGAACATTAGCTAAATGTCTATAAAGATTTTTTGATGATAAAGCAAAATCATAATATGTATCCATTACAGACAGAATGTTTATAAGTCTTTTTCTACAACATGCTCTGTGTTTAGTTTTTTTCACAAAGCATAACCCAATTCTAACTAGCTGATATGTACATTCATGAGGAACTGTCAAATATCTATCTATAAGTCTTTAGCTTCGTTTGTTAGTATAGGTTCATCCTCAGCATAAACTAGTTCACCCTCACATTTTTTCTCCAGCCATCCTGCCACATTGGCAACAGAGCTCTCTTCAGTTTCTGAAAGGCTCACATCATAAATGCAAGTTTCAATTAAAGTCACAACTTCAAAACTGATTGAAATTGAAAAACTGATCACACATGTGTGATCTTTTTTATTGGGTTGTTCTACTTCCACTAATTCTAGAAACGCTGCAGCAGTTAAACGCTTTTTAAAAGCAGAAAAAACATCCCCAGCTGCCATAAAAGCATTTGCCTTTTTTGATTGTCTGTAAACAGAAAATTCTCCTTTAATTCTGTCACTTTGTAACTCACAAAGTAAGACGTAATGAAAAACTGAAAACAAATGCTTGCAGACAGCTATCAATCCTTCAGTGGTTTGCACAAGGGCTTTTTTAGTATCAGGGTAATACATTGAATTCAATTGGGTGCATGCCCCGATTTCATAGATTTAAATAATTCTAAATATATTTGGAGATAATTTGAATTTTTATCTTGCAGAGATTGGTTGTGGTCTCTTAGTCTAATATTTTGCCCTTTTGCACAAGCATTAACAATATTCCACCAATCTAAAACCTGCTGAATAAATAAGGATGTTTTATGAGCTCCTTTTAGTTTCAAAGCAGCTAGTACTTTCTCGTTAAATCTTTTTTAAACATGTTGCACATTCTGTAGTTGAAGTCTAGATAATTAGCAGCATGGGATAAAGGAACTGATTTCAAAATATTATCTTTTTCATAATGATATAGGTTTTTGACATCAGAAAAAGAAACAATGGTTTTATTGTCAAGAGATAACTTTTGATACTTTTCAGAAATCCAGTTGTTACGCAGACATTTAAGAAGATGAACTGCATCAAACAAAAGAAACCAAAAACGCTGATCATCTAATGGATGAATGGCCTGACAGTCAATAATTCTTTTGAAAATTTTGCAGTATTGCTGATTGATTTTATGATTATCTGTTACAGATCCGAAAATAATGGCACCATTTTTTTCAGCTAAAACAGCAGCTTTTTTCACAACACTGAATTAATACATTAATGTTAGTTTGTGAATAGGTGTAATAGAAACCATTAAACTAGGTCCACCATGTAAGCATTTTATCATTACACATAGCATAGAAGTTGCTTTAGACTCTGGATCATTTTTTGCCATGCCATATAAAACTCCGTCTGAATAAGCAACTGTTGGCCTAATATTTACCTCATCAACTATCAAAAAAGCATTTTTCTAATGATCTTTTTTTACTTTTATAAATGTTTTTTGTAATACAAGGTTAGTGTTTGTGGCAGAAATTATAGACTGCAGTTTTTGTTTACTTGGAAGCACTAAAAAATCACGAAGTTGATTATAACTGGTGTTATAAAAAGACTCAATAGCAAAGCAATAATCAGCTATAGAAAAACTTTTGTTACACAATAGTTTAAATTGTCTTGTAATAAAATTCAGTTTCTTTTGCTTGATATCATCATTTATTTTAAATTCATGTTCTATCACCTTTTCAATAATATCATTAACATGCAGATTATAATTTTAAACTAAATTAACTGCTTCAAAAGATTGTGAGTAGAAGACTAAGCTATTATTGATTCAGTATATTGCTTAATGGAACGCTAATACCATATTTAAAAGCAGAAAAAAAGTTAGGGATGAACACAATTTATACTTATTACAAACAACTACTGTTATGAACCTCTCTTTAAAATCCTTCGACATAAAAATACATAAGAATTTATCTTTTTGCCGAAATATTACAATATTTTCATACTTTTTGTGTAATTCTTTGTCAGGATAGAATTCAGAAAACGAATTTATTTTGTCTTTGTTAAGAAAATAATTAAGTTGCTGATCCTCAGGCTTAGATTGGTACTGCATGTTAATGATATTATTGAAAAGGTGATAGAACATGAATTTAAAATAAATGATGATATCAAGCAAAAGAAACTGAATTTTATTACAAGACAATTTAAACTATTGTGTAACAAAAGTTTTTCTATAGCTGATTATTGCTTTGCTATTGAGTCTTTTTATAACACCAGTTATAATCAACTTCGTGATTTTTTAGTGCTTCCAAGTACTTAGGTATTGGTAGACAAGAAAAAGGAACATCAAAAATACTTGGTGCACATAGTGGTCGAGTATAGCCACCAGAAAGCTTAATTGTTTCTGTATTTTCAGGCCAATGTTTTTCACATATAAAAAATTTAGATGGCTCTATAACAAAATCTTTATGTGGAGGAAGCACGTTAATCCATTTCTGTTTCTCAACTTCATCTTTAGGTAATTTAAAAACACGACACTTATTAAGTTCATTATAATTTCCCTTAAAACTCACAATTCCACATTTAATTGGCATAATGAAAAAGAATTTCAAAAAATATTACTGTAACATTAAAAACGCTTCACTTTGAGAGAAATAATGGTCTTCGCTAGCGAAGTCAGATAATCAAGTTTGAGAATATAATGATTATTTAATATTAATATTCTTATATATATATAATGAATATTAATATTAAATATATGAGAATATAATGATTATTTAATATTATTATTTAATCATTATATTCTCACTTGGAGTGAGAATATAATGATTATTTAATATTAATGTTTTTCTCTATTGTTGAAAAAATGAGATGTTTCAAACAAGATACTACTTGGTGTAGTTAATGAAGTTACAGCTGTAAATATTTTATTTTTGCATGAAAATATTTATATTTTAGTCTTTAGAAAGGTTAGAAGTTAGGCACCAAGTATGTGCAGCGAAACTTTTTCTCCTTGGTTTAGTTAAGGCAATTATTAAATTATTTGAATTTAGAATTATTTGAAATTAACATGATTCTGTCAAATGTTATAATTTTTTTTGCTCTAGGTTTTTATAATGTTCAATGAAACTTTTAACCTTTTCATATAGTTTTGGAAACTTTTTTACAACCCCTGTGAACCTAAAGAAGACTATTTTTTATGTCGTAAAGTCAATTTGGCTTAACAGCGTTATCTTGATTTAAATACAAAGTCATAAGCGCAATAAAAGATTAAAGCAGAGGAAATAATTGATTTTTTTTTTGGATTGATGTTAATTCTTTTGTTGTGGTTTGTAATCACCAACTTTAAATAAACTGACCTTTATGCTTTAGAAGCAGAATAGGGCTTTGACCCAGTCAATATTCAACGGTCATTCACCAGTGAGCCTAATGTTAGTTACATAGTTTACATATCACACATATAGTGGTTTCCATAGTTACATATCACACATATAGTGCTTTTCATAGTTACATATCACACATATAGTGGTTTCAACTTCTTGTTGTGAATCTTATTTCAGCACACTAAAATGCTTTGAGTACACAAAAATGTCCGTGCTCTCTTTCAGATTCGCAGTAGACAATGCAGAAGCTGATAAGTCTTTTTTTTTTTTTTTTTGAAAAAATTATACATAAGCTGTCTGTAAATGGGTCATTATTGAAATTTCTCTCATTTTAAATTTTAAACTCATTACAGGTAAACTAAGTTCAACAATGCTTGAATCACCAATTAAAAATTTGTAATTTCAGGTATTCCTCGGATGATGTAACAATAAAGTTCTAAATTATCTAAATGGTAAGTTATAAAAATCAAAAATCCAATACACTGTGCCAAATGCATAAATTTGTATTTTTATTTACTGTCTCATTTACAAATAAACCTTCCCACTTCCCTCAAAAATAAATCATAAATTACGATAATGAACCATATAATCCATAAACCTTAAGACAATATAATTTTTATTTTGACCAATACAAGAATTACAGAACGAATCTATTTTTTTTTACTAATGGACTTGAATGGTGAATAAAAAAATCATACAGTATTGAGGTCACTTCATCTGCATCCTTTTTGGTAGCGGTTTCATCATAACTGTAGATAAAAACAAAAGCCAACAAATGAATGTTAAACGAAAAAAAAAATGAAATTTTTTCATTTTTTTTAGCACATTTAAATTTTTTGATAGTCAAAAAAAAGTGGCTTCAAAACTCTCACAATAGTTTTAATCTTGATTCTCTTTTTCTTCTGTAAAAAGTTTCACCTTTTTTTTGGTGAAAATCTCTTTTAAACTCAAGCTTTTTGAGATTGATTTTTAAATCTCGTGCTTTAAGATTAGTTGAGATGTCTTTTGAAGAAACATCTTATTTTCAACTCATCGCACTTTGAATGTATATTTGTTCGCGGATAACCATCAACTCATCACACTTTGAATGTATATTTGTTCGCGGATAACCATCAACTCATCACACTTTGAATGTATATTTGTTCGCGGATAACCAAAGGCAACATTAAACTTGCTGTTAAATAATGTCATATGATTTGTAACAAATTTTTACATTTGGGTGAAAAATCATAAACATGTTAAACTTTTTATTTATATTCAGTTCTTCAGGCAAATTAATATGCTAGTTTTCTCTGGAGAATAGTGAGACTGCTCTGAATTATGAAATATGGTTTATTATTTTATTACATACATCATCTGTAATTTTATGTGGTCTCTTAGAGTGTTTTCCCCTCATATCTTTAGGTGGCCTACCTATTATTATGTTTCTAAATTTAAAGATTATATATATATTTGTAAAATTATATTCTAAAAATACTATTTATAAAACATTAATGTCCTTTTTAACTATCAAAACTATTATGCTTCTATACAAAATTCCTATAATATAAAACAATGTTGATAGACTTAAAAAATAATAACAATACTAATAATGACAACTATTATATAATAATAGTAATGATAATAAACAAACTCTGTTTTCTTTCAAAACACTTTAAATCTGATGTTACAGTTCAAAACATTTAATTCTGATGTTACAGTTTAGACCTGTTTTATGAGTTATAAATTTTTTTTTTTTTTCTGAAGATCTTTCTTAAGCTTTTTTTTTTTTTTTACTTCATTAGTAACTTCAATAGATTCATCATAAACCGCCATCTTTATCAAGTTTTGTTTATTTTCAAAGCATATCATTGAATTCCAAGATTACGTGACTAGGAATATTTCAAGTTTATGTGACTTACCTCCCTTTTATATTGTTAACAGTGGACTGAGTTGTTTTTTCATTTTCATTTTTCTTAAGGAATGTTTTTTTCATCTTGATTTATCACTCAAGATATAATTCAAAAAGTAATCTACAAGACTTTTAAAAAATTAATACTTTTAAAAAATTAAAATACTTTTAAAAAATTAAAAATGTGATCTGCTGTTTTTCCGCATGGACTCTTCCATTGATTTTTTTTTTTAATTTTAAAAAAAAGAAAACAATAGTATTACAAAAAAAAAATTCTCAGATATTTAAAACCTTATAAAATTTATGTTGTCTAAAATGGAAGATGTATGATATCTGATAATATGATTTTTGGTTTTTATTATGACAGATGTAGTTGTGCTGTGGTATATCGATTTTCTTTCAGTTTTAAATATTAATAGTCTAAAAAAATAAAATTTTGTGTTAGGTTGGAAAGCCAGTTTTATGATTTTATGCAAGCTTTACACTTGCCTAATTAGTATAAATTGTTATTTTGTGCTTACTTTGCAACTGTGCTTACTCCTTTCACTTTTTTGGTAATGTTGACTTTTTTTTTCCTTTAACTTTCAAACCTTTTAACTGCATTTCTTGAGTTGTATTTTTTTTATTGCATTTTTGTTATTTTTAATTACTTTGTGCTTGCTCATAAAATTAAAACATTTAATAATTATTTGAATACATAAAGTTTATCTATTCTTTGTTAGGTTTCAGGATACTCTTTATAATAAAATAAAAACATTTAATAATTATTTGAATACATAAAGTTTATCTATTCTTTGTTTGGTTTCGGGATTCTTTTTATAATAAAAGTTAGTTTTTAAAATTAAATTAAAGAGTTTTGAAAAACTTTATGTAAAATCAAAGATTTTTTTAAATTTTAAAAATTTTTTGCTCAATTTTTTTGCATTTATGAGTTTATGAGTTAGTAACTTTTTTTATTTTTAGAATGGTTTTTTTTCTGCTTTGCCATTTATTGCTGCATTTGCTGGTTTCCAAATTTCAACTTTGGTTAGCGATTTTATTCGTAAAAAAAGGTGTTCTACAGCTTGTACTCGCAGAATAATGTCGTTAACTGGTATTTTTTTATTGGTTGTAATTATATTGTTATTTCATACAACTTTTTTTTGTTTTTAATTATTTTAAAATATCAGTAATTCTTTCATTCAAAGTAAAACTGTTTTGAGTGAACACAATAAAGTTCCTCACAATTTAAAAACCATTCTCAATGATTGTCATAATCTTTTTGATGTTTTTTTACAATTTTATGGCATTCACAAGACTACAACTGTTTTTTAACGAATTTGTTTTTTAGACCATTTTTGACAAATTGTCAAATTGGTTTATTTCTTAGATCGTTTTTTGACAAAATGGTTTATTTTTTAGATCGTTTTTTAACAAATTAGTTTATTTTTTAATGAAATTTGTTTTCTTTAAATATAAAGATATGACAATCCAAAATTATTTTTGAATTATGTTTTGTTTTGAAAATACGTTTTTACTATCTTGTGTAATAAATGTTTTTTGCCATCATGTGTAAAACACGCCAATTTTACCATCTTGTGTAAAACATGCCAAATATGCTTTTTTTTTCCATTAAAAACTATGAATATTAAATTTTAAAAATTTATTGTAATGGTTTTCTTAAGCACTAAAAAAGCCTAATAAATTATCTTTATCTTTTAATCTAAATTAATCTTTATTTTTATTAGTTGCGCTAATCTTTGTTAATTTAAACAAAAAAAAAAAAAAAATTTATTGTTCTATATAAAAAATTTAATATTGTCCAAACTAAATTTAATTGTCAATAAAGAAACATTAAGTGAAAAGAAGCAGTGGTTTGTTGATGCAGAAGCAATTAATACTTTATTGCAAGCTTAAGTCTATGTGAAGGGGTACACTTATGTCAAGGTAATGCTAAATTTAGGAAGAAAAAAAAGTTCAACAGTAATTATAGAAAATAAGGTTTTGATTAGCTTTTGAACTTATCAAAATCATTATTTTTTAATCAATTAAATATGCTGATTATATTATTGTTATTTGTTTAAAATATAATAGTAAATTATTATATTTTACTATAATAAAACTTATATATATATATATACATATATATATATATATATATATATATATATATATATATATATATATATATATATATATATAATATATATATATATATATATATATATATATATATATATATATACAGGCTTTCACAGGAAGATGTGCGATTTTATGTCTTTATATGACCACACACAAAAAAAATGTTTTAACGATTTTTTTGTTATATAAATAAAATAAAAAAACATTTTATAAATACTTTTTTTTAAATTAATTAAAAGTTTTTTTTTTTACTTTATTAAAAGCGTTTCGATAATATATAAGTATTTAAGATCAAACTTATTAAATTGTAACGGTTTTCAAAAATTTTTTTTTAACAAAGTTTTGTTTATCTTTTTAAATGCATTAACTTTAATCATTCTTATATTTAAATTCGTTAAGGAGACTTTTGTAGTTTTAGAATATCATTGTTTATTAAAACAAAACAATTTTTAGAAATATTATTTTAGAAATAAACACTTAAACAATTTATATGTTTTAAATTTAAAAAGTATATACAACTGTCAATTATATTTATAAAACAAAACTTTTTTTCAGTAAATCGTTACTTTATTTAAAACCGTTTCGCTAATATCAAAACATTTGTTAAGAAGTTTTGATGTAATTAATTTCACTTTTTTAGAATATTTTTTATTTATCACGTTTCTAAAATGTTTTTTGAACTAGCCGCGGTCAAGCCGTCATAGCAAAATGTAACTTGCGTGGTCATATAAAGACGTGAAATCGCATGTCTTCCTGTAAAAGCCTGATATATATACTTACTTTGTCTTCACGAGTGCGCTTAATGAATTAAAGTCTATAGAAAGTATTAACAACCTCATTACATTGATAGCAAAAAAAAAGGGAAAAAATTAAGTGTAAATCAACCAAATACTTCTAATAATCTTTTTTTTATGCACACCAAGTTAGTCACAAGTAACAGGTTTCTTACACACCAACATATTAAGATGTTAAACAGGTGTAGTGAAAACAAGTGAAACATGTGAAGTCTGTTTTGTATATGCTTAAGAAAATAATAATCCAGAAGTTTGAAATGAAGCTTAGTTGTTGTGATAAGAACTAAACTTAATACTAAGTTAAGTTAACTAAACTCTAATATTTTATCTTCATTGTGTTGATCTGTTTTTGGTATTACATATTGCTCCAGTATAATTTTACTAATACGCAATTGCAAAATACCTTAGTTTATTTAATGACTGGCATTAAGAGCAAGAAACAAACATCTAAATGTTTTTAATAATTTCAAAACTGGGGCCAATGCTATAAACAATTCAAAGATTTTATCAGGAAAAAAAATCTTTTGTAAAAACATAATTTTTCAAGTAAATTATTTTACATAAAAAAATGCGTAAACACAAAGATTTTCTCGCTGTTTGACATTTTTTTTTACCATTGCTATAAAACTTAAAGAAATAATACGTCACTCACAACTGTTATGCGAATTTTATCAATTATATGTCAAGGCCATTTATTACATTTTAGTATTCGGTTTTTAAAAAAGTTATATCTAAAATTAAAATTTTAAATGGATTTAATTTTTTCTGATGAAGAAGTGGATTTAGAAGTTGCGCAAAATGAGCTTCACCACCAACTGCCCCGAGAGGTTTGCGTTCAAAACATTCTTATTTAAAAGTTCATAACTTTTATATCTTGTTGATTGAAAGAGACTCTCTAACCTATATCTATAGGTATAGGTTTTTTGATCGATCAACTAAGCACATCTAGATAGCTTACAACACGTGAACTTTTCTTTAAAAGGTTGCTTTGTTTATATGTAATTTTATAGTAATTTTCTTTTTATTTAATACTTTAGTTTAATGGTTGCTTCTTTAACAAAGATATTTCTGACAATATTTTTCTAGAGCAGTATCGAGTCCCAAGACCTGTGTTAGATTTTTTAGAAATAAAACTCCAAAATGATTTGCAGCAGTATTCAAGGCAACTCAAAGCATTTCAGTACGTCACCAAATAATGATGTTTCTTAATTTTCTTGGCACAAATGTTTTTTTTTACATGTTCTCAGAGACAGCCATAGAATTTCTACCAACACAATTTATTGCATTATTCACATTGTCAAAGAAGCCATTTTTAATGTTAGCATATTATATTAATTAAACTCTTTACAATTTAATTTTTTAATACAAAATTTCTGGTTCATTAAATTAGTAAGTAAATTAAGAATTATAACAGCTGTTATCTTATAAAATTTGATTCGACAAGAGATCATAAAATGGCCCAATGATTGCGCTACTCTTCCACAAAAATTTATGGAAATTGGAGGTTTTTCTTGCGTATGTGGTGTTCTGGATGGCTCTCATATAATCCTATCTAACCCTCCCAACGATCACGAAGGTTCTCTAATTTATCGCCACCATGTTCATTGCATAAATGCAATGGCAATATGTGGACCCGTACACATACATTTTTTATGCTTCGACTAACAGTCCAGGAAGATGGCATGATGCACATGTAAGTCTGCTAAAAAATTATTTTTGCAACTGTTGGTGCAATAAGGCTTTTCATAATGTAATTTAGATTTTTATTGCAAATGACATTGTTTAGGTTATAAGAAATTCTAATCTTTGGAACAAATTCGAAAATGGAGAGCTTCCTTTTAATGGTGCTGTAATTTTGGCAGACTCTGCTTACCCATGTCGAGAATGGTTAATTTCACCTTTTCCTGGTGATCCAAATGGTGCACAAAAATGTTTCAGCATAGCGCATAGGAAAACCAGAAACATAATTGAGCGTTGTTTTGGGATTGTTAAAAACAGGTTTTATGCATTGAAAACAGGAATTTGCTTGCATAAGTTTGAAGATGCCTCTAAGCTCATTATGTGTGGATTTGTTATCTATAATCTGTGTCTTCGATATGGAGATAATGGTAATGATTTTAAAAATGGCGACGAAGAACATGTTTATGAAAATCTAACTCAAGCAAATCAAAATGATGGTGCTTTCAATAGACTAAATCAACTACTTAATAACTTTACTTAAAATAAATGGACAAAGAAACTTTTAATAAAATTTCATATATTTTCTTTTTTGTTCTCGAGCATGAGGTCTATAACTATATTTTAGGCATGGATCAAGAAAATGTGTTCAAAATATTTGGAATATTAATACTTATGAATATTATGGTTGGTAACGAATATTAAAAAAAAAGAAAATAGTAATGATAATTAAACAAAGATGAATAATTTTTTATTTAACGTAAGAAATTTTTATAGAACTTTAGACCCAAACAGTTAAATGTGTAAACTCTTTTGGAATGTTTTTTAAGCTACCCAATTTTTTTTACATAAAAGTTAGTTACTAATAGGAAGGCTGATTAGTTGCCAACTTCATAAATGCAAATCTATATAAGTACGATTTTAATTTTATGAAAAAGTAAAATATATTCAATCACTGATACTTGGGACACTTGCAGCAAAATGTACATATATAGATCTACTGTTGGGTTTCAGGAAGGAAAGCTGATGTTTTTTTTTGTTTTATTCATTTATTATGCCTCTAAGCTCATTATGTGTGGATTTGTTATCTATAATCTAAAAGAGTTGAAACCGTTTGGCACAGGTATGCGAATTCACACTTGCACTAGTTTTTTTAACTGCTTCGCATTTGTGAAGATTTTCACTTATGCGCATTAGGACTTCTGCCAATTGCTAACAATAACTTTAAATCTTGAAAATTCATTTTAAATTGTATAAGAAAATCCTCTTTTAGGGTTACGTTAAAAGTGGCCTTGTGGTGCCAGTGCAGGCCATGGGTATTAATAATAAAGAAATACTATTAAATAAAGATTCTATTTATTGTCTTGTTTTTGTAAGAAAATGCTACACAAAGAGTTCACTGGTTACAACACAAAGAGTTTTTTGGGTACAACACAAAGAGTTCACTGGTTACAACACAAAGAGTTTTTTGGGTACAACACAAAGAGTTCACTGGTTACAACACAAAGAGTTTTTTGGGTACAACACAAAGAGTTCACTGGTTACAACACAAAGAGTTTTTTGGGTACAACACAAAGAGTTCACTGGTTACAACACAAAGAGTTTTTTGGGTACAACACAAAGAGTTCACTGGTTACAACACAAAGAGTTTTTTGGGTACAACACAAAGAGTTCACTGGTTACAACACAAAGAGTTTTTTGGGTACAACACAAAGAGTTCACTGGTTACAACACAAAGAGTTCACTGGTTACAATTAAACTATTCAACAAAATGAGGGTTAATGATAGTTACAATATATATTTTTTTAATTTTAAAATAATGAAACTAATCAAAAAGTTATATTCATTCCTCATTTATTTTCTTCCCTTTCATTTACTGCCTAAGGATTGCTTCCTAAAACAAAAAAAGCGTAATACACTATTTTAAACTGTAATCTAGAATATTATTTAAATTTAGTTTTATAAAGTATTAAAATTACCATGTCTGTATTTATAAAGTGCTGCTCGTTAAAAAGTGGTATTTTATCATTCATAAGCTGTATAAATAAAAATCTAGTTACAAATAAAATTCAATTTAATTACTGTTAAATACTATTAATTTAATATTAGTTAACTAAATACTAAAATCCAAATCAAAAATATATATATATAACCTTGAAGTATTGATTCAGCAAAAGCAATAGTGTCTAAATGAGGGGTGCCTGTATTATCAAATCTTGGACCTAATGCAAGTAATTTTATAGGTAGTAAGTATGCAAGTAAATTTATAGGTAGAATTTGTTTTATACATTTTATCAACAACTAGTAAAAAATTTAAAACTTTCATTATACATTAAAAACTTATATCTTATAAAATAACTTGACTCAAATAATTAAAATATGCCAGATATAGATGTAATAAAAGAAGCTGCAGTTAAAGACTGTTCAGAGAAAATTGACCTAATTTCTTTACTTGGTGTTGAAGGTTGACTTGAAGTGAGCGGAATTACCTCATCATTTGAACCAAACGAGATATTAATATCAGTGACATCAATTCCTGACACATTTATTGATTTTCTATCAACTATGTCTAAAACAACGTTATCCAATTCTGTTAATTGGATTCCCTCAGCACCTTAAAAGTAATGTCTGATTTAGTAAAAAAACACTTAACTAATTAAAAAACCCATGAAAACATAAACACACACACACTTTAAAACTACCTGTTTTTAGGCTTTTAGAAAACTTGGCAATTGTAGTTCTATGCAAATAATCCCATTCTCGACTACGCAATTGATTAATGTCTTCAATTTTTGCCCCTAGACTGTTTAAACTTGATCTTATATCTTCCCAAACTTTGTTTCTATATTTCATGGTAATAAATGGGCCTAAAATGTTAAAAGAAAATTGATTGAATCATTACATATTTATAAAATATTTTTGTATAGTAAAGTATACTACTACTGTGGAGTAGAATACAAATGCTTATATATATATATATATATATATATATATATATATATATATATATATATATATATATATATATATATATATATATATATATATATATATATATATATATATATATATATATATATATATATATATATATATGGATAGATAGTTTACTAATTAAAATATACTATGTTTTCCGAGAAGAACATCTTTTTTTTCTCTGATCTTCAATGCAAGTACCATTTTAAGTTCTTTAGACAACTTTCTATCCTCTTGTGTTGAAATAAATATGAAAATATTTTGCCAGTAGGCAAAACTTATACATTTCTTTATGTCGAGCATTAAAATAAATTTGTTTAACCAAAATAACCATTGAAAATTTTGTTGAAAAACCATTGAAAGTTAAATACATACATACCTAGTTTCCAACACACAACACGGAGCAGAGTGATCTATGTAATTTAGAAGTAATTTGTTTATTAATGAGTTTAACAACATAACAAAGGAATATTGAAAACTTTTTGCCAATTTCTTTGTGAAAAATAATGTTTAGAATAGCTATGTTTAGGTATGTTAAGTTTGATCACCTATTGATTGTGTCTTTTATACTTAAAATACCGCAATACAAAACGTCTATATTAATTTTATATATCTTTGTGGCTTGTATAAACTTCATAGCAACAATGCTTTTTAGTTTTGCACATAAAATATCCAAAGACAAAAATAAACAAAGAAACTGTAAATTTAAAGCGCTAGCGTTGTTACAAGAATGGTGGGAAAACCTCGAGAAAATATCTAAAATTGAGATCCATAGGTCTACCTAAAGTTTTTTATCGAAAAAAGTGATTCCCTTGTTCGTTTATAGCATTGGCCTATTTAGCGAAGTTTTATTCGTAAAAACGATTATTTGTAATGTTTATAGCAATGGATTTTTTTTTTCTTCGCTTTTTACGCAAAAAACTACAAGTTTTATGGATTTTTAGGACTGGCCCCTGGTTAGTTTAATTTTTACAGCAATAATAACTGGAAACGAAAAAGTGGCCACATAACAGAAATAATTTGTTAATGTTGCTACAAAGTTTTTAATAAGAAGAGTAAGAAACTATTTGTACGTAGTCTTAAATCTTGATTACAAACAGAACTTCTGTTTGTAATCAAGATTTTGAACCATTTCAAAAAATGAATTTGTTTGTTCTTTTATTATATAGTGGTCATAAAAAATGTTTTACATTTTAATTTCATAGTTTTTTAATTTTGGGCGAATGTAAATGTGTAAAAATGCACATAATAATTAACTCTTCTTTTATGCAGATGTATTTAAAAATGTAATGTGTAAAAATGCAAATTTTAAAATATGCATGTTTTTTTTACTTTTTACTATTTTAAAAATAAATTTAGACAGACGCATTTTGAATTTAAATTTTTTTAGGATCTTACCTATCGGCATTATTTTTGATATTAGAAGGTTACTCCGGCTGCAGCCATGTAGTTTGGTCTGTTGCTTGCATGGTCTTGATAAATACATTTCTCGGAGTGAATAATAGCAGTTTTTTAATCAATCATTTGGATATAAGTCCGAGATTTGGAGCTCTGCTTATTGGCATTTCAAATACTGCTGGAACTTTGGCTGGTTGCATCAGCCCTTTTGTCACAGGGGTGTTGATTAATAAAAATGTGAGTGAAATTAATACCAGATTATGACTTTTATAACTATGTATTGTATAATTACGTTTTATATAATTTTTATATTGTTAATTATAATTTATGTCTTATATTATTTAATATGAGTAAAATTTATCTTCATTCATAAAATAGCTAAACTGGTTAGGTTTTTTACATTAAAGATGGTCTAGCACCTTTATACAGGTTTTCATAATCTTTAGTTTTTTTGTTTTTTTCCTTGTTTTTTTTTTGTTTTGTTTTTTTCAGTTTTTCAATGTTTCAGCGCTTGTTATGGTTTTGCTTGTGTTGGGTTTGAAAGCTTTCTTTTATAGTGTTACAGAGAGGGCCCGCAATAGTTTATGCATCTAAAATAAGTCCTCTTTAAAACAAAATTTTCTTATCTACAAGATAAAAACAAGAACAAAACTACAAGTTAAAAATAAGAAACTGATATTGGTGAGAGTGTTGTTCGGACAAAGTTTTTGATGTTTTTGTTTTTTGTTTTGTTTTTCAATAAAAAACCTTAGCTAAAGTAGATGGTACAATGACAGATATTATCTACTTTTTCGACAGGTACAGGCTTCTGCTAAAGTTTCAATTATAAGTTGCTGTTTTGGCTTCTGCTAAAGTTGCAATTATAAGTTGCTGTTTTAGAAACCCAAAACAAAAAAAGACGTGGTGTTTGATGGTAAGGAAATGAGCTCAATAGATTTTAAATTATCAATCGTCGTGTGTATTCGGTAGTTATATATTATAAATGCTACTTTTTTCTTTTGGTTTGTAAACTTTGTATCCACTTCCACTCTTTGAACAGTACGCTTTCCATCCAGCTTTTATTTTGATATCTGTATCTGTAAGGTAATTGCTCAACTCATTTGAAGCTGCGAGGTGATTTTGATTTACTTATTACAAACTATTTATTACAAATAAAAGAGATTTATCACTCCCTGCTTTTGCTTCAGGTATTCCAGTAAAACAAATTTTACTGTGCTTTCCCTCTATACAAGCTTCAGATCGCAGATTTATTGACTTTTTAAGTTGCATGCGAAGAAACAATCCAAATTCATCTGCATTATAAATTTCATCAGGTTTGTCCGTGGAAAATATTTTATGGGGAAAGTTGTTTCCTTCCATAGTGTGGTCATTTTAGCTGTACAAGTGTTACCCTCACTACATACCGCCTTGAAAGAAACCTTATACCTGTTTTTCCAACGATCAAACCAACCTTCAGACGCTTGAAATCTTTGATATAAATTTTTTCAGCTAGTTTTTTGGCTTTTGTTTTTTTTTACTATTCCTGTTAATGCTACGTTTCTACTCCTTACATTTAAAAGCCATTCAAAAACGAGTTTATTTAAATTTGAAAATGTTTCTTTAATTCTTATACGTTTTAAGTTGTTTTATTTTTGATCCATGTTGACAGCGTATTTTTTGGAATTTCATATTTCATTACAACCTGACTTTGACGATCCTTCCCCAATTTCCCCTAAAGTAGTGTGTTTTTTTTTTGATTGACTTTGTGTTTTTCTCTTTACTGCGACAGTAGCGATTGTAAAATGTAAACGCAACGACTTTTATTATAATATTCCAACGCACGTTAGTATAACTTATACTATAAACTAAACTTACGTCAAACGATTAATATGTTTGCGTTGCAATGCAAGGCCTTTATCGTTGTTCAAATAAGTTTCTCTAAATTTTTTTAAAGAACTTATCTGCGCAATTAGCTTGATCGAATGTTCGAGCTAACAGGAATTCGAGTTATCGAGTAGTTTTTATAAGAAAGTATTAGTGAGAGTTTAAGGGGAACTCAAAAGTACTTCGAGTTTCTGGAAGTTCGAGTTATCCAGGATTCTAAGATACCGGTAGTCCACTGCAACAATAAACAACAAATTCTATTTAAAAATTACAATTTAATTTAAATGTAATATTAATTTAGTTATAATCTAAAAAATAATAGTTTTATGAAATAAATTAGTTATAATTTAAATTTAAAGTAATAAATATCACTTTATTTTAGTACTGTGATTGCAGTGCAGAGACTTCCGCAATGGCGGACGCTTTTTTATAACGATTTTATAAATAAATCAAAGAATAAAAAAAAAAAAAAAAGAAAAAAAAAAAAAGAAAAAGAAAAAATAATAAAATAAGAAAAATAAATATAAAGAGAGTGAAGAAAAAAGAAGGAAATAAAAAAGAAAAAAACAAACAAAAAACCAAATCAAACAAACTAACAAAAAAAAAAAAAAGATAAAAAGAAACGAGAAAAGACAAAATCGAAAGTTAAAAAAAAAAACATTCGAAAATGAAAAGTAATTAAAAGCAATTAAAATAAAATATAAAAATTGCTCCGTTTTTGAAGAAACGTAAAAGAATATTTTTTTAATTTTATTATTTTTGAGGGACGTTTGTATTTTTTTGTTGTTGCTTTTTGTTTTTGTATTCTTGTGTATTGTTAATTGGGCATTGTAGAGTATAATTCATTTTGTTTGCATCGTATGTTTTTTAATTAAAATGTTTTTAATTTTAGACATTTAAAAAAATATATATATTTTTAAAGCTGTATACGTATCTATATGTGTATGTATACATACCTATGTGAGTGCATGTATGCGCGCGTGTGTATTTATGTGCAAATATGTGTGAATCTATGCATGTGAGTAAGTATGTGTATATATCTTTATATTTGTGTTTGTGTGTGCATGTAACAATATTAAACTTTCTCATTTTTTTAAATGTTTTTTTGTTTTTCTTTATTTTATTTTTAATTTTTATCATGTTTTTTGTTAAAGTTTTATTTCTTTTAGTTTTAATTATTTATCGTAACCACAATTATTACTATTTTTAACTTTGGTATTTTTATTCATAGGGTAAGGTGGGGCAAGAAGCCCACCATAAGCAATTTCGTCTTTTTTTAACTAATCCAATAAACGTATCTAGAATTTTATGTTACCATTATTTCAGATACATAATAAACTTAAGTATCTAAAGTTAATTTCTTAATGGCTACTCAAGTTTTAATGGAAATATGCTTTTTATAAACTGCTATAGAGTGGGCCTTTTGCCCCATTGCTGGGGCAAAACGCCCCTACCCTGGGCCTTTTACCCCAAACGTTAATAGCTTGAAATATTCCTTTTTTACAATAAAAATTTATTGCAACAATACACTTTTTACTAGTCACAATATATTTGTGTGTAAAAATGTTCAACAATAGTTTTAGTAGAACACTTAGCACCATAATATTAGCAAGTAGCACCATATATGCTATCATATGACAATGGCAAACAGCACCGTAAAATTAATAGAGCTAAAAAGAGCTAAAAATTTATAGACTAAAAAGATAGCTATAAAAACTAATTTATAGAGCTGAAAAACACAGCTAAAAGCTAATTCTTAGAGCTTAAAAGTTGCTAAAAAAAACTAATTCATAGAATTTAGCTCTATATCTAAAAAAATAATTCATAACCCAAAAAGACAGCTAAAAAACTAATTCATACAGCTAAAAAGACAGCTAAAAAACTACAGTAAGACTAGTTGAATTGATTATGCCTATTAGCAGTGAAAGCAGGCAGCAGTGTCATCAGGACCACAGCCGTCGTGGTACCAGTTGAGACATTCTGGGCATTGCTGCCAGTCATCAATGGGTGGTTCGTTAAATCTTTTACCACACATGCAACATGGTGTATCATCACTGTTAGTAACAGAACCTACACATCTTCGTTCTTTTGACCCTTTTCTTATCACGTTAGCATTTGATGCATTACTTTTGATCGTCCTTTTTGATTTTGCTCTCGCATATTGCTTCCTTTTCCCGGTTTCTTTGTCATCTCCACTTTTCATTCTCTTGGATTTGTCTGCGATTACATCGATTTCGTCTTCATCATTTTCCTCATTATTATTTTCAACTACTACTTGCTTGTTCTGTTTTGTCTTCTTTGCATTTGCTTCAATTAACATTGCTTTATAAGGACTAGAAGTTATTACAGCTGCTGCTTCGGTTTTTCGTTTGCGACTGCGTACATTCTTTATCCTTGGAATAGGGCTTAGTTCTGATATAATCTGCAATGCTTCGGATAAACCAGGATGATCAGCTGTTTTATCTAGTTGATTTTCATCGGACTCATTGCTATCTCCTGTTGCAATCCTATCAGTCTCCATCACATTAACCGATGCTTCGTCATCCACCGCATTGCCGGCTTCTTCATTTGTATTTGTAGGTTCACTTGTTTCGTTTCTAGCTAATAATGCTCTTTCCATCATTTGGATATGTTTAACAAGATCTTGTTCAATTTCAATAGAAAAAGTATTCACATGATTTCCTAATTTATTGCTCCCAACTTGTCTTACTTTGCCCTGCAAATGCCTTCTCAATGTCTTCCTTGAAACTCCAAAACTGTTTTCAGCTTTACGCAAAGACATACCATTTTTTACTGAATCTAAAGCCCGTTGTAAACCTTCTGCTCCATAACTTCCTCTTTTTGTCTTCCTTTTG
>NC_061167.1:31243389-31425889 GCF_022113875.1 Hydra vulgaris | reverse complement strand
TATAATATATCTAAATGATCTTCATAAAACTTCAAGCCTAACAAAAATAATCTTTGCAGACGACACAAATTTATTTCTATCTCATGAAAATATTAATATTCTTTTCAACAACATGACAAATGAATTAAAAAAGTTTCTGATTGGTTCAAAATAAATAGGTTATCTCTCAACACAGCTAAAACTTTTTTTTTTTTTTTTTTTTTTTTTTTTTTTTTTTTTTTTTTTTTTTTTTTTTTTGCCAAATAATTTTTTTAATAATTCAAATTTTAATATATTACAAATTTAGTGGCAGGACTTCTAGAAGATCATAAGGATCTTATCATGAAGCTCTTTACAATGCATTTTAGTATCGAGTATAATATAATATAAATACGTAATATTATAATGAAGTTATAAAAATTTGTAAAATAACAAATAATATGAAGTTTAACAAAACACAGTAATAAAAAGTAATAAAATACAAACCATTAAATACATAAGTTTGCAAAGAACTTATGGAAATATTCGTAAATAGTAAAACATAATACAATAAAGTATAATATATCAGCAATAAATTGATAAAAACTCAAAAATAGATAAAGATGTTTTCAATTGAAAAGATAATTTCTTTAATTTTGGTTTTGAATGAGGAGTAGTTTAGTTTGATTGAAAAGTTAGGTAAAACTATTTTGTTATTTTGTATTAGATAAAACTATTTTGTTGATTGAAAAATTAGGTAAAACTATTTTGTTCCAAAGAAGAGGTCCACGATAGGACATACAAAATTCGTCGTATTTAGTTTTGCAAAAAGGAGCATTAAGATTGTTGTCAATTCGTAAATTATATTTGTTTTTCGGTTTTAAAGAATAAAGATATTGAAATACCTGTGGAGATAAATTTTCTTTACACTTGAACATAAAGCATA
The DNA here is from genome assembly GCF_022113875.1 of Hydra vulgaris. Taxonomy (NCBI): domain Eukaryota; kingdom Metazoa; phylum Cnidaria; class Hydrozoa; order Anthoathecata; family Hydridae; genus Hydra; species Hydra vulgaris. The sequence continues at coordinate 31,424,985 of NC_061167.1, read as the reverse complement.
AAATATTGAAAATATTAAGTTGATAAACATTCAAAGCTTTCATATCTTTAAGAAGTAGCGCAGAGTGAGTAAGACGATTTTTAAAATTAATTGCGCGAGCTGCGTGTTTCTGATGATTAAAAAGAGTTTTAAGTTTTGTCTTTTGAGTGCTTCCCCATATAATATTTGCATAGTTTATATGACAGTGAACAAATGAATAGTACAGTTGAGTCAGCTGCCGTTTATTTAGTATGTTTTTAGCTTTATAAAGAATACCGATGCATTTGGAAACTCTAGAAGAGATAATGTTAATGTGATGTTTCCAAGTTAAATTTTCATCAATATAGATTCCTAGAAACTTTGTTACTTTTTCTCTTTTTATCATTACATTGACAATATATAGTTCGGGTAACAAATGAGGTATTCTATGTTTTTTATGGAGTGGATAAAAAAGTGTCCATTTAGTTTTAGCTGTGTTGAGAGATTTATTTATTTTGAGAAAGTTGAGAAACCTATTTATTTTGAACCAATCAGAAACTTTTTTTAATTCATTTGTCATGTAGTTGAAAAGAATATTAATATTTTCATGAGATAGAAATAAATTTGTGTCGTCTGCAAAGATTATTTTTGTTAGGCTTGAAGTTTTATGAAGATCATTTAGATATATTATAAAGAGAAGAGGTCCAAGTATGGAGCCTTGTGGAACACCACACATTCATTACATTCATTAACATTCATTAACACTTGAGACGAGGATTCTTTATTATAAACATATTGCTTACGATTTGTAAGATAGCTTTTTAACCAATTGAGGGTGTTATCTTTTATTCCATATGATAATAATTTTTTTATTAGAATTTGATGGTTGACGGTATCAAAAGCATTAGATAAGTCAATAAATACTCCTAATGTGAAATGAGATTTTTAAAAAGATTCTGAGATGTCGCGCGTAAGTTGGAGAATAGCGTGTTCTGTTGAATTGTTTTTTTTAAAACCAAATTGGTTTTCGTATAAGATTTTATTATTAATTAGATGGTCGTAAATTCGATTGAACATTATTTTTTCTAGTATTTTTGAAAAGACTGAAAGAACTGAAATAGGGCGATAATTATTTATGTTTGTATTATGGTTTCGTTTATTATTCTTTCTACAGAAGTCAGACTTACTCGAAACATACCAGCTAAATCTATTTGTAAAATGCCTCCAAATATGTATCTCAAAGTGAACATTAATCGTTCACTAGTTCCGATTGTTTCACGTTTGAGAGAAGGTTTTGTAACTGGTGCAATTAAGCTAAAAAAATGTTCATACCTTGTAGGTATCATTCTGAAAAACTTAAAAAAGTGTTCGTGATCAAAAAACTTTTATAAATAAACTTTTGTTTTTCTTTCTCTAAATATTTTTCTGATCCACATATTTTTTTTATACTTTGCGTTCTTTTGATTTTTAAATAATACAGTAATAACAAGTATCAAGTTTTCTTGCTAAAAATCGATAATGCCGCTATTTTTATTATTTAATTATCATTATTTAAAAACGTTTGTTTTTTTTTATTTTCAAGATGAAATGTTGGCTTAATTACGTTTTGGAACATATAGATTTTTTTTTTTTTTACTTTTTATTACATGTAAAATAAGCATTCCGTTACAATATTTCAAATATAAATATATAATAATAAATTTAAATATAAATAGAATGGTCGTTATTAGAAAATAAAAGAACGCAGGGACTCGTAGAAGACCATACGGTCTTGTCGTCGAGTACCGCTAAGAAATGTTCGTGTTAAAATTTAAAAGATAATTACATGATTAAAAAATAAAAATAAGTTAACAAAAGTAAGAAACTTAAAATACTCCATAATAAATACAAGATGCGTTATATCTATTATATATGTAAATTATAGTTGTTAACGATACACATATACTTTTTATAAGTTCATGTTTAAACAAATGGTAAAAATAAAGATCACAAAAAATATCAGAAGCATATTGTTAAATCATCAATTGTAAATATGAGTTCTTTAAGCTTTTGTTTAAAAGAAAAGTAGTTACTTTAGTTAATAAAATCTTCAGTAAAATTTTTTAAAACTTTTTGTTCCTTAAGAATGGTCCGCGATAATCAATACAAAGTTTTCAAAGATTTGTTTGAAAAATGGGCTGCTTAATAAAATTATTATTGCGTAAAATGTATTTATTTTATCTTTTGATGAATACAAATTATGGAAAGAAATCGGGGATGAATTGGTTTTACATTTAAACATAAAACAAAGAATATTAAAAGTATTAATCTCATATATATTAAAAACTTTCATTTCAAATAAAAGAGGCTTGGCATGAGTATAACGGTCTTTAAAATATATAAGACGTGGTACATGCTTCTGCTGACAATAAAGAGGTTTAAGTTTGTTTTTATTTGCACTACCCCAAGCAATGTTTTCATAATTTATGTGGTAATGATTAAATGAGTGATATAATTGTACTAAAGTTTGTTTATTTAAGACATTTCTCGCTTTGTACAATATTCCTATACTTTTTGAAATTTTACTTGATAAGTTTTTAGTGTGATTTTTCCATGTAAGATTTTCATCTAAACAAACGCCTAGAAAATTAGTTACTGTTACTATTTTAATCTGTATATTGTCAATAACAAGTGGAGGCATGTTAATTGGGAGTTTATGTTTTTTATATAAGCCATCTAGAAAACAACTACACTATTTCTTGTTTTCCATTTACCAATAAAACTGTTTAAATCAATTTGAGAAAAGTTAAAATCTCCCCGTAAGGGAAATTTACTACTTGCATTTTTTTCAATATTATACTGTTTGGTATCTCAATTGACCTTATAATTCTTATGCAGTTGTTTATGTCACTAAATCTAATTCGATAAATACATCCACATATAATATTTTCCTTATCAATGTTTATAGAACACTAAATTTGTTCAATTAAGTTACTTTTAAATCAACATGTGAAATTTCAAATTATTTTAAATTTTATAATATATATATATATATATATATATATATATATATATACATATATATATATATATATATATATATATATATATATATATATATATATATATATATATATATATATATAATTTAAAAATTTAAGGATCTATGTGATCCTAACTTGTCTGTTAACCAGCTAGCAGAAGACAAAAAACTAAGAGAATTGCTTAAATCGAAGACAAGTTCGTTATCTACTGGGGGAAAATTGTTCCAAGCCACGAAATGCATATTTTTGATCCAACATATTCACCTCTACATCCTAACCATCCAACAACTTCTCCTACCAAACCAAATCTTTATCTAAACCCTAACAATTACCATTTCCTCTTGTACATATTAAAATTATCAAGAATGTAATCAATCAATACAGTCTACCAGCGTGAAACCACTACAGTCTACCTCTGTGAAAGTTATTTCAAAACAATCTAAAGCAAATTCCTCAGTAATACCACCAATTTTATTTTTCTGCTTAAATACCAATGCCAATCAGACTCATGTTACTCATCCTGCCCAAGACTCAATAATAATTGCTAATTACACAGCCAAAGGCAAACCCTTGCGCTCAACTAAAGTTAGCTATTCATTGTGACTGGTGTCATGGAACATTAACGGATTAAGAAGTAAATGGCTGCTATCAAAAGTTTACATCTGCAAAATGGACATACTAAATCTGCAGGAAACAAAGTTAGATGAAACAGTCACCTGTGGATCTCTCGCACTTGATGGTTACTTTATAAGCAGATGTGATAGAAATTCTTTTTTAGTGGTGGGGTGATTACATTTATAATAGAAAACCTTCACCCAAAAGCTTTAACTTTGTTTCAAGCAATGATTAATGACCAGGGAATTGAAGCAACGGTAAATTTAATTAAATTAAAAAAACCTAAACAATCCATAGTTGTTATAGAAGTATATCGACCGCCAAATGCACCAGCAGACTGGTTTCTGAAATTTAACCAAATTATTACTAAAATTAGCTCAACTGGACCAATCTGCATACTTGGTGACTTAAATGCGACATGATGAAACCTACATTTGCAAAGTCGCTACATTCTACCTTATTATTATCGAATGCCTCAATCAAATTGATTGCCCCAACGAGATTTACTGCAACTTCCGCAACTTGTCTAGAGATTACTGCTATACCAGTAGAAATACTGCGTACGAGTTACTGCGTGGGATCATTAGCCATCAGTGATCATTTCTAGGTGGAAGCAGCTCTTAAAGTAGCAGTTAGTAGGGTAGAGCGGGCCATATAGGGACACTTAAGATACAATTGCTAGTTGAGGATAAACTAATCATAGTTAACCCTGTTTTTTTTTTTTAATTTCCAAAAATTCATTAACATAAGAAAATAAAAAAACTTAAAAAAAGTTTCTAAAAATAAATAATGACAACCACTATTAAAAATCAAGGTTAAGTTATAAAAATAAGAATTTCTTTAAATTTTTTGCTAAAATTGATTTTCTAAATAAATAAAAAAATAATATTTTAAATTAAAAATAAAATCATCAAACTGTAAACAGCATTACGAAACAGCATTACGAAACAGCATTACGAAACAGCATTGCGAAGTGATAGTAATATACTGAATTATATAAATACTTTTGTTGTCCCGATATGCCCCATAAAAGTCGTTTTATTGAAATTAATACAACTCTAAAAATTCCATTCCAAATTTTTTCTTTTAAAACCAAACTATAAAAGAGGATAAAAAATACTGTCTGAAAAATATAAACTTTTATAAGTAAAGCAAATTTGCAAGAGTTCAAGGTAAATCTTTTGTCGCTGTATCGCATAAGAAAATATGCAAGTTTTGTTTTTGGCAAATTTACTGATGCATATTGGTACTTTTAATGCATTTTTGTTTCTCTAAAATTAATTTTTTTGTTACAATAATGAAGCACAATAACTTAAAGTGATTTATCAAAAAAAAAATGTCCCAATCTGCCCCGCAAAAATTGTACAATACAAAAATTGAACCTATAGTCAAAAGAACTTTAAATAAAGTTAATTTTCAAGAATTTAATGACCATAGTTTAATTTGATGACCAAAGTTTAAGTTGATGACCAATGTTTAATTTGATGACCAAAGCCAAATAGTTTTAATAGCAGTAATAATCGTAATACATCTGTAGACACAATGCAAGACACATAGCATTCCTCTATAATAAAAATATTTGACTACATGATTCCACTTAAATAGTATACTTTTAGAAAAAACAAGCCCAAAAAAGATGAATAAAGAATTTAAAGAAATGATTTACCTCCGTAACAATATGGAAAAAAAAACAAATTAACAACTGTAACAGTAAAGAACTTATAACTAAATTACAAGTATTAAAAAAAATTAGAAGTATTAACATGGTGGCAGTTAAAAAACACGGACAAAACCTCCTCAATCAAAAAGATACTCGAAACGTTTAGACATTCATAAGAGAAGTGAGTTTTTTCTTCCCAAAAAAATGAAAAGATGGACATAGGTTTCAATATCCCAAATTAGCTTCCTAATTAGCGGATTCTGTGAGAGCACGTGAAATATCTTAGTTAAACTTAATCCCAGGTTGCAACATTAAAGATTTATTCAGCCTTAAAAAAATTTCAACATAGTATACCAACATCTAACGAACCTGAAGGGAACAAACTGCTACTGGGTACGAGCATTTATTCAAAAAAATTGCTCCAGCTATTTCGTCAAACATAACAGCAATTATTAAAAGCATTGAAGATAACAATTTTCCAATAATGTAGAAAAAAAGTAATTATAGTAGCTGTCTGGAAAATAAAGGATTGAAATCAAAAACAGAATTATAGATCAATATTACCCATATTAGGAAGGATGTTTGAAAAGATAATAGCTGGACAACTGTCTACTTTTTGTGATGTGAATAAGACAATTCCTCCAGAACAAAATGAATTTAGAGAGAAGTTGAGTTGCGAGTATGCTCTTACAAATGTTGTGGATGTTGGATGCGTAGCATTGACCAGGATAAATTAACAGGTGCTATTATGGTTGACCTGTATAAGGCATTTGACTCCGTTCTACACCAACTATTTATTAACGAACTACTCAAAATAGGCTGTAGCTTGAACACAATATCCAGGTTCCACAGCTATTTATCTGATTAGGGAGCAGAGAGTTATTCAGGCCAACCATGTAACCTAGTGGAAGCCAGTGTCATGTGGACTTTTTTAGGGAAGTGGACTTAGTCCTAAACATTTTAATATTTACATTCTTTCAACTTACTCTAATTCTCATACAACTTAGTTTGCATTCTGAGGAAGATATGGACTCGTATGCACTAACAACAAAATTGGTACATATATTTTATAAAACAAAAGACTTACGTTTTACGGCCTCACGATAAATTCGTCAAAGACACAGTTTATAATATTTAAGAACCCTGGAAAGAAACTGCCGGATAACTTACAGATGGTAGTAGATGATTGTATAATTAATCCAGTCAAAACAGTTAAATTGTTAAGAGTAACTCTTGACTGGCATCTAACCTTTGGTTCTCATATAGGTAGTATTAAAAAAAATATCATGGTATCTTGGGAGTTCTTTCAAATTATTTGCGGAGCAAATCACCCCCTCATTCACCCCCTCTTCTTACTAAATTAAAACTGGACTTACTAAAATATAGAAGAAAAAAGCATGTAGCTGAACTTGATCGTTCTATTATAAGTAGAGATTGTCCTCCAGCTTTTCACAATTTATTTGGAGATCGTACCGAGGAGTAAACTCATAAAGAAATCCACTCTCGTATTAAAATCGGTCAGAGACGATTTGTTGTAATTAGCCATCAGATACTGAATAATAGTTAAGCAAACTGAGAGAGAAATACAAAATAACAAAAATTATAAAAAAAAAAAGATAATATAAAGGAAAAAAAATATATAACAACAACTCGAGAAGCGGAAGAAGGATCGGTTATTTAAACTATTGTAAATAAAACTCAACTTAACTTATCGAGTATAAAACTTAACTTATCGAGTATAAAAAAGAAAATATAATAATAGTAATAATAAAAATTGATTTTTTGAAATTAGTAAACAAATTTAATTAAATTTTTGATTAGATTTCCGTATGACTTTACAACTAAACTTGTCATTCGGAAATTTTACAATAAAATATATTTTATTGTAAACTTTATTGTGTTAAGTTTATAATAAATTTGTTTTTTTTTGAGTTGATTACAGTCGACTCTCGATATCTCGAATACTTGATATCTCGAACTTTTTTAGCTGTCCCATGGACATAACGTACTAGTTTAGGCTAAAATCCTCTCGATATTTCGAACCTTAATATCTCGAACTTTTTGGTATCTCGAACAATATTTTCGGTCCACAGGGCAATTTTCTCTTGTCATCTCGAACTTTTCAACATTTTTTTTTTCAAAAATGTTTTAATAAAATTTAATTTTTTTTTTAAATTCCAATTTTCTAAAAAAAAAAAAATTTTAACTCGATTTTTAAATTCGATTTTTTTTAAGAATCGACTTTCTGAAAAATTTTCCTTAAATATATTAAATTATTCTTTTTGTCAAAAGCAACAACATTCCGCTCGTTAAACGAAAACTCACGAACAAATCTATAATAGAAAAATGCAAGGCATTAAAAGACCTAGAGACAGGGATGTCTAACAAAGAGGTTGCCAAAAAGTATGGAGTCCCAAAGTTATTAACCTCACTGGAAAAAAATGGCACAAAATCTAAACGGAAGAAACTTCGTAGTGGTAATTTCAAAAATGTAGACAAGGCCATATATACGTGGTTCGTTGCAAAAAGAAGTTAACAAGTACCAATTGATGGTACCATACTAAAAGAAAAGGCACTAAAATTCGCAGAAGCATTAGGAGAGTCGGATTTTAAAGCATCTGATTGTTGGTTTCATAATTGGAAAGAAAGGTCAGTTAAATTTTGTCAAACCTTGTTCAATTTTAATATAAACAAATAACATGTATCTGTTTATATTTAATTTATTTAGTTTTTTAAACGTGTAATTAAAATTCAATTATTCTGTTCCTATTTTTAGGAACGGCATCAACTTTAAAATAATCTCAGGCGAAAGTGCCGCCGTGACAAATAATATGACTGCTTCGTGGAATGAAACTACACTTCCAACATTGCTTTTGAATTACAAACTTAAAAAAATTTTTAATGCCGATGAGTTTGAACTATTTTACCAGTGCCTACCAAACAAAATATACCATTTATCACAAGAAAAATGTTTTGGGGGAAAAAATAGTAAAGTCAGACTATTAGGCATAGCAGCAGGGAGTGCAACGGGAGAAAAATTACCTATGTTTGTTATTGGAAAATCTAAAAACCCACGGTGTTTTAAACACACTTCCTTGCACATATAAAAATCAGGTAAAAAGTTAGATGACTGGAGTCCTTTTTACAGAATGGGTAATGAAACTTGACTCATTTTTTTGTGCTCAAGACAGGAAAGTAGCACTCTTGGTGGATAACTGTTCTGCCCACCCACACATTGAAGGGCTAAGCAACATCAAACTAATATTTTTCCCCCTAACACCACATCTGTCCTTCAGCCCATGGATCAAGGCGTAATACGAAGTCTTAAAGCTCATTATCGTCACAAAATTGTGCGTTTGTGGATCAAGGCTGTCGATAATAACGACCCCATGTCAAAAATTTCTATACTTCAAGCAATGAAAGATCTTGTTTCTTCGTGGAAAGCTGTGTCGAAGGAGACTGTCATCAACTGCTTTAAAAAAGCTGGTATCAGCAAAACAAACAAGAGTATTGAAGAAGCTGATGATGATCATCCTTTTAAATTTTTGACAGAAGAACTTAATCGTTTGCGAGATTTAGATCCTCGTGCCGTCAAAGAAGATCTCTCAGCGGAATCTTACATTGGTTTAGATTGCGATGAAGTAACCACCGGTTCACTTGCTACTGATGCTGAAATCATTGCTCAGATTTTAGTCCCTAAGTTGAAGATAGTGTTGACGAAGCTATTGACGTCGAAGCCCCGCCACGCCCATCTGATATTCAATTAGAAATTACTTTTGAAACGATTTAAAATGCTTCGCTATACAGCTCAAAATACGGAAATGAAATACAATCCCTAGCACTAAAACTTGAGGATTTAATGAAGATGGAAAAGATGGATAATTTAAAGTAATATCAAATAACAGATTTTTTCCAAAAGTTGTAGTTTTTGTTGTTGATGATTTTTGTCAGAAAAATAACTTGTTTTAATGAGTTTTAAAGTCGGGCAATTTTATTTATTTTCAACCCTTTTCTTGATATCTCGAACTCTCGATATCTCAAACTTTTTTTCCGGTCTCCTTAGTGCTCCAGATATCGAGAGTTGACTGTACAATATTTACAGAAGTTATTGGCATCAATACTTTAAAATTGGATTGGAGTACACTGGTTGTTCATTATGCGGGGCTTAATGATCGGAGGATCAAAAGTGCTCCATATAACTTACATTATAAGACATATTTTTTGTTTAAATTTTACACATTTAAACGAATGGCATGTACTTATGGTGAATAAAAATTATACAACAAATAGTGTTACAAACTTCTATTAATAATATTAGTTTTTAGTTTTACATAAATTTTACAAGTAGTTTAAACAATATTACTATGTAAAATATTTTTTTTTAAAGTTTTATTCTATAGTTATTTTTACCATGTGATACAATGAAAGCAGCTGTTAATGAAGTTTTTGAAGGCAGACCAGCGAATGTTGTAGCTCGCAAGTTTAGCATAAAGCGTATGACTTTAAAAAGATTTTTTCATAAAAAGAAGTTCAATCCAAATGAAACTTCTGAGCCTAATTATAACAATAAACAAGTTTTTAATGCAGAAGATGAAAAAAGTTCATCAAGTTATTTACTACTTGCATCAAAAATGAACTACTGAATTTTAACAAGTCAACACAATTTTTTGCATATGAGTTTGCTGTAAATAATAAGATCTGCCTATCATTATGGATCAAAAGTAAAATTGTTTTATGAACAGACAACCAGAGTTATCTTTACGAACACCTGAAGCAACTAGCTTTGCTCAATTAACTGCCTTTAACCGACACATTGTAGGAGAATATCTTTAAAATCTAAAAACTATTTATTATTGTATATATAACGTTGATGAAACTGGTTTAACAAAAGTAAAAGTGTTAGCAGCTAAAAGAAGTAAACAAGTAGGAAAAATCTGCAGAACGAGAAATATTGGTAACTGTATGTTGTGCTTCAAATGCAATTGGAAACACTATTCTTCCACTATTTTTTTTTCCTACGTTCAAATTTTATGATTAAATGATAGTGGAAGTTCCTTCTGGATACGTGGGATTTGCAAATTCTTCTGGATAGATAAATTCAGACATTTTTATAGAATGGATAAAATATTTTGTGAGGTATTCAGACTAATCTTATGAACCAGATTTTTACTTCTGGACAGCCATAAAAGTGATTTTTCTGTTAGAGCTTTGGATCTTGCTATTTAAAACCTTACACAATAGCATTTTCACTATCTAATATACAGAGAGAATTTCAATTAGCTGGCATTGAATCATTTAATTCAGAAATTTTTGAATACGATGAGTTTTTATCATTATCAGTTATAGATCGTGCTGGCCCGGATGCAGTAAAAACGGTTCTTATGGAGCCTGAATTGACTGTAGCACATGTTGATGGCATAGAGCCTGAAATGCTTGTAGTGCATCATCATGATTCATGATTCGGACAAGGTTTTAAAACATCAGATGAGAGTAATGAAGCAATGCTTGGTGAGACTTTGTTCAAAAAACTTGTTTCATGATTTATATATATATATATATATATATATATATATATATATATATATATATATATATATATATATATATATATATATATATATAATATATATATATATATATATATATATATATATATATATATACAGAATTGGACAAAACATTTGCAACCAACATCGAACAATGCTCTTAATTTTACATGTCTAAAAAACAAAAAGAACTATACTAAAGTTCAGGAGCCTGGAGTCATAGCATGCCATGATATGAGCAATCAGCTGATAGGTGACAGCACACAGGCAGAATTTCGTTGACAAGTGCCATTTTGCAGCGGACAAAAACAAGTGCAACTTTTTTGGTTTATTTCATTTTCTTAAGTCTGGTCCGTGTCAACGTCACGTAAGTTTTTTAATAATTAAAGGAAGTAAACAGAAGTTTCCAGAAGCATGCAGAAGCTTCTAGAAGTTTCCTTCACACAGGTTCATTTTACTATATAAGAGACATGTAAACCGACATGAAATTCAGTCAATATATGGAAGTCAATCAATCAGTATTATCAAGACAGTTTATCGAAGTGAGTTTTATCAAAGTGTTTTTTCGAAGAACATCAATACAAAAAGTAAAATGCAACAAGTGTTTCATTACATCAATACAGCCCACATCCAACCACAGAGTATTATTGTATCATCACAAGGTAAATGTAACACGGTAAGCCTTGAGAAGCGTGATTATTTATTTTTATTATTTTTATGACTTCAAGTGCAAAAATCGCATTGCGAACAGTCTTGGATTGGAACTAAGAAAGAAAATTATTGGCGATTACGTAAGTGGAATGTCACAAAAAAGTATTTGTGATAAATATCGCGTGAAAAAAATGGACCGTATCAAGACTATGTTCCAAATATCGTTCTACGGGGAAGTTGGCAGCAGATAACAAAGGTGGAAGAGCGCGTTCTACCACTTCTAGAGAGAAATCTATGATTGTCAGATCCCTCAAGAACGATCCCTGGATATCATCAGTCGAGATACAAAAGCAATTAGAGCTGCCTGTATCGGACCAAGCAATCAGACGACGTGCTGTTGAAGCGGGATTGTTTTCTCGACGCCCTGCAAAGAAACCGCTGATTTCACTAAAAAACCAGAATAAAAGACTCCTGTTTGCTACATCTCATATTGACTGGAATGTGCAGAAATGGTGAACTGTCCTGTTCAGCGATGAATCGAAGTTCAACATCATTGAGAGCGATGGCAATTGCCGTGTACGTCGCACAGTGAGTCAGAAAGGTGAAAAAACGAAAAAAATTATATAACTATCATATATAAACGTGTGAAATATCAATACTATCGTATTTTGGGTCAAAAAATTTAAATTTGTTATTGGAAATATTTTTTACGCGTGCCTATGACGCGTACAACGCAAGCTTACGCGTGTAAGTGTCATTTACGCGCGCAAAATATGATTTAAATAAATAAATCGCATTCCTTGATCCAAAATACCATATAAAAAATACCACATATTTTTTAATGTAAATTTTTCTTGTGCCTAAGGATCGTACACGCGTATAAGACTCTAACACGTATACACGCGTATACGTGTTATAGTCTTTTACTCGCACAAACACTTAATTTAAAAAAATTAAAGTCTTCAAACCAAAACATATACTTTATTTAATATTAAAGTATATTAAATACAAAATAAATATTTATCTCCTCTAATTTTTCTTTCAAGAAAACAAAAAAAGAAAATCTAAAGTTATAAAAAAGCTTTATTTCATTATTACAGCATTAACAAAGATAAAATTTCCAGGGTAAGTGTTTTTCCATTTTCAACCTTGTATATTTTGAAACAAATGTTTGATATTACAGGATCACTTCTAATCAAGAGGTATTGGTACTGGTTTTTTATAACATTCTTTCTTGATATCTTGGCTGTATGGTTTAATCTAGCTTTGCGAATTTCTTTATTTAGAGCCTCCTTGTGACTCTTCAGAGTAGTAACCAATTGGCAGTTCTAATGCCTCAGATATCTGCACACCATGTTCCAAGAGTTTATGAACAGTTGAGAGAATCATATACCAGCAATAGTTTTTGAGTATAAGAGCTGTAGTTTCATAGCAATACTGGCGAAAACTTTCTGAGTTTAACTCATAACAGGAGCATACTGATATTAGGATTGTCCTCAATCTAATAATTACAGCTACTGACACTCCCGTTATATCAGCGAAAGTTTCAGCATTTTCAAATACCCTTTTTTTCCCTGTTGTGTTTGATTTCACAACTCGAGCAAAAAAATCATAGATTTCCATAGCAACATAGATCCATAGTTTTTTTGAATCAAACCCAGAGCAAGAGATATACAATGTTTGCTGTTAAGTTTAGACCAGGAAATTTCTTTTCACTTTATTTTCCAAGTCAGCAAAGATAAATTATATGGAAAAACTAGAGAACGATAAAAAGCTAGAAAAGAAGAGCATTTTTTTTATGGTCAATATTAAACAGTTTATGTTGCCTTAGAATTAGTGGCCAAAGAACCATTATCTGACATTTTATTCAAATATTAATTTTTTAAATACTGAATTAATATTGAATAAAAAAGTAGTACTATCAAATCTCCATAAGTAGTACATTAAATCTCCATTATTCCACATGAGCCATCACTTTCTGAATCATTCTTAGTTGTTTAAGTAATTTTTCACCTATAAAAATTGAACAAAATTTTAATTTTGTATAAGTTAAATTATGAGCAAATTGATAAGTATTGCTTTATATTCATTTTATGTAATGAGACCTAAACAAGTAGCCGTAGCTGTGCAACAAATCCCGCTTTCTTAAACAAAGGTGATACTATTAAACTTGTTAAATATATATATATATATATATACATATATATATATATATATATATATATATATATATATATATATATATATATATATATATATATATATATATATATATATATATATATATATATATATATATATATATATATATATATATACAGTATCGGGCAAAAAATGCTAGTTTAGTTTCTTTATATAAAAGTGCTGCATTTTTTCAATTTAAAGAAATAACTATGTAACCGTTTAGAGACAACATTCTTTAAGTTTTATTCATCACAAAGTTCATTATTTGTACACGAAAATTAATAAATTAATCCAAAGTATTAAAAAAAGTTGATTTCTTTCTGGACAAAACAAGTAGAACTCGACAAAATGTTGACCAAGCTGTATTTTGCTAATAATATTTCGTGGGGAACCCTTTGTTGTCGATCACAGCCTTGCATCTTCGAGGCATAGATTCAATCAGGTGATCAATGAAACTCTGTGGAATCGTTGCCCAGGCCTTTTGGATTTGTTCAAACAGTTGATCCTTATTACGAACACCTTCACAATTAATTCTGGGACGATCTTCCACAGGTTCTCGATAGGGTTGAGATCTGGAGTTTGAAGCGACCAATCCATCGCCGATAGGTGGTTGTCTTGAAACCACTGCTTGACTACTTTTGCAGTGTATTTCGGATCATTGTCTTGCTGAAAAACCCATTTTATTGGCATATTCCATTCAGCATGAGGTAACATAACATCTTTCAGGATATTTTTATGCATGAAACGGTCCATTATTCCATCGATTCGATGTATTGGACCTAGACCGTTAGCAGAAAAATACCCCCAGACCATTACATTGCCTCCACCATGCTTCACGGTCTTATGGCAGTAACGTATATTGAGGCGATTTCCGGCCGGTCGAGGCACAGTGAGTCAAAATCCATAAAAAACGGCAAAAAAAACCCCATAAAAAACTTTTGCTAGGAAATAAATAATTAGTTTATAATGTCACTAAATACCACTAAAAGACAATAAATAATTTTTTTTACGTCTTTTTCCGAGACTTATTTTTTTTATTATTATTTTATTTATCGGAAAACTCGTTCAAAAATCAATAGGTATATATGAAACCAGAAAAAATATAAAATCATTTGCCCCAACTTGTCTCAATTAAAATAAGACCTTTTAAATACTTCGTTTTTTTTTTTTTTTTTTTTTCCCGTTTTTTATTATAACTTGCGCATAAAGTAGCGAACATTAGTTCATTGCTTGCATTCATCACACAAATAATACATTTAGTTCCTATTACTATAAAAGCTCATGCTCAAGCAGATGGTGCTAATTATCGAACCTCAAAACCAAAATATGCAATATTTAGTGTTATAGTGCATATTTTAAAATTCAAATTTGCATGTAAAATAACTAACAATAGTTCATTGCTTACATTAAACATGAAAAGAATACATTTAGTCCCTATAATTCAAGAGTTAGGAATTAATCATGATAATTTACTCGAAGCTCTTATACGTGAGTTTTGTAGACTGGAGGATCTGTACTATGAAAGTATTGACAAACCTAAAATGTTAAATCTAAAGAAAACTCTAATAATATTTAAATATAAATTCTGATCAAAATTGCAGAAATATTCAAGAACCTTCTCTAGACTTTTGGAACACGAGCAAACTTGATTAAACAAAGATGTAACTGTAAATAAAACTTTAATGCAGGTCCAGGCAGAAAGAGAACTGGGAACTGATTTAGGTGATAGAAGCAGAAGATCTAAAGTAATAATAAATAAATTAAGTTCAACCCAGTTTGAAAAAATAGTTTACAAACTTAAATATTAAATATTATCTTGTTTAAGGTTGCCAAATTGGCTGAACATCCTGCTTAAGCATTGGCATTAGCTTCAATTAAAAAAGCCACTAGAGATCCTACCAAAAAAGATTTCGTTGTTCTCATGAAAAGTGCAACGAACTCTGAAAAAGTTAGTATCACGGAAATAAATTTTCCGATAAAAATGAAAACCGAAGGTGCCTTGAGCTTAAAAGTTCAGGGTGACCTTTCTGATAAGCAGTATCAAATTATTAGAAATTCATCAATAATACATAATGCAGATATTTATCCTTCACTTCACGAAATTAAGAATGAGAGACACAAGTGTTATCCTGAGGGTTTAATTGTGACAGAAACATTTGCTTCAACTCCTCTACAGGGTATGTTTAATCATACTCTGACAAGAATATTAACTTTTACGGAATGCTAAGACTCTATGAGAATGTTTGCAGAAATTGGGGGGAAGTTTAAAGGTGTACTTCACTTTAAAGGTGGCTTTGATGGTGCCTCCAGTCAAAGTGTCTATAAACAAAAACGTACTGATACAAATATTGGTGAGGCCCAAGTTAACGAGCAAAGTCTTTTCCAGACAGCTATTGTTCCACTTAAATTAATCATCATATATATATATATATATATATATATATATATATATATATATATATATATATATATATATATATATATATATATATATATATATATAT
The DNA here is from genome assembly GCF_022113875.1 of Hydra vulgaris. Classification (NCBI taxonomy): domain Eukaryota; kingdom Metazoa; phylum Cnidaria; class Hydrozoa; order Anthoathecata; family Hydridae; genus Hydra; species Hydra vulgaris. The sequence goes on along the minus strand of NC_061167.1, from coordinate 31,408,844 downwards.
ATATATATATATATATATATATATATATATATATATATATATATATATATATATATATATATATAGCCTGACTTGCAAGGGAGTGCTGCTACATCGACTGAGGGTTTGGTTTGGACAGGCAGTCTATCATTAAAAAAAAAAATTTAAGTTTTTAAACTTTTTCTGGTCTGGTTTATTAACGCGCTCTTAATATATATATATATATATATATATATATATATATATATATATATATATATATATATATATATATATATATATATATATATATATATATATTCTCTCATATATATATATATATATATATATATTCTCTCTCTCTCTCTCTATATATATATATATATATATATATATATATATATATATATATATATATATATATTTATATATATATATATATATATATATATATATATATATATATATATATATATATATATATAAAATATATATATATATATATATATATATATATATATATATATATATATATATATATATATATATATATATTTATATATATATATATATATATATATATATATATATATATATAAATTATCAAAAACGCTAATCTAATTTTTTTCTTCAACAACTTGTTTCACCATCAGTAGGTTCATCAGGAGTATATATATATATATATATATATATATATATATATATATATATATATATATATATATATATATATATATATATATATATATATATATATATATATATATATATATATATATATATACATATATATATATATGTATATATATATATATATATATATATATATATATATATATATATATATATATATATATATTTCTTTTATATAATGAACAAAATTTTATAATTTTATATTTTCAACTGTATATTTACAAATGTATTTGCTTAAGATAAAACAATCAAACATCTGTTACCACTGTCACTCTGACAACAAACTTTGGTACCACTAAACTGCAGACAGGTAAAAGATTTTTTATGATATATAAATGCATCAATATATTTCTGAAGTTTTTTGGTATATGTTTATGATTCAATTAAATTTACTTGACCCATACATTTTATGTTCTCACGTTTGAATTTTTTTACACTTTTTTAAATATTACCTCGCACTTTATGTTGTCTGAGACTTCAAAAAGTTGTTTCACGTTATAGAATAAAGACCACAATTATGTCTTCGCTGTATTACTTTATTCAAATTAGGTTTTAATAACTGCTTTCTACGAATACAGAAATAACTAATGTCTTAGCTTTTGGCAGTTTATCGGTATTTGAAAACCTTATCTTACTCAACCTATTGGCATCCACAATGTTGGACTATCATGTTTGAATAGCGCTTCATAACAACATTATTGCGTTCATCAAGAAATAAAACCTGTAATGTGTTCAGCTTATTAGGCGCACAACAGGGCTTTGGAATGATCTCTGGATACATCATATGAACAAGTGTTTGTATAATTGCATGATTTGTTGCGTTTGCGTTATTATCAAGTGGAAAACTGCAATCTCCTCCACAGTAATTTGCACGATAGCCATCAGGTGCTATAATCCAATCCGACCATCCTAAATCTTTAAATCCAATATATAATGGATGTTTATCACAACGAGATCCAAGATTATTTTCCGAGCCATTTGAACGCGTTTTATTTCGAACGAAACTCAACTGTTCTGCAGCTTCTATAAAAATACTATCTTGCATACTACGTCTTAAACGTTCTTGAAGTTTTAAAGTTGATTCGGTATTTCGAATTTGTTTTGCGGGAAACTCTTCCTCCTTACCAGATTGGTAAAAAGATACTAAAAATGGTCTGAATTCCTCTCGACCTTTAAAATCAACGATTCCGCAACTTTCAATAGGTATATTTACCTTTTGTAGATTTTGACATACTAATAATATTCCATTATTAGTTTCTGAAAACTCAATCCAGCTTAATGAAGCTTCTAAAACATTAAACTCATGCCATTGAGAAACTGATGCGTTAATTAGTTTTGAGGCCAGCAGTACGTACTTTTTCTTAGGGACAACTATCTTATAAACAGAAATTATTAACTTTTCTGCGATCACAGTTTTATAGGTAATATCAAGGTATACTTGAAGAGCAGTAGCAAGTACTTTTTCTACGACATAGTTCGAAGATACATCAAAAAACATTTCACCCGACTCGTCAGTAGTATTAGGTCTTGGTACATATGCTAAATTTAGAAAATAATAGTTATTTAATTTTAAAATTGTGTCTTTAAGTAATTACGTAATGTTTGAGAAATAAAATGAGTGAACTAAAAAAAGATCAAGCTACATATAAACTGACAAATTTAATGACAATCTGAGCAAAATGCTATATTGGGCCTACGTCAACACAACATTGTAACTGTTGGGCCAACGTAGCCTCACGTCAGCTCAACATGCTACGCTGCTTGTGAACAGTATAATATATCTCAGAGTACGAGTGCCTACAAGGAGTAAGGGGTTAAAAATAGCGAGTACGTGCGCGGTTTTAATCTCTCGTTTGAATCTTTTGTTCTCTAACTATCTCCTGAAACTTGATTTTTTTTTTTTAGTTATCAAAAGTATTGAATTTCACAAATTTAAAAAATAATTATTACGTTATGTTATAATGTCAAATTAACTAAAAGATTTATATTTTAATACTTTAAAAAACCTATGTTTAAAAACTATGAAAGGAGGAAGGGTTTGATTTTGTAATAAGTAATGCGTACGTACGCAGAAGAGGGGAAGAGAACCCTTGAAAGCATACAAGTGCGTAAAAGGGGAAAGGGGTCTCATATCAATGGTTTTACTGCGTATGTACTTTATGGATAACCTCTTATCTTTTATAAAATACATTAAATAATTCAATTTTAAAGCTCATAATGTTTATTGATATCAATGAGACATGTTTATTGATATCAATGAGACATGTTTATTGATATCAATGAGACATGTTTATTGATATCAATGAGACATGTTTTAGAAATGATTTTTATTTATCTGAAAGTTATTATTTAATGCTTCATAAACTAGTTAAATAGTTTTATTTATTTGTAACTGAGTGCTGTTATCATAATGGGCGCCTGGCGCTAAACAGTTGTTGCTGCGTTTGCTGAATTTTTATAAAACATCATACTTAAATAAAAGTAAAGCACAGAAAAATTTCAATTCTTGTATAAAAAAAATCACTGGATTATTTGTAAATATGAACAAAAATTATCAAAAACTATCCCGATTAATGTTTAATTCCCCTCTCGTTCCCAATCAGTTAAACACTGTTATAGAAAAAATATTTTTATCTTGCAGAAATCTGTTTTAAGGTCTAGTTTATGCATTTCGAAATGTGAATAAATAATACTTTAAAAGAATTTCGATTAATTAGATAAAATTATTTTTAACGCGAATAATTATCCTATGAGAGTTAGCAAAATGCGTTAATCTATTTAGATCCTTATTTTCATGTAGCACACTTAAACTCAGAGTTAAGCGATTACTCTGTGGATTGCGCGCTTGTAACCTTAAGCGTGCATTTGTTTCCTAAGTTGCCCTAAGTTTAGTCTTTAAGCTGCCAGTTAATTCCCCAAATAACTAGTTTATTATTTAAGGTGCGAGTTTATTCTCTAAGCTGCGAGTTCTGTTTTTTTATTTGTAATTCTGTTTAACGTTATTATTTGATTTACGATTAGTAATGGAAAAAAAAACGCTTTCTTAAAAAATTTTAATCAATAATTATTCTAAGACTGTTACTTATTAATTTAACTTAATCTAAATATATTTCATATATTATTCATTGAATTTTTGTCTTTAATAAAATATCACTTCGTAAAGATATCTTGAGATTGGTTTAAACTAATTGTAAAATATTTACATATAGTTTTAAAATTATTAGTTATTTCTCTTCTTCATTAAGTATATAACATATTTACTTTATTTACATTGTTTTAGAGTTCTGAATATTATGAAGTGCAATCGCAACCTAAATGTATCATACTATTGCAAACAATGCAACGTAATGATACTTTAAAGAAACAACGATACATTTATTATAACAATACAAAAAATTGTGTAAATACAAGACAAAAATAACGTTTTTTAATACCCTCTGAGGCCTTAAACCAATAACCACTCCTCCTTAGCTGCACTATTATTTTTAACGAATAAAAAAATTGCGATTATTTTTTGAATGATAGTTAAGTTAAGCGATGAACTGTTTAAAGAAAAGTAGCAAAAAAACAATTTGATGTCTTTTTATCTTGAGAAAATACAATAACTTACCATTGTTTAAAAAGCTGACAACTGTATCCGCATCGTCAACAATATTTGATATATTTTGTGAATTGGTTGTGAAGTTATTCATACCTTGACGTTCTGTGTTTACGGAATACTCATACAAATCTAGCATGTATTTCTTAGCTGACGTTTCATTTCTACCTAAATGAGAGAAAACGTCGGGTCTTGGACGGTTATGTTTTCCAAATAGATCAAGCAAAGTATTTTGTATGATATTTCGCTCTTTAGTTGGAATCCCATTCACAAAATTCACAAAAACATAAACAATCAATCTTATAATGCTTAATAACGTTACTTTCATTTCAGTGGCACTGCAATTTATATAAATTTAACTTTTTTTCTCTTGTAATGGCAATCTAATAGTACTCGGTAACTCGGCTTTTTATCTAATAATAAAACAAGTTTATGAGAAATAAAATGAATTGACCATGAGTTATATAAAAGCTGTTTGTCTTCACTTGTTATTCTTCTTTATCTGTTTTTATGTAAACGAGGCACGCCGCTGAGTTTAAATAGTTGATGTGTACAAATCTTGACCACGCGATTTAAATAAAGATTGTTGTAAATAATGACAAAATCAAATATACTTCACTAAGTAGAAGAAAATGATGCTTAGCAATCCAGAAACTGTTTGAAAACGTCCAAATATTTTGGATTTTTTTTTTTTTTTTTTGCTCTTCTTATCTGGTTAAAAAAGCAACATTTAAAATAATTGGTATTTTTAGAAAACAAAGTTATTGCATACAGAAAACGATAGGAAATAAAAAAAAAATCAATCACACATTAATTTATCAATAAGAATTTAAACAATGCATACGCAATATATTATGTAAACTCTTAGTGTTTGATTTTAAAGACCTTTAATTAATATTACCTGCAATTCAGAATTAACTTAAAAAAAACGGCTTAATATTAAAAAAAATAAACAAACAAAAAAAGTAAAAAATTGACATTACATATCCATTTTATGTCTAAAATTGTATCAAATTGTAGTTTTTGGCGACAAACTATTTTTCGGAGTTTTGCGCTTATAAAATGCTAATTGACAAATTAAAGTTAATTACTCCTAGATTGGAGTCACCAATCACAAAATTTATTTTTTAAATTGATGGTTTTTTTTTTCGATAAGTAACGAACTACTTGAGAGTAACGATAAGTAACGAACTTGAGATGAATCGAGCAAATCTCTAAAATAATTTTAAGCTTTAAATATTTCCAATTATATTTTAATAATTTTTTGTTCTACTAATTAGGCTGTTCTATTATAAGTAATATTAACTACTTTTTATAAAAAACGTAAACTCTAAATATAAACAAAAAGATTTAAAGTTTTCACTTATTCTTAACATTTTTTATAACTAACTTATGTATCTAGATTAAAAAAAAAATTATTCTCCGTCTTTTTTTGTCCAAGACACACTATATTTTTTTATATAAATAATTTATCAGCTCCACCACATGATCCAATTGTATCCCCTAAACAATAATTCTTAAAAACATAAGTCTTACTGCCACATTTTTTTCTAAACTTCGGTTACAAACTATAAAGCACAATACCTTTTTAACTTTTGGATATTTTATTTCGAATCCAATGAACTTTCGAATTGTTTAGTCCTAATCCTAAGTTTTGTTTAAGAATGTTCAAAAGAGCAACAATGAAAACTATATCTAAACTAAAATATACATATATATATATATATATATATATATATATATATATATATATATATATATATATATATATATATATATATATATATATATATATATATATATATATATATATATATATATATATATATATATATATATATATATATATATATATATATATATATATATATATATATATATATATATATATATATATATATATATATATATATATATATGTTTATATATATATATATATATATATATATATATATATATATATATACACATATATATACATATGTATGGTTCGTTTGTGTGTGTTTTTGTATGTATCCTTCATAAAAAAAAAACAATAAAGTGCTCTAAGACTTTTAAAAATTTAAAACATTTTTTATTTGAATAAATGAATATATATATATATATATATATATATATATATATATATATATATATATATATATATATATATATATATATATGTATATATATAAATATATATATTTATGTATGTATATATATATTTATATATATATATATATATATATATATATATATATATATATATATATATATATATATATATATATATATATATATATATATATATATATATATATATATATATATATATATATGTATATATATATATATATATTCTTGATAACAAACATGTCCTTGAGAAAATAGAATCCAGTTAAGGCACTTTCCTATCAATATTGATTGCGTATCAAAAAGTAATCCGCATGACTTAATCTTTTGACGAAGATTGACGCAAGTCTTCCCATAAGATAAACTGTGTCAATCAAAAAAACATTATTTAGACAAATAGTTTAACATAATAGATTATCAAAAAAATTTTGAGATTTGTAAACAAAAGTAATGATAAGAAAGAAATATTAAAACAGTTGCCTAACATTATCATATAATTCAGTATCATTTTATATATGTGGGCTTTATATTAATATGAAAAGATTTTTATTGAAACATAAAAAAACACAAACTTTTTCGATCATCAACAATAGTTTTCCCCTTTTTATAATCGAACTTAAAAATCAAATTATTTTATTGAATATTTCGATGCTTGTTATACTAATAAAATTTTAACCGTTTATTTGAAAAGAATTTTATAATTATTGATATTATTATTATAATTAATATTATTATTATTATTATTATTATTATTTTTATTATTATTATTAGTATTATTAATTTTATTACTATTAATATAATTATCATCATTATCAAGTTGCTTTTTTTACTAAAATTAACATAGTTTTTAATCCTTTTATTGTAGTATGTCTTGAGGATTGTCAGTTTTGAATAAAGTACTGAGTTAGTTCTAAACATTTTAGTTTATAAAGCTCTTACAATCAAGCAGTTACAATTTCATATGAAAGCTTGATACTGTACCAGAGCCGACAACACCGGGGAGGCAAGGGACACGTGCCCCTTCCCCACTTTTTTTCCAAAAGTCCTTTTTTTTTTAAGAAAAATCTAGATATGGAGGAATTTTTTTACAAATTGATGATTGTGACACCCATACCCCCCCCCCCACTTCGAAACCCGTGTCGTCGGCCCTAACACATGCAAGCTAAATACTGCATACATAAATTGAAAAATAACTTAGTCAAAGTTTACCTTACATTTTTTAAATAATATCAGGCTTAAAACAAATTTTTTTACGATACCAAAATAGCATAAAGAGAAGCATTTTTTGACAATACCAAATTAGCTTAGCGGAAAACGGCAAACGGAAACCACGTTAAAAGCATTTTGTCATTAATTATGTCTGAAGTTCATTTATGCACACAGAGGGACGTAAATTTGTGGTAAAATGAGGATGCGTTTGTGCGCGTTTGAGGGAGGGGGATTCTTTTTTGGAGAGGGCTTGGGAATCGGAAAGGTCATCTCTTACGCTAGAAATAAAGGGGGAAATTTTCTTAATAATAGGCTGTAGCAACGTATGTTGTTTATTTCCCTCTTGCAACTTAACGATAATTTATCTAAGATAAACTTAAGAGAAGCGTAGTTTTTTAGTTTGCAAACATTATATCGCTTATAGTAAGATTTGGAATAAAAACAACTCAAAATACTTTGGTGGCAACATTTTCCAGGAAAGAAGTTATCGAGAAAATTATTTTACGTATCTAACTCATTTTTTTATCCATAATTCAAAACGATGAATTAAATTCTAGTAACGAATAATTTATTTAAATGCAACAATACTTTTTGTTTTATAATAAACCGAGTACCGAGTTATGTAATTACCAATACTTTTGTATTTTAAACATAATAACAAATTCGGCACTTTATTAATAAAACCTACATTTTTGGACAAAACATTTGCAACCAACAGTTCAGGAGTCTGGAGTCATAGCATGCCATGCCATGAGCAATCAGCAGACAGGTGACAGCACACAGGCAGAATTTCATTGACAAGTGCCATTTTGCAGCGGATTAAACAAGTGCAACTTTTTTGGTTTGTTTCATTTTCTTAAGTCTGGTTCGTGTCAACGTCACGGAAGCTTTTTAATAATTAAAGAAAGTATCCAGAAGTTTCTAGAAATTTTCAAAAGTTTCCAGAAACATGCAGAAGCTTCCAGAAGTTTCCAGAAGAAGCATTTGGAAGCATCCAGAAGCATCCAGAAGCTTCCAGAAACATTCCAAAGTATCCGAAACTTTCAGAAGCATCGAAAGGAAGCATCTAGAATCTTCCAGAACAGGTTCACACAGGTTCATTTTACTATATAAGAGACATGAAATTCAGTCAGTATATGGAAGTCAATCAATCAGTATTATCAAGACAGTTTATCGAAGTGAGTTTTATCAAAGTGTTTTTTCGAAGAACATCAATACAAAAAGTGAAATGCAACAAGTGTTTCATTACATCAATACAACCCACATCCAACCAAGACGTTGTGTTTCACAGAGCATTATTGTATCATCACAAGGTAAATGTAACACGGTAAGCCTTTAGAAGCGTGATTATTTATTTTTATTGCTTTTATGACTTCAAGTGCAAAAATTGCATTGCCGACAGTCTTGGATTGGAACTAAGAAAGAAAATTATTGGCGATTACGTAAGTGGAATGTCACAAAAAGTATTTGTGATAAATATCGCGTGAAAAAAATTGACCGTATCAAGACTATGTTCCAAATATCGTTCTACAGAGAAGTTGGCAGCAGATAACAAAGGTGGAAGACCGCATTCCACCACTTCTAGAGAGAATTCTATGATCGTCAGATCCCTCAAGAAGGATCCCTGGATATCATCAGTCGAGATACAAAAGCAATTAGAGCTGCCTGTATCGGACCAAACAATCAGACGACGTGCTGTTGGAGCGAGATTGTTTTCTCGACGCCCTGCAAAGAAACCGCTTATTTCACTAAAAAACCAGAATAAAAGACTCCTGTTTGCTACATCTCATATTGACTGGAATGTGCAGAAATGGCGAACTGTCCTGTTCAGTGATGAATCGAAGTTCAACATCATTGGGAGCGATGGCATTTGCCGTGTTTGTCGACCGGCCGGAAATCGCCTCGATTTACGTTACTGCCATAAGACCGTGAAGCATGGTGGAGGCAATATAATGGTTTGGGGGTGTTTTTCTGCTAACGGTCTAGGTCCAATACATCGAATCGATGGAATAATGGACCGTTTCATGCATAAAAATATCCTGAAAGATGTTATGTTACCTCATGCTGAATGGAATATGCCAATAAAATGGGTTTTTCAGCAAGACAGCGATCCCAAACACACTGCAAAAGTATTCAAGCAGTGGTTTCAAGACAACCACCTATCGGCGATGGATTGGCCGCCTCAATCTCCGGATCTCAACCCTATCGAGAACTGTGGGAGATCGTCGACCGCAGAATTAATCGTGAAGGTGTTCGTAATAAGGATCAACTGTTTGAACAAATCCAAAAGGCCTGGGCAACGATTCCACAAAGTTTTATTGATCACCTGATCGAATCTATGCCTCGAAGATGCAAGGCTATGATCAACGACAAAGAATTCACCACGAAATATTGGTAGCGAAATACAGCTTGGTCAACATTTTGTGTAGTTGCACTTGTTTTGTCCAGAAGGAAATCAACTTTTTTTTAATGCTTTTTAATTTATTAATTTTCGTGTACAAAAACTTTTTGATGAATAAAACTTGAAGAACGTTGTCTCTAAACAGTTACATAGTTATTTCTTTAACTTGTTTTGTCCGATACTGTATATTTAAACTTATTGGGTATTTTAAAATGTTTATTCTTTGGTATATGGAAAACAAAGAATAAAAGAATATGAATCGATGAATGTTAAATGGGCGAAAGTCCAACTATGAAAACTTTCGGGAAACTAAAAAACACTGCATTTTCCCGCGTAGTAAATTTTGGTTAATGGTTTAATAATTTTTTTGAAGAGGATAATGTTTTTCACCTTCAAAAATATATATATATATATATATATATATTGAACCATTAACACAAAACTACTACGGGAAAAAATTGCAGTTTTATTTAGTTTCCCCAAAGTTATTCGACTTCCGCACTTTTAAAATTCACCGATTCATATATTGTTATTTGATGAATATATAGATCTTGATAAAATAGGTATTTAGAATCTGGAAGGCAGGGAGATTCAGAGATATTTCAGTCATCTCCTTATCCCCACCTACATTCATCTAAAAGGTGGGGGGCTAAGAACTAATTTTTTTGAATTTGTTGCAGCTCATAAATATTAAAAAATGGGTGGAAAAATCTGACTAAAAAGCTTGTATATTAAAGTAAAAGTTTTTTTACTTATTGTTAATTTTATACGCAAAAGGTCTCTTTTACGCCTAAAAAAATACTACGGTAAGGTTTATTGCTTATAGGTGGTGTTTTACGCATTTAGGATTAATTTTTTGCAATGCATGTTCATTTAACAATACTTTATATAGAATAATTGGTAGTTAATGAAATTTTCTAAATTTGAAGACAGAAAACGGCATACTATCTTGCACTAAACACGTGGCCAGATGATAAATTTATAAATTTTACATTTAATTTTTATTACAAATTTTTTTAACTGCAAACTGAAATTTCATGGAGGCAATAAATCATTATAATAAAAAAACATACTTAAAAAATCGCTCGATGATGGACAGTTTTACAAAAATTCAGAATTTTCAAAACGTTCGCTACCTTGCCCCGTCTTCTCCTTTTGAAAATGTTCTTTCTTTTATATCTAAATAAGTCAGCGATATTTATTTATAGTTAAGGCGGCATTTATTCCCAATTGTAATTTGATGTTGGGTTTATTGTAAAAAAAAATACAATATACAGGTGCTCAATAAATAATCTTAAATTGATCAAACTTAGTTTGTATGAAGTTTGGTGTCTATCAGATAAACAAAAAAAAAAAAAAATATTTTAATAAATTTATTGTTTATGAAGACCATGAAAATTTATAAATTTTTGAGAAAGACTATTGCACATGAAATAAATATGGCATTATACTTGCTGAGTTTATATACCCGTGCTTAAAATTAATTACAAATAATCTCGCGTAACACGCGTCTTTGCGCAATACTTGATTATCAAGTTTATTTTTAGGTATACTGAACGCCAGATTTTAATGCGTTATCACAAATTAAATGTATTTTACATATACTTAATTTTATTTATAATATATTTAATAATAATTACACATTAAAAATCTTTTTAAGTACATTGTTGTAGTATTGACAAAAGTAAAAAATGTACGGTGCAAGTATTATTTACATAGTATTAGTGTATGTATTACGACGGCATTGTTTATTGTTGACAGAAAAATTTTTAAACTCGTATTGCATAAATTTTATGATCATGAGTCACAGTTGGATAAATTTTTTAAAATGCTAATGTTATATTTTGTTAATGTCGTATAGTATACGACGTATACTATAAGATCCTGACACTTCAATCCGTGATTAATACGTATTCGCGACACTTTGTAACGCGATTATAATAGTATGTAATTGGTTTTATAATATAAAAAAACTATTATTTTAGGTTTGTTAATATTATGGATTATCGGATGGTTGATTGTAACTTTTGATGTTATTTATATTATAAAAATAGATATAGATTATTATTAAATGATAAGAAAAAATAGATTACTATTAAATAATAAGATTTCCCAGGTAATTTATAATAAGGTTCCCAAACTCATAATAATACTCATTAAATGTATATATATATATATATATATATATATATATATATAACTATATATATATACAGTATTGTGAATATTTTTAGACCACTTGTATATTTCGACATATTTACAACTTTTTTCGTACTTAAACTAAATAATATCTAAGAAAGGTTGAAAGAATATATTATTTTTAATAAATAAACAAAAATTGATGAGGGAACATGAGGGATTTGTTTGTTTATTTATTGTTACGATAGGTGTTATAATAACTATAGACCACGTGTTCATCTAAATAAGAAATAAAAATAAACTGGTACAAACTGATTCGGGTTCATACTCCTTTATTTAAGTTTTTGACAGTTTAAAGTGCATTCAAAATGAGTTTATTACAATAACTATCGGTTTTGGCACATTTTTAAAAAATTGTTATTTTTTATGATACCATTAAACAAATAGTTAAAAATAATTAAACCTCAACCGAGTTCGCAAAGGACATTAACACAGCAACTTTGAAAAATATAGGCTCTTCTTGTATTTGATGACACCTCTTCAAATCGAAAATAAAAGGGTGTGATGCATTTCGAAAACCATTATATCGGCGTGGCAATAATATAAAAATGACATGAATATGTAAAGCAGCACAAAGATTGGACCCAGGAAATGTTTAATTGTGTTCTAAACATCGATGAGTTCGAATTCGAAATTTTGGAAATGTAAAGACGCCAATATGTTTGAAAAAAAATTCAAGAAGCCTATCAATCTGAGTGCCTAAACCCTACTGTTTAACACGGAGGAGGCTCTTTGCAAGTTTAGGGATGTTTATCTTCATCTGGAGTATGTGATTTGGTCAATATAAAGGGCCGACTTACCAGGGAGCGTTATACAGACATCCTAAGACACCATGGTTGACCATCCGTAATGAAACTAACAGGTCATAATTTTATTCTACAGCAGGACAATGACCCAAAACATTGTTCATGAGTGGCAAAAAACTATTTTAATAAAATAGAAGAGGAAGGAGTACTGGAATTGATGACCTGGCCTCCCCAGAGACCAGATTTTAATGTAATCAAACATATTTAGGAAAACCTGGACAGAAAGAAGGTTAAACATGCTCTCCGAAATGCTAAAGAATGTTTTGAAGTAATTCAAAGAGAACGGCAAAACATACCCGAGGATTTTATAACTAATTTGTATGAATCTATTCCACGGCGAACATAGTTTGTCATTAAGACAAAAGGAAGACATAGTAGATATTAGGAGTTTTTAATGAAGTTTGACAAAGTTCATTAAAAACTTTTTGACAATGTTTAAAAAGTTTGTTATTGTTCCATATTTTGTGTGAAATACATGTGTTTAAATAAATTTATAATAAAGAACTAAAAACTCAAATATTATTAAAGAATTGCTTGCATTTTTTGAAAATCTGTAAGTGGTCTAAAACATATTTACACTACTGTATATATATATATATATATATATATATATATATATATATATATATATATATATATATATATATATATATATATATATATATATATATATATATATATATATACATATATATATATATATATATATATACATATATATATATATATATATATATATATATATATATATATATATATATATATATATATATATATATATATATATATATATATATATTATACGGTCAAAAATTTCTATGACGTAATTTATGAATGAACTGCATCTTCCGTGAAAGCTATGGATGCATTGCATCCGTTGTGTATGGATTTGAAACAATAATTAAACATCAAATGCATAAAACTTGCTTTTTATCTTTAAAATAGTTAGCAATGAAATCAATACAACACTTTTTGTACTTAAAAAGTCTTTTAAATTTAATATTATCTTAAAAGCAAGTTTTGACTGTTTCTTGTTTTTAAAGTAAATGGTAATATGAAATTTTTAGCAAAGTTGGATAAGCTATATCTCAAGTCTACGCTCATGTATGAGGCTTCTTTCAATTTCAATAATCAATTTACACATTGATTCATTCATTTTCATACATTCGTCTCTTAAAGTAAAACTTTCTAGCTCAAAAAACAGTTACGTAAAATGGCGTCGCTCGAATAAGGTTATAAATGGCGTAATTATTATAAAATGTTATAACAATTATAAAAGGCACACGCATTTTTGACGTTAAAATAGTAATCAATGTCGGTGCCAAACGAATCTGCATCCGTATACAGCATCCTGCATTTATTAAGATTAAAGATTCAAAGAGAAAGAGAAATACAAGTTTAACTTTTCAGATGAAATAATTGTTGAAAGTATTTAAAATATTAAAATCATTTTTAATAGTTTTTTCTCTTCATAATTAAGGATTTATAAAAACCAAACAAAGGTATTTAAGTAAAATTAAACAAAAACAAAAAGAACGCTATAAATAAAACTGCTTGATATTGGGTTGGCAACAATAATAAATGGGAGTTATAATGATATTGGGTTCTAAATTTAATACTTTTAAAAGTATAATTAATGTTATTTTTTTATGGATTAAATGTTTGTATAGCATTTGTAATGTATACATGGCATTTTATTTGATTACAAAGTGTATTTAATGTTTTGCGTTAATGTTTTAAGTTCAATTTTTTCATTTTGGGTATAAATAATACAAACAAAATAAATTATAATTTAATAATTGTTTAACTTCTTGTGTTCACCAATAGTAAAATGCTCTTGACTACTCAACTGCATAACAAGATTTATTATGATTTTTTATTGCAAATTATTATCGAGCTTCAAACTTACTTTATATAATTTTTTAGATAAATATATTTGCCCTTGACAATAAAAACAATTTAAATATACAATAAAATAAGTGGCTGGAGCAAGATGACGTAATATCGATTTTTCATTGATCCTCGTTCTTATAACGTTATCAGGCTCGACGACGCGGGGGAAGGGACTTTTTTTCTATAGGACTTTTTTTTTCAAGAGAAAATTCTAGGTATAGAGGATTTTTTTAGAAATAGACGGTTGTGCCCATCCACTTTGAAACCCGTGTCGTTGGCCAGGTTTATGATTTAAAAATAACATTTGTATATAGACGTGAACCAATAGATAATATATAGAGTTCATTTAGATAAGTCTAAACATATAAAAAAGTAAGAATACCATGCAATGGTGGATTTTATGTTTCTTAAAACATAAAGTCTACCATAGTATAGTATATGCGTAAGAAAAATGGTTTAGATTCGTTTTTTATTATTGAACTTAGATTTTTTAATATCAATAATAAAATTATTGAAATTTAATTGTTTTCTATTTTTGATATGTGAATAAACTTACCATAAAAAAAATTCACAATACTGGATTTAATATGAGCTCAGTTTCAAATTATATTTTAGAACATTTTGTTTCTGAGAATCTTGTGGAGTATTTATGGAGGATTTCACTAAATAGAATTCAAATATTTTTAGCGAGAATTAGTTTTATATTTTTTAATAATCATGTTGTAGTTACCCATTTTCATTTATTTATTGAAGAAATTGCTCCACATTTCAACAGATCGATTTATAACTTTTTAATGTTGCAATTTACGTAATATTCAAAATTATTTAAATTTAAATAGCCATTTAGAGTTCTGGCTTAAAACCAAAAGGTTCAAGCTTCGACTCAGACTTTAGTCCAATAAGAAACATTGGTAAGGATAAAGGTGATCCTAGAGGTCCTTTAGATTTTCGGATGCATCGTAAAATTGAACAGACCCCTGGGAGCACCTTAATAACAACAAAAAAAAAATATTAAAAAGTTATTTCATTTAAGGATTTTATGGACGACCCTTAATATGATTTTACACATTCTCTCCCGTGCTTGAACACGTTAAATATTTTCGGGAAAATTTACCTGTCCACAACAAGCTTATTAAGACCACCTTTTAATTTTTTATTAGTTATCAACAAAATTGTTTTACCCGAAACCATCTTTATAATAGAAATATAAGAAATTTTGTGAAGTGAGATTTAAGTATCGTTTTACTTATTTGCTTTTTTTAACATGTGTTGAAAAAGAATAAATTAAATCAGATCCAAGCAAAATTTTGCCTGGACTGATTTTATTTATTAAAATTACCTCAAGCAGCTTTGACCATTTTTGACACCCATCGTAACGCTTTTGTAAAATGTTCCGTACAAGTCTTTACAAAAACCAATAACCTCTCCCCCTCCTCATAGTGTGACGTAATTAAAGACAACCCTTTATGTGAATTAAAATATAATGGATAAAATAGGGCTAAGTCAGTTTTTGAACTTTAATTACCCTTTCGCCCTCCTTGGTGAATGATAAAACCCGCCCCTGCTATACTCAGCATTATGTTCTCAGAATCGCTTAAAGCCAGCAAAATATTGTCTCAATCAGAGAAAACTGAAATCACTTCCAGCTTCAAAAAAAACTGCAAGTCTACCCTTCCAACTACAGAACTATCTCACACACTTCTGTCTCTTGCAAGGTAATGGAAAACTGGACGCATGACTTAGACTAAACTCATCTGCCCTGCTCAACACGGATTCCAAAAAAGAAATATTTTCCTCAGAAACCTACTTAAAACTCGCAACATCCTGACAGAAGCTGCCTACATGACATCCTGACAGAAGCTGTCCACAACCAACCAACATCATGCTTACAATCTTTGCAAAAGCATTCTTTAAAGTTCCGCACCGTTGTCTGCTGCACTAGCTGAAATTGTAAGTGGTGATTGACACTTTGTAGTCTATAAGGACTTCTTGGGGCACCTAAACTAAGAAAATAATATCACTATGATTGGTTGAAATTTGGACAATTTTAAATTGAGTTTTCCCAAAACCATTGAGCCAGTTGTAATGATTTTCTTTTTATAATGATGCTTACATAATTAATTTTTATTTCAACAAAAAATAAATTGAGCCTTAACTTTACGACGTGCAAGCAATTTATTTATTTGTAAAGTACTCGCCATCACCTCCACAATATTATTTTGCGCCACTTTTTTTTTAGCATTAATCCATAAATCTCGGAATTTTTTAGCACTATTTTCACATTTCCATCTTTTCCTCAATATTTCCTTCACAGTTGCCCAGTAAGATTCAATAACTCGCTGCTCCGGACAGTTTGATGGATTAGCATTGTTTGGAACAAAATTGACTCTATTTTTCTTTTACCATTTCATTACTTTTTTGAAATAGCGGATCAATGCCAGATCTAGCCAAAATAAGGTTGATTATTTGTGATTTTTAATTAGAGGAAGAAGTTGTTTATTTGTGCTTTTTAATTAGAGAAAGAAGTCAATTTTTTAAGCATTCACTCACATATAAATCTAGTGTCAAATTTTATTTATTTTATTTTAAAAATTTATTTAACGTTGATAAGATACAATAGTTTAGTTTTCATAAACTAATTAAAATCAACACATATAACTTTATGGACACACACACCAAAACAAATATTGTTATTAAATAAACAAATAGTTAAAAAAGGCATGTAAATAGAAAATAATAATATGCCTGCACAAAATCAAAATTAGAAACAATTTTTTGCAGCTTCGAAGCTGATAGGGTAGATTTTTTATTGTGAACATATTTTTCATAAATGCTTGATTTAAATTATTGATAGACTTAAATACTTCAATCATAAGAAATCTTAAATTTTTTACGTGAATTCTGGGGCTATTATCTAATAACAATAGTTCTTCAAAAGTTAAATCAAATCTTTTGTGCACTACGCACATAGCTTTTTTATGAATTTTATTAATATGCATGTTGTCATGTTTTGAACAAAACATCCAAATTATTGGACAGTATGAAAAATTAGACAAAATAAAAGCGTTGAATAATATTATGGCGTTTTTGAGTGTTAAAAAGAGCAAAACATTTTTTTAACCAAGAGCAAAACATTTTTTTTAGCTTTATTACATAATAACTTTATATGTTCACCAAACTTTAAATCCTTATCTATAATAACCACAAGTAGCTTCACCTTGTCAGAGGCAAATATCTTTATGTTTCCTATTGTTAGGTAATAATTTTCATGGTTTATTATACCAACTAATAGTAGTTGGAACTTGTCTAGATTTATAACCATGGAGTTTACCTTAAACCAAACAATAGTATTATTAATTTCCTCTTGCAAACGAGAAAGTACTCTTTCTACACTGTCATCACAAACATATAGAGTGTTGTCATCAGCAAAATTGCAAAGTTTCGTATCTTTAATATATAAAAATACATCGTTTATAAAAATATTAAAGAAAATTGGGCCCAGAATAGATCCTTGGGATACTCCTGAAGAAATATCTGACCAATCTGAAAACGTTGAACCTATCATCACTCTTTGTTTGCATCCACTCAGATAACTATGCAATAGCTTGATACTTTCATTAAAAAATCCATATGCTTCCAACTTAGCTATCACTTAATCATGAGGAATGAAGTCATATGCCTTAGAAAGGTCAATAAATAAAGAATCGACAATATTTCCGTTGTCTATACATTCCTGCCATTTCCGGAGTAAACTGAACAGTGTATGCTGAGTGCTATACATTTTTTAAAACCACACAACCGGGAATCCAATTTAGGTTCGATAACGCAGCGACGTTTATGAAAATTTTGTTAAACACATTAGACAATAAACAGTTATCTGAAATAATTTGTCCCTCTTCAACCAAAGTAATACGCTCATTTGAATTACTGAATTTATTGGAGAAAAATGGTTTGCATAGTTTCCAAATAGAAGTGTTATCATTAATACGTGTGTTAATGTGCTCAAAATACTTTCGTTTTATTCTATGATTTAAGTTGACAAAATTTCTTTGTTTTTTATAAATCAAGAAAGATATTTGGGATCTATCTCTTTGGAAGTTTTGTTAAAGTTTATATTGAAGCATGATAGCTTTTCTTAAATCTTTGGTCATAAAATGTTTGTCATTACCTCTGAGAATTTTAGTCTTTTTAGGGGCATGTACATTTAAGATATTACTAAATATTTTAATGAAATTATTTAAATCATAACAACCTTTAAGGCTTTTATTAGGATTTTCTGAGAAATTTTCTCTTGAAAATTTTTTAAAAGATCTATATATAATTTTTTTAGGTGGAAGTTTATAGAAAGTAGACCTGAGCATTGTAAAAACAAGTTCGTTATAATCACTAATTCTAGTTCTAATAGTTTTTGTATGTTGGAAACACAACTTTCTGTTGGTAAGAATCAGGTCAATAAATGATGGATTAACAACTGATTTATAGCAAGTTAGTGTTTTTTTTGTTTTTATAAGATTAAAACATTGATGAATCTGGAGAAATTCTTTCATGCAGTTTTTGCAAGGTTGTAAATTGAAATCCCCAATAAATATAAAGTCGGTATAAGTCTGGAAATTAAGATCAAGAGCCTCTTTAAAGTGAAAAGAAATAGTTATTCCTCTAATTTGGAGGTCTATTAACTGCAAAAACTAACCATTTATGCATTTTTAATTAATTTTAAATACTATAGTTTGAATGTCGTCAGGCATAGTTATTTTATTTAATTTTCTTAATAAAATATTTTCGTTTATATAAACGAGTATGCCCCCACTTTTTTATGATATATCTAGGCGATAAGTAGTTTTATAGCCACTATATAAGAATTGGTTTATGGGGAATGAGTCGTCTAAATTAGTTTCACCAATAACAAGTATATCAACGGATTTATTTAAGAACATCGTAATATCCGTAAACCTATTACGGATTGAGTTAATATTTAGGAAAACAAAGCTGACATTGTTTAAATAATTTAACCTAAGTTTGTCCAACTCAGATTTATGACTGTAATCATTATTGGGGTTATTATAGTAAGAAGATGAATTTGTTATGAAAGGAGAGCTTTTAAAACCTCAGCCATACAAGGAACTTGAAAGTAATTTTTTTACTCAAATGTACTTAAATTTTTCAGAAACTTTATAACATTTTGACTAATAATAGTATTGATTACCTGAAAGCTTCGAGTTATTTTTTTTAGAGTAAGTTTCATCGTCTTGTAAAATGCATAAAATTTTTTCGTAATTTATTTAAGCAAATTCTTAGCTATTCCATTTACCTTGATTACTCCATAAAGCAACCTTTTTGGTAATTTTTTCTTGTAATATGCTTTCAGGTTTTTTTGTTGAATACTCTTTGAACAAAAGCTTTATTGCATTTAAACTTTGTAGCTAAACCTTGTTGTGACTGAGTCGGATTTTGATGAAATGAGTCGACTATTGATTTTAACTTCTTTTTGGAAATAAATATTTATTTTCCGCGACTTCTCGATTTTCTTTTGACAGTTTTTTTTCCTTATAACATATTATAATAATTCCAGTTGATTTTGGAAATTTACACGTTTTTGAAATCATAGAATATGAGAACGACGTACGATTTTCTACGTAAAATTTCAATTTTTTTTTTCGATTTTTAGACTATTTACTCAACTTGGCCAAAACTTATAAGAAGTAAACAAAACTATACTCACACACAAGAAAACTAATTATGTTAGGATCATTATAAAAAAATGATCGCAAATGATTAAGTGATTTTTGAGAAAATTTAATTTAAAATCGTCCAAATTTCTATCGATCATGCTGATGATGATAATAATAATAATGGCAATATTAACAATAATAATAACAATAATAATAATAACAATAACAGTAATTACATACAAATGTACGTAATGTATGTAATGTGTAAATGTTTGGTTTTACATTAAATGTCAAACCAAAGTTCCGTTTGAGTACTGTTAATACTGATAAAACACCAGTATGAAGTATCAGATGCAAATTATATATTTGCAAGTTATGCAACAACATTATGCATTAAATTGTACAAAAAAATACCTCATAAGCTTTACCTATTCTTTAAAGTAGACATATAGGTCTATAGAAAACCAAAAATTAAATGTCTATAAAGAACCAAAAAACACTTTTTTTTAATGTAAAATTGATATCTGTAACACTTCATTTTTCAAAAAAAAACGCAATTTTTATGAAAAAAATCACAGATTTTAATGATTCTCTCAAAGTTATAAATTTCCGATTTAAAAATTAAAATATTTTTAAGCAACTTCTTTGCCAATTTCTTTTTAAGATATTTTCTATGGTCTTGGAAACCAGCATGAAGTTTAATGTTGTCAGACCTGAAAAAAAGTTTTTGATCAGTTGGATATTTGTTGGAATAATTAGCCGCGGAATAATTTGTTGGAATAATTAGCCGCGGAATAATTTGTTGGAATAATTAGCCGCGGAATAATTTGTGGTCTGATGAAAGCAAAAGTGTTTTATTTGGACGTCAAGTGGACGCAGGGTATAAAAAAAAAAAAGGCTACCTAACTCTTTCTACAAACCACACTACAGTATAAAAACTGTTTAACATGATGAATAAAAATAAATCATTCCTGTTATTTTCCGCCTATGACGTAAGACACGTGTATAAGAAAGATGGAATTACAGACAAGCATATTTGTGTGGAAACTTAACAAAGCATCATGTTTCTCTATTCAGAAGAGAATATGTCGCTAAAAAAGATCTTCATCAAAGACTATGACCCAAAACATACCAGTCTTAGGGTAAAAAATTCGTATGGGGAGGAGGGGATTGAAGTTATGGATTGTCTGCACAATTACCACATTTCAAAAATCTTTGTACAAATGCGAGATATATTTGTACAAAGAACTAAAAAATCAGTCCAAATATGGACTGATTTTTTAAATATAAAAAATCAGTCCAAATATGAACGTTGTTCAAGATGAGTTGTCAAAATCTAGTCAACTTAATATCAAGTTATAATCAACTCAATTCCAAATCGGTACAAAGTGATTCAAAATAAGGCAGCTAAATGGTAATACTTTCAGTAATAATTTATTGTCACTAGTATCTATAAATTCAATTATTAGTTATAAAACATAAAACAACAAATTCTACTATTATTATGCCCAAACATTATTTTGCAATTATTGCAAATATTTGTATAAGTGTATAGCAAAAACGATATATATATATATATATATATATATATATATATATATATATATATATATATATATATATATATATATATATATATATATATATATATATATATATATATATATATATATATATATATATATATATGTATATATATATATATATATATATATCATATGTTGTATATTTTTAACAGGTAAATAAAAATAGCTTATACTTTTAGTTTTAAAATATTCCTCATTACAAATCAGAAACAAATATTTTATTGAATATTCAATAAAATAAATTTTGTTTAAAAAATTCAAAATCTATGTAAAGAAATCTTTATAAGCGTCCGTAATAGATGCATTTTATATTTATTTAAAGTGAAGGTTAATCTAGGTAAGAGTGCTATTATTAGGGGAGGGTACATAAGGACTTTTTTCGAGTTTCACTGAAAAAGCATTTTCTGAGGCCAAATTCCATACTGAACTTAAATCCACCAAGCATTTTGTTGTTCTATATGTCGGATCGCGGCCATTTTTCAAAATAACTGATATAATGACAATTTTTTCTTAGGCCCCTACATCTTGATCCAGATTAGACCTTGTGATATGTCCTTTCTATGGTTTCCTGAGTCAAAGAATTCAAATTTCAATGTAAAATTTACAATTCTTTGACATTCCCGAAGTTAAGAGATTGATCTGAAAATCGAGTTGCAGCAATTCAGCGGCAAAATCAATAAGACACAGTTTGTTCTTTGTTCATCACAAACCGAATCATTGAGTATTTATTCAGCAGTTAAAACACTTGTCAGAAATCAATCCATGTTGTCAACAAGGTTCGATCCATGTTGTCGATAAGGTTCGATCCATGTTGTCGACAAGGTTCGATCCATGTTGTCGGTAAGAACATTCACAGGTTGAAAAAAGTTTTTTTTATAGAAATTTTTAATTCGTTAAGAGTAAGTTTTTGCATTTTAATTTAACCGTTGTTTAATTTCACATGTTTTTTCTGTCTGATATCAGGAGCTACAGTGAGACGCAAATAGCATATTTCGCTGAGGTCCTCCATGCTTTTTACAACCTTCCAGCATTTTGAATTTTGCTGCTTTTTCAGATCTATGTTTTTTCACAATAGTCTTTAGGCGACTTGAACGATTACTGTAAAGTCCTTTTCTAGTTTTATGGCCTGCTTTAACTCATCAGACGTCTTCAACCATTTCTATTTGTTTCTCTTGTCCCCGCATGCAAGCTCGGCAAAGGATGAATCTTTGAGTAGACCATTTTTCATCACTACATTTTTTTTGGATGATTTGGTGACGGTTTTGGAGCCACCACATACTTTGACTCGTTTGTCAAATTTTGCGAAATCTGATTCACACCCTATGTTGGTGAGAGATGCCAGTTTCAACTTTTGTAAGCGATATCCAGATTTTTGAAGAAGTCCATTTCAGATAACTGTCTTTCTCAGCTTTCAGATTTCTGAGTTTAGGTATTTTGTTTTCAAAAAATGTTTGCAAACCATCCCTATATAATTCATCATACGTAGAGATTTTACGGTCATCCTCCCCCAGAAGATCCATTATTGGAAATATCAAGATATCTCTGATTTTTGTCTTGTTACTGCAGATGATAGATTAGATTCTTCCAGTTTCATGGTAAGAAGTTTGAGTTCAGGATCAGAGTCACTAGGAAGGCTGCTGTCAACATGTTCTGGTCAGAGTTATGGAGTCATAAAAAAAAAGTACTAGCTCCAACTCTGATTCCAATCGTTAAAATTTTCAGAGTACGACTCTGACTCCGACTCTGACTACAATTCTAACTCCAAGTCCAAAGCAAAATTTTTGAAAAATTCTCTAAAAAATATTACACGAAAATTAAATTTTTTTTTTTTTTTGCCAAATATATTAAAAATTCTTTGAATGTTAAATATTTTGTACATTCACGTGCAATACCGAGAAGTTTTACTACTGGAGTCGGAGTCAAAATTATGTTTAGCGACTCCGACTCCAACTCCACTGAAAATGTCGCCACTCCGACTCCACGAACTCATTTACTTCTACGTACAATTCATCCAATTTTTTATGACTTTTATATCTTTGTTGTTTGCAAAATTTGATAAATCTCTGATTGTCAGTGCGAAATTTCTTCGCAACATTATTGACATAAAGAAAGAATAAACGTTCTTCGCAATCCAATCTTTGATGAATTTGGCTGCAAAATTTTCACTGGCAGCCTCTTGAGACAGAGTCTTCTTTTCTGGTTTTGTGGTGCACAGATGAAGCATTCGATCCAACATGTGTGCTCTACTCCGGAGTTTAGGCCGAGCGATGAATTTTTTTTGTTTGCTGTAAGCTTCATCGAAGAGGCATTTCACTGCACGATCGCTTCTTTTATTTACTGTGTTTGTTGAATCCATTGTATAGTATATTTTTGGTATGATGGCTTCTGAAGCAGTAGGCATTATTTTATACTATTGCAGACGTGACGGTACACATGACGACTGTCATGTGTACCGTCTCACTTGGTGAGAAGATACATTCAGGAGAAAGCGGTGCAATAGCGAGAAAAACGAGAAAAATAACATGTTATTATAGATTACTCAAACAACTTGACAGATACGGTAATCTAAGTGTGTTTTTTGTATTCCCCAGCCCGAAAAATATTACAAATGACATATTGATTTGCCTGTTTTGGAGAAAAAAAATAATCCGCTTTAAAAAATGGCAATTTTGGGCATAAGGAGTGTGAGTAGGCCGAAAATTCCCCGATTATCGTGTTTAGCGCATCAAATGGGCTCTGGATTCACTAGTTTCGAAAAAATTTTGTCATGTACTCTACCCTACTATTGTTGTAAAAAAATCGAAGGGTTTTGAAATAAACGAACCTGGTAAAAATAGGTAGTTTTTACATTAAGAATTCATTATACCAATATAAATGCTAACAAATGAAAGCAACATGACATCGTAAATCTTTTTTTTTTTACATAAAACAAAAATCTACTTTATGTTTAAAAAAGTTGCGCTAAATTATGTAAACATTTGTAACCCCCCTAATTGGGGAAGGATGGGGGGGGGGCAAAGTATAAATGGTCATAATATTTAAACACTAAGAGATAATACTTTGAAATTTAATATTTACCGATGAATATAAACTTATTTAAGAAAAGTAACAAAAAAATTTTATCATACTGTTGCTCTCACATTTGGGGTGTGGAGGCAAAAATTTAAAGGTGTTTTTTGTTCCTAGGCTCCAATTAACACAATTTTTTGTTTAGTATTCTTATTTAATAAAAGTTCTTCAAAAATGCATATAAATAACACAGTTATTATAATTATAACTAATAATTATAATATAACTAATAATTATAATATAACTAATAATTATAATATAACTAATAATTATAATATAACTAATAATTATAATATGACTAATAATTATAACTAATAATACATATTTTCGCGTCACGGTAAGGAAGGAGGCTTATTGGTACAGAAGATCACTGACCCCGTGCTAGAGACGAAATCAAAGCACCTGGGCAGTAGCAATACTAATAAACTGCAAACAAAATGACATTATTTAAAATGTAAAATTTTTAATTCATAAATATATTTAAAAGTTCAGAATAAGTAACTATTTTTATTAAGTGGTACTTTTGGATAGGTCAGAATTCTATATCTCATTTTAGAATGTTTTATCACGCTTGTTTAGTTTAATGCCAGATTCTTGTCACATACTTCAGAATAAAATTTAATATGCTTCCTGATTGGTAAGTTGATACTTTAATTAAAATTAGCTTTTAGTATTTGCTTTTTGGATTTTACAAAAACAAGTAATATCTTTGCGTTCACCCGTTTATGGACATTTTAAATCCTTAGCTTTTTTAAACTACTGGCATCCACAGTGTTGAACTATCATGTTTGGAAAATGCGACAATACAACGTTATGGCGCTCGTCTTCAAATAGAACCTTTAGTCTTTTAAGTTTGTTTGGCGCGCAACAGGGTTTCGGGATAATTTCTGGAAACATCATATGCACAAGAGTTTGTATAGTTGCATGATTTGTGGCGCTTGCGTTATTATCGAGTGGAAAACTGCATTCTCCTCCACAGTAATTAGCTTCATAACCTTCGGGCGCTATAATTAAGTTCCAACCAATATCTTTAAACCTAATATACAACGAATGCTTGTCACACCGAGATCCGTGAATATTCTGGGAAATATTTAAACGCATTTTTTTTTGGGCTGCAGCGAACTGTCCGGCCACTTCTACAAAAATACTTTCTTGCATACTGCGTCTTAAACGTTCATGTAGATTTGAGGTTGATTCGATATCCCGAATTTTTATTGCAGGAAACTCCTTTTCTTTACCGGATTGATAAAAAGACACAAGAAATGGTCTAAACTGCTCTCTACCTTTAAAATCAACAATTCCACAATCTTCAATAGGTATGGTTTCTTTTTGCTGATTTTCGCATACTAATAATATTCCATTATTAGTTTCTGAAAACTCAATCCAGCTCAATGAAGCTTCTAAAACGTTAAACTCGTGCCATTGAGAAACTGATGCGTTGATAAGTTTTGAGGTTAACAGTTTGTACTTTTTCTTAGGAACAACTATCTTGTAAATAGAAATTCTTAACTTTTCCATTGTGACAGTTTTGTACGTAGTATCGAGGTAAACCTGAAGAGCAGTAGCAAGAACCTTTTCAACAACATCATTTGAAGATACATCAAAAAACATTTCACCAGCTTCGTCAGATGTGTTTGGTCTCGGAATATATGCTAAATTTAAAAAAAAAAAGATTTATCATTAGTTTTTTAATAAACTCATTTTAACTTAAAATTTGTAAGTTATAATTATAAGTTATAAACAATCATTAAATAATAAATAAAGCGTAGCCACGGAAAAATTGACTCAACTTTAAGAGATTATAACAATATATATATATATATATATATATATATATATATATATATATATATATATATATATATATATATATATATATATATATATATATATATGTTTAAGTTATCTTTACATATAGAGTACTTATTAATCAATATTTTGACATAATTTAAATTACTGGATCTTCTTTCCTTGAGCAAGACTACAAGCTTTTGGCTTAACACCCTTTATCAAGTATTGCACAGTGCTATTGGTAACTTTGTCACAAAGTTTTTTCCACTTTTTTTCTTTTAAGCAGTTTGGACTTTTTGCTTTAACATAGTGACAGCTTGCTAAATCAGGCCAAAATTTTACAGGAACATTATAAGATTTTATAAATAGTAGATATTTTTCCGAACACTTCTTCTTGTAGAGTTTGGCATTCATCAATTTTGAGGTTATAAATGGGTTTCATTTTTTGCTACAGCTACAAATTGCTTGCCAAGTCATACATTTCCTGCCAAACTTATCCAGTTTTGTAAATTTATATTTATTGCTGAGAGCTCCACGCCTAATGCCAGCATAAAATCTGGTCATAGATTTTATTTAATGCTGAGAGTTCATCGCATAATGCTAGCATAAAGTCTATGACCAGATTTTATGCTGGCGTTAGATGTGTTTAAGCAAGTTTATTCATTAAGAATTAGGCAGCAATCTAATTTTATAAGAATGTTATTATACAGTTTTCTTGCTTGCATTTTGATACATTTTTGCTGCTTTTTTGTACGGTTTGATTATAGTTATAGAATTATATATTAGTATTATATAGTTATAGAATAATAGTTATAGAATTATAGGTATTCATATTATACTCGTAGATTGACACTTGACACATGTTACCGGCTTGTACTTATTTGTATTTAAACAATACTTGTTAAATTGTTAACCAGCTCATTCTTTTTACATCCTGCAACAACTAGATGTTGGCATTTAATACGGTGCAAAAAGAGTTTGAGGCGCGTTATAAATTTTGGCAAAGACAAAGTTCAGAAATTTATTAAAAGAATTCTTTAAACCTTTTAAAATACCGGTTGTTTCCACTTGACATTAAGAAAATTAATCAACTATTAAACAAATTCAAAATTCAAATTCGTGTTGACACAAAAAAAGCAACAAAAATGTAGCCGAGATTGAAGTATACTTACACCAAAAAAGCACCAAAGAAAGTTAAGAAAAACGTAAGCTTACGTTGGATGATAAGAAGCAAATAAACCAAGCAACAGCAAACCACTCTTACAGTAACAGTAGCAAACCAAGTATAAAACTTGTATTTAAAAACTTGTTAAAGCGGTATCTAAAAGGCAATCAGTTTTATTGTACCTAATAAACTTGTGCGGCGCCAAGTGACAACTTAACTCAACCTCCAGAACCTTTCAATAATTTAACATAGTTCACAAGAACAAATTATAGTTAATTATTGGCAATAGCTACTAAAATAACAACTGACCAATTTATTTATTATTAACGATTTTTTTTTTTATTGTTTTTTTTTTTTTTAGTTAGTAGCAAAAGCAGTAAAAATTGAAATTTAAAGCAGTAAATATTGTCACTGTTTTTTTTTGGTTTCAAAAACTGATAGAGTTTGGGTGAGATGCCCTATTCACCTAATCTAGCACCACCCTATTTCCATTTATTTCCCTTCAAAGTTTGTTCAATTAAAAAAAATTGTTACTTTGTATGCTTTCAAAAGGCACTTTAACTTTTTTTTGCACAGAAAACTGTTAAAATTGTAAAAATGCAATCAAAAATGCTGAAATGCCCGACATTACCTAGCAATTATGATTTTCTCTAGGCAATGTCACTCTCCTTGGTCTAAGCATAAACTTTTTGTGTTCAATTCCTAGAACTTGCAATATTCTTTCTCTCTCACTCTCTCACACATGCCTGTTTAAATGCATTGAACGTTTTAAATGTAGAAAAACATTGATCTTTCAGCAAAACATGATTAAATTGGTTTGCAACCAGTCTTAGTCCCAAAAAATAGCTTCCACAGTGAAGACTGAAAAATATTGTAAAAATAGGATTGCAACCATCAAAGTGCTTTTTATTTTTTTTTTTTTTTATTTGACACCTCTATTAAAAGATATAACATTCTCTTTTGTTGATAAAATTGTTTCATCATTGATCTTTTGACGATGCATTATTTCTAAAATAAGAAGAACTTGGCCAATAACTCGCTAAAGATTTTTCGTAGCATTTCAAACAGTAGAGTGATACGGATAATATTTCACAACCAATTGACTGACAACATCTTTAAAACTTTTTACTAAAACCATGAGGCAGAAAAAACTAGAGATTTTTCTGATTTAAAAAGACTAGCTTAATCTTGTTTTGGTCATTCTTGTCCCGCTTATTCTTGTCACGGTTTTCCTTGTCACGGTTATTTTTGTCACGGTTATTTTTTTCACGCTTATTCTTTTCACGGTTATTCTCGTCACGCTTAAATTTTTCACGTTTATTCTTGTCACAGTTATTCTTGTCACGGTTGTAATCTTTACAACTAGACTAGAGCACAAAGGATTTTAAAATGTCAGATTTGTAGCTTTTAATATTTTTTAAAAAACTTTAAAAAAATTAAAAGCGACAGTAAGATTATTATTTACTTTCTCTCCTGTTTCAATATGAAAAAATAATAAACTTTAATTTGTTACCAATCTAGTTACCAAACAATTTCCCTAGGTATTTCATTTATTTGCCACATTTTCAAACTTTTTTTTTCAGACTAAAGAAGTAGCTCTCTTGTCACTTTAATCTCAACTATCCATCACCCATGAAGTTTAACTTTTGCATTAGATATGTTTAATAGCTAAAAATCTTGTATTTGTAAAAAGCATATTTATTTAAAACAAAAAAAAGAAAAAAAAAAAAAAAAAAAAAACGCTGTCAACTAAAAAAGTTAGAAAAAATTTTTTTAATTAAATATTTGTTCAAGGTTTTTTGTTTTGTTTTTTTTAAAGTAAAATAAATTTTATAAAAATTTAAGCAAATTGGTGGATGAAGACGAAGGCAATAAAAACTGGGTTTTTAAATGTTTAACAATATTAAATACCATGTAACAGATTTTTTTTAGCTTGAGAGGTCCTATTACTGATGCAGCACAGACTATAAGCCTTTCTTCTTTTTCATCATTACAGTGGTATCCAATTTTTATAAATTTTCTTACCATATTTCCCGCTAAAAATGAAAAAATATAAGAACTAGTCTTTCTAAATAATAGATTTAATTATTCAAAATATTAATGTACTCACCTGTGCATGTTAATTCAAAATAAATTTTTAAATTGAGAAAAAAAAAATTACAAACCATTATTTAGAAAGCTGACAACTGTATCCGCATCATCAACAATATTTGATATATTTTTTGGACTTGTGAAATTATTCATACCATGACGCTCTGTATTGACTGAATACTCATACAAGTCTAGCATATATTTCTTAGCTGACGTTGCGTTTCTACCTATATGAGAGAAAACTTCGGGGCTTGGACGATTATGCTTTCCAAAGAGATCTAATAAAGTGTTTTGGATAACATTGCGTTCAATAGTTGTTACCCCATTCACAAAGCTATGCGTATGAATGATTAATACCATAATGTTTAATAATGTTACTTTCATTATGGCACTGTAAATTATATGTTTAGCTTTTTTTTAGTAAAGATAGTAAAATACCGTGTGTTAAAATTGCTTACTTTTTAGTGATAAAACATGTTTATCCAAAAAAAAAAAAATGAATTGACCATAAATTATTTAAACCTTTAAAAGCTGTTTGTCTTCACTTGTTATTCTTCTTTGTCAGCTTTTTTGTAAACGAGGCATGCCGCTGAGTTAAATAGTTTGTGTGTACAAATCTTGACCACGTGGTTTATATAAAAATTGCTCTATATAATGACAAAATCAAATATACTTCACTAAGAAAAAAATAAATAAAGGATAATCCAGACATTTAAAAAAAAAAAGTAAATAGCTGTTTACATTTTTTATTCTATTAAAATTTACCTCACGGGTATTTTTAAAAATACCCTGCACATTCTTTTGTCGGTTTGGCTCAGCAGAACACGCTAAAACAACGCTTGCGTGCTAACATATTGTGACGCTGATATTGCTACTAACGTACTGGTTACTCAATGTTTTTTATCTATTGAAATAACATTGTAAACAATCATAGGTTTTGAGTTTGTAAGTTTGAATTGTCACGCAAAGTACGAATTGAACATTTTACAAAATATTTTATCCACTATAAAAAAATGTCTGAAATCATTCAATCAGAAAATTTGCAAACCCTGCACGTTGAGGAAGAACTTATTATATTAATTGTGGAATTTTATAATATTGAAAACATATGGGGGATGAATAAAATTTCTAATTATCCTTGAAGTGCAACGTGTAATAATTTATTTTTCATATGTGATTAACCCAAGTTTCTTACTTCTTCTGCTGTTTAAACTAGTAGACGGTTGTACTACCAGCTTTGTCACTATTATATATATATATATATATATATATATATATATATATATATATATATATATATATATATATATATATATATATATATATATATATATATATATATATATATATATATATATATATATATATATATATATGTATATATATATATATATATATATATATATATATATATATATATATTTATATATATATATATATATAAATATATATATATACATGTATATATATATATATATATATATATATATATATATATATATATATATATATATATATATATATATATATATATATATATATATATATATATGTATACATATATATATATATATATATATATATATATATATATATATATATATATATATATATATATATATATATATATATATATATATATATATATATATATAAAATAGATTTAATCATTTTCTTACCTTTTTGCAATTTTGCAATATGCTATATTGAGCCGGTTAAAAGCAGTTTATCAAACAAAGCAGCTCTGGTAATCTTTTCATAAAACCTTGCAACCAATCAACATTTGTATTTTTTTTTTTTTGAGATATGAAGTTTAGCGAATCTTATTGCATTTTACAATTATTTGAAAGACCATTGTGCATTTTTGAAGCAATTTGTAGATAACTTGATACACTTTTTTTTCATCTTTTGTTGTTTATTGTAAAGTTTTATTTATTTTAAGTAGATTTAAAAGATTCACTTAACTTTTTTTACAACAACAATTTAATGTGCTGCAACATTTAATGGTCTTTTCTTCAAAACTTAATTAGTGTCTGTCATTATTTCACTTGGTGTTTTTCTTTTTACTTAAATCACCCCTTGAGTCACTAACATATTCAAAACCTGTAATGTTGTTTGAAAGCTAAATATTTCATTGTTGTTTAAATATAAGATATGCTAACAAAAATTATTTTTTAGTCGCATTAAGGCGTTCTTAGACAATCTTTGTTGTACTTGTTCTTATGAAAAGTTAGGAATTCGTATTAACGCTTTATCAGACCAAGATATTTTCAAATTAGGGATTGTCTATAAAGTACGTACGCTCGGATGAGGAATAGGAGGTCTGCAAATGGCGTATATGAGATTGGGGCAGTTAGTCAATTTTAAAAGTAAGGTGATACTAAATTTAAAAAAATATCAAATGTTGGGTAGGTAGGTTAAAAGCGTAGATACGAGGTGGAGGGTACTCAAAAAAGCATATAGCAAAATGTATGTGTGGGGTGTGGGGATGATTTGATAGGGGGAGGTTGAAATAAAAGCGTACATACCTTTTGGATCACCCCTTAAAGTATGAACATATTGACTAAAGATCCGGAATAATATGGAATATTGTAAAATAAATTTTGCTAGTCAAAATTTAAGTAAAATTTAAATATTCAATTATTTGGCGTTTACGAGATTTTGTATAAAATATTTACATGTGACCGTTAAAGAGGAAAATCTTTTAACTTGCCACACTTTCAAACACAATGTTTGTGTTTGTAACTGTAACTAACTTATAATTACATATAAAACGAATAATTCTGCTCCATCACTGACACTGTCTATACATCATATTTACGCTTGAGACTAACAACTTTTTAATAGCACAACAATTAATACTTGCCCCAACAATTGCTTATTGTTCCTGTTTATATTTAATACATTTTACTTAGATTAATTTTTATTATTTTTCTACTTAGAGGCTCCTAATTTTCCACTGAGCATCTGTCCTTTTGTTCTTTTATCTCACTCTGCTACACCTTTTAAACTTATTATGCATCTCTAAGGCGTTTACTGCTTCGTGCAGCTTCATTAAAAGGCATTACATTTATAAAAAGCATTTTATTCAAACAAGGCAAAGTGAGCCAGAATGGCAAATTTTGAGACAAAACTAATAACTAATTTACTATTAGTGCTATATTCATCAAATTTGGCACGAGTACTAATATGAGGTCTAGGCTTTTTTGAATGTACTTTTTTTATTATTTGGTTACCTATGGATACCTAATTTTGCATAGCAACAAGTTATTTTATGGAGTTGCAGGTTTTTTATGCTATTTTCACTATACTTGTTATGTGTATTTATATGAAGTCAATGATACTTATGAAAGTAGTATTTTAAAACAAAACAAAGAAGAATAAGCAGTTTGGTGAAAGAAAATACACCAGAAAAATTATTATTTGCTGCAAGTACAAAATGTAAAAAAATAGGAAATTTACCAGGCGCGTAAACATTTTCAGCTGATGAAGTGCTTGCATTAGTTTTAGATCGTGGACTGAATAAAAATGCATATCAACTTATAAGATCTGCAGCAGCAATTAAAGGCCACAATAACTTTTATCCAGCATATAATAATGATAAAGAATCTAAAAAACAATGCTATCCAGATATGGAAACTTGGGATATTAACAGTTATTCAGCATCAGTTAATATGCAGAGTCTCTTAAATCATACTGCATTAAAATTGATCTCTTTACAAAGTAATGCTATTTCAAAAAGTTGTGTATCAAAATTAACTTTAACATCAAAAGTTAGTTTTGATGGTGCAACAGGTCAGGCAATATACAAACAATTTGCGCCGGATCAAGATGTACCCAATCTTAGTATTGAAGGAAGCCTGTTTATTATCTGCTTTGTTCCATTAGATTTAAGTGGATTTATTGGTATAGAAAAAAAAGTAACCTGGCTTCTTACTCGTCCTTCTTCAACAATGTTTTGTAGACCAATAAGGTTTAGATATGTAAAAGAAAGTGAAGTCATCAAAGCAGATAAACAGTTCATTAAAAGTCAAAAACTTAAGTTAACAGTTTTATCAAATGGTGCAAAAAAAATTATACACATAAAACAGGAGTCCGATGCAAAAGATGGTGAAATTCTAACCAAAAATCTTGTTAGAAAAGCGGTGGATTTCAGTAAAATTGATAAAAAAAAATAGTGACAGAAATGGAAGAACTTGTTTTAAGGCTTGGTTTAATGAATTTAGTTGGTTATTTTATAATCGATCACTGAAGCTGTATTTTGTGAAACCTGTACAAAATACAATTCATGTTCTGGTGGAGTGTTTAAGCATGAAGTCGGGAAAGGTTTTAGAACATGGAGAAAATCTGCAGCAGCACTAAAAGATCACAAGGACTTCAGTGTTCATAAGGCTGCAAGTGCTCGAAAGATTGAGAAAGAAAGTAATAAGTTTAGACAATTAGTGCTCAAATTGACCAAATGTACATGGAGAAGCAAGCATTTGAAGAAAAGGCTTGCTAGCTCATTTTGGAACATTGAAATCATTGCTTCGACAGGGTGTAGCTATAAGAGGTGATAATGATAAAGAATCCAATATTTACCAGTTTAATTTGGATAAGAGTAAAAGTGTCAAGGCATTAGAAATGTTGATGATTGATAACAATTATGTTTAATCTCATGACATCTTGCAAGAGCAAGAAGAACTTCTCACCTCGGTAGCACGAAGGTAGATTGATGAACTGATTTTTTATTGATCTTGACATCTTGGAACTAAAAGTTGAGTTAAAGAACTTGTACAATGTTATTGCATCAATCAAAACACAGAGTGTTTCCAGAGCGGCAACAACTGCAGATATTTTCAATGCTATAAAGCTGCCAATAAACGAACACGCATTTTAATGAAGCTTTTCTACACCATGTCTCTATCGACATCATCATGTGAAAGAAGCTTTAGTGTTACGAGGAAAGTAAAAACATGGGTTAGGTAATAAACTGGAGGCAATTACCTGAAAAATATCATGATTGCTCAGATACACAAAAAACAAATCGACAAAATTAACATTTAAAAAATTGCCTAACAGCTTGTTGAAATGAGTGCCAGTAGAATGAATAATTTGAAATCGTTCTAGCACTTTGTAAAGCTAAGAATGGCATAGAATGAAATGTACTTATGATATCTAGAAAGTAGCTAAGAAACAGTGGATTTGTTTAGTAGACTTTTTAATAGCATGTCATAATCTTTTTTGTTAATTAGATTGTACACGCGATTTATAATAGTAGAAGTAGTAGACAAAGTGACATTTTTTGGAGAACGGTTGGGTTAATTAAAAGTTTTATTTATATTAGATATTATAGTAAAATATTGTGTTGATATTTTGAAAAGTCTCCTTGTGTTTTGGTCAACCACTCCTGCCTAAAGGCCCTTCCGGCATGCCCTGCCGTTATTGCAGTCAGAAGAAATGTTGAATGGATGGCATACTATTCGCAATGGGTTCGCAAAATTTATTGGCAATATACGAAGGAAGGACTAGAAATTTTTTTATTATTATTTATTAGTATTTTTATCCAATCATTGACCAAACACTACCTCAAAGCTCCAGCCGATGGACCAGGGCGTAATTAGGTCACTTAGGGCAAGGTTACAGATATTGTACCGGCGCCTAAATTGTACTTTTGCTGTATTTAGTTATTTTTACAACCCAAAAAATATCTTTTAATTAAAATTTTATCTTTGCTATGTTGAACTAATGAATCAATTGTTTTTTTGTGAGATGGAACTAGATTCTGGCAACAGTTACATCGAGTTGATATGATGGCAAAGTTTTCTTATTTTTGGGGTTCAATGTTTAGAGTATTACTTTATACATGTAGTGATAAGGCAAATATTGTCTTCTTTTAGCCCCGGTCATGTAGATTTTATTTATATAACACGCTATTGTATTCTTTTTTTTTAATGACAAATAAAAAAAATAAAAATGTTAAATATTATATGTTTAATGTTTTTTTAATCATTTTTATGTGAAAGCATTATTTATGTGAATTCAAAATAATTTCAAATAAACTACTATTCAGTAGCATTTGTTGTCTAATTTTGTCATTAACTCAAAGTGTGCCTAGCTGTGTTAATTTGTACCTCGCATAAGGCCTTAAATTGCATCAAGACTGCTATTTTGAATTTTGAATATTTGTATCTTTTGTCAAAGAAAAAAATTTTCTGTTTTGTATTATAAATGTAATGTTCAGTAATACCCATCATTTTTCTTCTAAAATTCTAGCTACCACATTGGTAAGTTTTACATTAAATATAAAAGTTATACCATATTGATGATACCTGTTGACTAACTATTCCAGGAAAGACTTACACGTTTCATTGTTTATTAAATTCAGAACTACTTTAAATTGGTACAAAAAAAAGATCTATACAAAAATCATTCAAAATGTACTGTAAAATAAAATAGTATTTGTAAAATCAAGATATAGGTACAATATTGGATTATAATAATACGATTTAGAATCTTGTTTCCTTAAATGTACCAATAGCATGTGTTTAAAATTTTAATTCCCTAGCAAACACCAACTTTTAAATTTTTGAATATTTCAAATTTTTTAGAATAGTCTATCCCCAAATTATAAAATACAATAACCAGCTAAAACAAAACGTTCAAGTACGTTCGACGAAGGTAGCGAACTTTCAAGCACGTTCTATAAACGTTCACAGAATGTTCTTGAACGTTCGCAACGTGCGTTATACATTTTATGTCAGCAAAACGTGTGGGAAAGTCTCATTGTTTCTTTATATTTTTCCTCTATTTTTGACTTTTCTTAGAGAGTACATTATCGGCAACCTTACCCTAAAGTCCATTATAGAACATTATCTGTTCAAAAATAGATAAATGTAATAGATAAAAAAAGCCTTATCCAGAATTTACTATAATGGATGTCATGCAAATGCTTGATATTTCTTGGGGGAAAATGAAGACCGAAACTATTCGCAATTGTTTTGTTAAAGCTGTAATTTCAGAACAAATGTGTCTTGACGTCTCGGTAGGTGTGAACGATCCCTTTGAGCTATCAAAGACCAGTTAGAAAAGCTTGCTGTTCATGCATCCGAGTTCTTCCCTGAAGGAACAAAAGCAAAAGATGTCATGTCCATAGATGATTTTGTCAACACTGCCAAGCTAATAATAAATGATGAGGAGATTGTATTAGACGTTCTAGGAGAAGAAAATTTTGAGGATGAAGAAAATGGAGACAGTGATGGAAATTTTTAAACTGAACCAACCTCCCCTCACTCTGATGATGTACGTCAAGCCCTAAAGGTAATACAAAGCTGCACAATATTCAGTGACAATGGGGAGTGTATTCATAAATGTATAAACCAAATAAACTTAATGGTAGGAAAAAAATTACTGGAGAAGCTAATACATGCTGATATACGTAACTTTTTTCACTCAAATTTTTTCACACTTTATATAATAGTTAATTTTATTAGAGTAAATAAAAATCGCCTTAACTTGAACTAATATCTCATATCTGTCAAAGTTTGACTTGAGGGACTTTGCTTAAGTCGAACA
The DNA here is from genome assembly GCF_022113875.1 of Hydra vulgaris. Classification (NCBI taxonomy): domain Eukaryota; kingdom Metazoa; phylum Cnidaria; class Hydrozoa; order Anthoathecata; family Hydridae; genus Hydra; species Hydra vulgaris. The sequence goes on along the minus strand of NC_061167.1, from coordinate 31,371,050 downwards.
TTCGTTAAGTCAAATCATTTTTCGAATTAATTGTATATTGAAAAGGTCTAGTAGATGCAAGCAACAAAAAGCAAAAAAGAAAAGATCTGAATCTCTAAAATGACTATCTAGATCATGCTTAAATATGTCAGGAGACCAATTGATGACCAAGCCTCATCAAAAGACTTTGCTAGATATCAATTTTTTTTTAAGTAGATGAATCTTAATTGAATAAAGAAAACTTTTTTGAGATGTTTAAGATGTTTAAGTCTAAATATGACCTTGCGCTAAAGGAACACCAGATGAGATTAAAGCAAACTTTAGGTACAGTAAAAGCATCCACATGTTATCTTTCACCAGAAACTCAATGAATATATAAATGTCTTGGGAAATCATGTGAAGTAAGTCAACAAAATAATGGGTGTAAGGTATTTTGGAATTATTTTTGACAGCACACTTGAAACATCACGTAATAACCAGCTGTCTGAGATGATCATATTTGTAAAAATCTACAATGGGAAAGTTGAAGTGAGAGAGGTATTTCTAGGATATCTGACTTTAAAAGACAAAAAAGCTGATAACCTCAACTCTGACGTTTTAAATCTAGAAATTATGTACTTTACATAATGATGTGCAAAGCTCAAGGGTATGATAATGCTGCCACAACGACTGGAATTCATGGAGGTGTACAGACCATTCTGAAAAAAAAAAAGAATAAAAAATTTTTTTTTAATGGATGTGTGGACCACTCTCTTATTTTGTGTGGTCAATGATCTTGTTGAAAATGCTTCATGTGTAACATTTTTTAAAACTCTTGAAAAATTTATTCCTTCTCTGCTGCTTCCACGCATCGATAAGATATTTTAACTGAACACACTTCAATGTTTGAGTGCACATCATGCTTCTGTTAAACCGGTGAAAGATAAGTTTGATGAATATGTGACGGCGATTGAAACTCTATGTAATTTTTGTGAAAACTTGGACACAAGAGGAAAGAACAAGGACTTTTATTTGCTGTCTGTAATTTTACATTTCTCTGTTAAATGTACTTTTGGTCTGCTGTACTTGAGGAAGTTGGTCATAATCAGCAGTATCTTAAAGGTTAAACTCTTGACAAAGTTCTTAACCAAGCCAGAAACATAAAGAGTTTTTCTGCAAGAGAAATATAGTAAAACTTAGTGGAGCACGCAATTGAACAGAGACTTTTAAAACCAGACCATTGAGTTCCATTTAAGAGACAATTAAGAAGAGAATGACAGGGGAACAAATAAGAAATACCGAGCTAACTTTGCAAGAAGAAAACAATAGGGCTATGCTGAAGTGTGTTGATCGTTTTGATTCTGAACTCCAGACCAGGTTAGCAGCAATTAAGCAAGTAGAAAATTTGTTTGAAGCTGCTTAAACTAAGATTCTTCTATCATCATTATCAGTTACAAAATAGACCACTTATTATGACGAATAATCCAAAAATGAGTTTTTAAAAGATATATCAAGGCTGAGAAGACACATGAAGGCAACAAATACTAAACTTCACAAAACCTAAGACATTATCATGGTCAGTATTTGATGCTTTGAAGTTCATAGCTAAATGAGACTTCCTTAAACCTCTCCTAATACCCATATTAAGCCTAAAACTGTTTCTTGCATCTTTTGTGTTTGTGGCTATTATAAAAAATACTTGCGATCATCCATTGGACCTTAAAATCTTTCTAATTTGGCTTGATCATTAATTGAAAATAAGATGATGAAAGATATTGATTTTGACAATGTGATTGACAAGTTTGCAGTTTTGAAGACCAGGAATGAAAACTTTTTAATAAAATAAAATTTAATATTAATCAACAAAAACTGAACTTATCAAATAGTTCTTAATTTATGTTTTATCTAAAGCCTTTAAGTTAAATTGTAAAAATTTTTTTCATATGTCTTTATCAACTTTCTGAGTTATTTCAAAAACATTTTATAAACGATTTTATAAGTTCAACAGTATTGGATAGTATAGACACTCGAAAAAAGTCTAAACTGATTAGTGAAAGTCAGGAGGGGTGACACCAAGAGTTTACCGCATTAGGTGACACCAACCGTAGCAACGCCACTGAGAATACGTGAAGTAATTTAAAAACCTAGTTTTTAATTCGAATACGGAAAGATCTTTGGTACTAAAGTCAGTTTTTATCAATCAAAAATCAATATAAAAGAGCTGGCATGCTGGAGACATCAATGAACTACATTTTGAAACACTTCTATAAAAAACCTAGCTTTTAGGATACTAAATGTGCAGATAATTTAATATTTAAATGGTTTCAAGTATACTGGAATGACGCTAATGGTTGTATTATTTCGTCTGATTTTGTAAAAAAAATACGTCACCTAAACAACTGCGTTTCAATTTTCAAGCTTCAGAATGCTTCAAATACATTTTATGCCAAAAGATTATTTAATAAAATTTGGTTAAAAGTCCGGTACCGGCTTAAGAGTGTGTTGACCAATTTAAAATTCTTTAATAAAATTATTTAATAAAATTTGGTTAATAGTCCGGTACCGGCTTAAGAGTGTGTTGACCAATTTAAAATTCTTTCTCAACTCTGCAAAATTTAAGGAACATTTGCAATCAGAATACCCGGTGGGATTTCGGCTAACAAATAGCTAGCTATATTCGTAACGATAAAGACAGCGAATTGTCCATGAGGATCGCTAGCTTTTTTTATTTAGCAAAAAGCTATCGATATTTTTAAAGATAAAGACAGCGATTTGGCTACGAGAACAGCTAGCATAATAATAAACTGAAGATCCACTGGCTATTGTACCTAGCGTCATATGGTAATAAAATTGTTGTCTAAAAAATTTTGATATGTAGCTATCAACCAGCTATAGATTTGTAGATATTTTGTAGCTAGCTACAAAGCTACGATATGTAGCTAGCGACACATTGCTACAAAATTGCAATATTTAAAGTTCAATTATTTTCATAACTATAATAGACTCAACACTAAAAATCGAATTTTTAAAAATGTTTTTTAAAAATGACATTTGCAAAAAATAAAATAAGAAAAAAAAAATCGCTTGAAAATCGCTATAGAGTTAGCTAGTCGCTAACTAGTTGCTAGCTCATTTCCCACCGGGTATGAAGCCAATTAAAGAATATAATATATTAAAAATACTGTTTATTATTGATGATTTTTTTTTTGACAACAAACAATTGAATAAAAACATATTTTAGTAGTATCACTTTAAATATAGTTACAATAATCAGATATGTATAAGAATTTTACATTTGACAGGGTTTTATCAAGTCTATCATAAAGCCTTTTACTGTATATAGGCAATTCTAATGAAAATAAAATACCTGTAGAGAAATATTAATACACTTTTATGTATGAAAATTAAAAAAATATAAGATTGTCATTATTGCAAAAGTTATATTTATTTTCGTCAGAGTTAGGGTTAGGGTTATTTTGTCATTTGGCGACAAATTTTCTCTACATTTAAACATGAAATATAAAAAATTAAAGATAAGTTTTAAAAGTTTAAAAAATTTTTGAAAACCTGGAAGAACTAAAATAGGACGACAATATGCTTTACTTTACGAACCCCTGTTTTAAAGATTGGAATTAATTTTGCTATATTTAGTTTATCCTGAAAAGATCATTGTGAAATGGATGCTCTGAAATTTTTATAAATAATATCTTTTATTGTAAGAATCAATTACAATACTTGTGTTAATATCATCGTATTCAGTTTTTTGTCATAGTGACATTAAATTCATTATTTAACTCTGTAGAGTATTAAAGTTTATAGGTATTTTGAACTTATCTTTAATGTATCGAATATTACAGCTTAGTTTTGTCTTGATAGTTTTAAAAAAATTATTCGATTCAAATTCATTCGATTCATTTATTGATTTGTTATCAATTTGTATAAAGTTGTAGTGAGTTTGTATTTGGTTTATGTTCTCAAAACCTCTTTTATGACTGGTCAGGCGCGTTTAGAGTTAAACTACTTACTTTCGAACCAATTAAAATCTGTAATTACTTTTTTACTAAATTAATAGCTGTAATTACTTTTTTTACAAAAAAAATCTATCTACACCAAAACAACGAGTTACCTTTTAATTTTTAATTAAAAGGTAATATCAATCCACATTGTAGTAAATTTACTAAGAGTCTTTTTATTTAAAAGACACTATTAATAAACTAGGTGTCATGAGCCGTAAAATACGGGTCTTTATAAATCTATTCCAAATCGCCCTTTTCTATACTTATTCCTTACTTCAATATTTTGTTGTGAGCTGTAGAAAAAATCTTATAAGAGTATTTTATATAGTATATAAGTGGATTTGATAAGAGATTTATAAAATAGTTTGTTTTACTCATAAACGGAGAATTTTAAAACGCGTTTTAAAAAATTCTCTCCCTTTGGTCAGGGCCGCCGAGAGCTGTTACGGGCCGCCTGGGACAGTAATCCTGATTGGCGCTCTTATTTATCAAGTTTTCCCTATATTATATATGAAGGACCTTTTTTTTTTTTAGGTACCTGCATTTCATTTGGCGCCCCTTGGATATCTGCTGCCCGGGACAAACTGTCCCTCGCAACCCCCCTCTCGGCAGCACTGCCGAGAGGGGGTTGCGATATAAGATATATACTATAACAGCACTTTGGTTTGTTATAGTTATATGATATATTTATAAATATATGTAATGCATATAATATCTATTGGCCTTTAAAAATATTTTCCTTTGTTTTCTAAAAAATTGAAAAAAATTAAAAAAAAAAAACTGTGTAAGCAAAAGAATTTGAACCCAAGCGAGCACTTCAACCTCTATGGCATACTGTATAATCTTTTAACACTGTTTATTAAACGGAAAACTTATTAAAATTTATTAAATGGCATATAAATACTTTAAAAAAATAGATAGTGCTGCAATGAAATTTTTAGGTAAATGTAAGTCTGTAAAATTTGATGTAGTCTACTTTATAATAATACTCATTGCTAATTTAAGAGCTTGAAGTTTACCTATATAGATATTTGCGTAGACTTTCGTTTACATAGATAAAATACGGTTTTGGTTCAATACGGTTGTGGTTCAAAAAAAGGTTAATACACTACCGTCCATAATTATTTGAATGGTCATATTTTTTGATATAAGATATCAAAGTTGGAAGAAAAATTGAAAACAATATCTTTCTTCTTATTTATTGAAAACAACATCTATCTTCCTTTTTGTTTACTGAATACAATATCTATCTTCCTATTTATTTGGTTTACAAATAAAATTACCCTGATTAGTTTATAATTTTTAAAAAAACCCTTATTAGTTTATAATTTACTTGTCTATTAATCACCCCTAGCAACAATAACCGCCATATATGTTCTTGGCATTCTACTAATCGACTTATCTAATTAGTTAATTTTATGTAACTAAGTTTTTTCGAAAAAGAAAAAATATACCACATGTATTAAATGTAAATCAATTTATTTATACATAATAATAAAACAAAATATATAAAAAGTTTTATTTACAAAAAAAAGTAAACTACAACAGCATCATCAACTAACAATTGGTAGATTAACTACAAAAATACTAATTATAGACATAGCGGCTGCAACTCTTTCTCGCCATTACCTCGGTGGCTGCCAAGAATTATGTGTCAAAAAGGCTCGAAATGCCAATACTACTAACACTATTAAGTTCAGTATTATTAATTAGATGATAAACTATTAAGGTTAACGCACGAATTAGTTTAGCCCTAAAACTGGAAATAGTTTTTTTTCTAAACATCATGATAAAAACTTGGCGTGCTTTAGTTGCGTGTCTGGAAACATGCGCCACTGAGGAGTTAAATATCATTTTTTTCTTGAATAACAAATCTTTTGCATTAATCCCTGAAAGTCTAGTAGACCTATTACTAGTTTTTTACATGTTTTTTTTTTTCCAAAACAGTATTTAACTATTAATATTTATGCGTGCTATCTAAAAAAAAAACACAGCACAAATTACTTTGTCTTTTTCAGCGTGCGTGGTTTAGAAAGAATTTAAATTTAAAGCAAATACAGTTATGCCTATGTATGCTTTACTTTGCGTAGGGTAATTCACCCAGCGGTCGACACTCCTTCCCGTTTTCGACGTTTTGTTCATTTTGACGTTTTGTTCATGCTGACTGAAATAGATGAGATAAATGTACAATCATTTAAAATCAAAAAATTGTAAGGGAAGTGGGGGGTAAAAACGGTGTCGAAGATTGAAAGCAATTTATTATGTTTTCTAGTATTCGATAAAAAATTAAAAAAAATTATTATTTTATTATTTTATCGTATAATAAGGGTAATATAAGAATAATATAAGAAGAAAGGGTAATATAAGAAGAAAGGGTAATATAAGAAGGGTAAAATAAGAGCCACATATTTTATGTAATTTTGGTCAGAGATTTATGTTTGAAACTAACACTTCTATAAGTTATTAAATTTTTTTTCCAGTCTTCGACAAGACCGCATTCTAGTCATCGACGGAAATTTTATTTTTGTTTGTTTACTAGGATTTTTAGAGATTTACTATAAAAAATATTACTTTTTGGATTGTTACGGTTGTTAAACAACAATTTCCCAAGGTCTTTTTAAAGTTCGTAAAGTTTGGAATTTTTTATCTTTTGTAAAGTTCTATTTGCACAATCATTAACGAATTCAGGTTGCAACCGTTAATTCGTTCATCAAATGATTTAGAAGAATATAAACACATTTAATAACACTATAAACATTTATTCTTTGAGAACTCCTTGAGAACTTTTTTTTTTTATATTTTACGTTGTAAATTATAAAAATAATACTTTTTCGTGTTTTTTTTAAGTGTCGAATACTAGAAAAAAAACCGTCGAACTTAGGGTGGCGTCTAGTGTTCGACATTTTGATATTTCGGGGGCTATAACCCCTCTTTTTTTTTCGGATGTCATTCACTCAAAGTTTATTTTTAAGAGCAACTATCCTTTTATACGATAAAACATTGATATCAATATTTATGAAATAGCGAGTAAAAAATTATTATTTATATAAAACTATGCAAAAAAAAGCGTCGAACACTGAGTGATTTACCCTACGCTTTTAAAATAATTTTTTAATGACCATATTTTATTTCTTTTAAAATATTTTTACGGCAACATTTTTACGTTATAAACTGCATCTTGAAACGACATATGCAACACAAAACGCTATGAATTGCATCTTGAAACGACATATGCAACACAAAACGTTATAAACTGCATCTTGAAACGACATATGCAACACAAAAATAATATAAACTTCTTATTACATACTCTTTGGAAATAACAGAAAACCGCCTTTTAAAACACTCTCGTTATTTTTTTTTAACGGCAAAATTTGTTATGTCATCATATAAAGGTGAGTTTCCACTCATCTGTTTTTTCACGGGAACGGGAAAGGGAAGGGAAAAATAATCATATGGGCATGCGTATTGCTCACATCCCTTCCCTTTCCCGTTCCCGTGAAAAAACGGGTGAGTGGAAACTCACATTAATAGAAACTCGGCCAATATATTTTTAACTGATAGCATTTTGAGATCCAAAAAGACTGTTATAGGGTCATTTATTCCATAGAAGCCCTGAGAGTGTATTTTGTTGTAGGATGAAGAAGCTTCCAGAAGGAAAAGTGAAAACTACTTTAAACAATTATTATACAAAATTTCTTACATAAAGTTGTCTTCTTTGACATAATTAGCGTTTAGTTGTGCCAATTTACTAGGTTTTATCTCTTAAAAGTTTTGTTCTTGATTTTTTACGCAAATGATTGAGAATCTTAATGTCAATTTCAAATTTTGCTTGAATTTGTTGAATAAAATAGTCAAGCGCAACGTTGATGATATTTGTGTTGAATTTTGCTCGGAGCTCTCATAGGAAAAAACTTTGCAAGTTCATCCTGATTTCGTTTTGCTCTCTTCTTATGTTTAGTCAAAAGTTCATTTTTAAAGTCAAAAAGACCTTCAACAGCTTTTCCATTAACGAAAATATCAATCTATGATAAGCGAATGCAAAGAGGACTGAGGCCAAAACTTATAATTAGCCATTGAATTAGAATAATTTTTTCATTGATTGTTAATAAAACTGGCCAAAACAAACAATTTACTTCGTTAACAATTTTGAAAGTTTCGTACCAAAAGCTCAGAATCGCAACAGATTCGAACAGTTTTAAAAACTTTATCAAAGGCTAACTTAATTTAGCTTAAAGGCTAACTTAGCATAGCAGCGGTAAAATCAAGAGCTTTTCTAGAGTAATAATTTTCCGCGGTCGTTTCGCAATTGGTTTAATAACAGCAATCAAACTTGGCAACCTGGTATCTGAAAGCTTGTGAAGAGACATATCAAAAAAACATTGTATAGCATCACTTTTATGAGATTCTTTCATAAATTGTACTTGCTACCGATATTTATTTTTGAAATTGGTACATGACTAAAATCAATATCATGTAAATTTTAAATATATTTTAATATTAAAAATATTAGTACATGATATTGATTGCCATACGGCTACAACAAGGCTCAATGGAGAGTTCATAACCACATAAAAAATATGTTGTTTTTTTTAATATATTGTAGCGCTTCATTATTTTATTTTTTGTTATGTTCTGGCGCTTCTAATATCTTAGCACTCGAAGCACATATTTCCCTGTTGCCTTTCTCCTTCGGGCAGCCCTGTATGGATGACTAGAACCTAACCAAAAGTTTTTTAAATTATTTTGTTTTTACTAAAGCGACAAGTCGCTTAAGTAAAAACAAAATAATTTAAAAAACTACGTATAAAAACACCATAAAATAATTTAAAAAACTACTTATAAAAACCATAAAAAACTCAGTGTTACTAACTAAAGTCTAAAGTAAAGAGCTTTATTTTTTTTTTTTTTTAAGAATAGTTTTTTTTTTTGTTTCATTCTGTTTTTCTTTATTTATTTTAACTATTTTATTTTAATTTTTATTACAAATGAATTTTTTTCCAAACTGATTTAACGTATTCTTTTTAAAAAAGCATTTTTATTCAGAAAGACTATTTTTGGTAATAAAACGAATAATTTAATTTCAAAACGCGGTATGACCAATTTTATTTTTATGTGCTAGCTTTAATAAAAAAATTATAAGTAATTTAAAAAGCAACAAATAGTTATATAAACAGGTCCAACGACACCGGGCGGTTAGGGGTACCTCTCTCCCTTACTTTTTTTTTAAAGTCTTTTTTTTTTTTTTTTTTAGAAATTTCTATACAAATAGGAATTTTTTTAGAAATTAACGTTAATGCCCCTCCACTTCGAAACCCGTGTCGTCGGTTCTGTATAAAAAATTACTGGAATAGTTATTAATTATGAATAAAGTAAAAAATGTATAATTAAGTGCATTTTCATGATTAAATTATTATTTTTTTTAAACTAAATAAGATTTAAAGCGGCACATAAAAACAAAATTGCTCATACCACGTTTTGAAAATAAACTCCTCATTTGTATATTTTTAAGTTACTGGCATCCACATTGATGAACAATCATGTTTGGTATTTCTTGCATAACAACATTATTACGATCGTCAAAGAATAAAATTGACATTGCATTGAGTTTATTTGGAGCACAACAAGGTTTTGGAATTTTCTTTGGAAATATTGTATGCACTAGTGCTTGTAAGATTGCATGGTTAGTTGCATTTAAATTACTCTCCAGTGGAAAACTACAATCACCTTCACAGTAACTGGTTATATAACCATCGGGTGCTATAATCCAGTCTGACCACCCAATATCCTTAAATGACACATATAAAAGATGTTTCCCACAGTCAGATATATTGTTATTTTTAGATCTTTTTGAAATTAACTTACTTTGAACGAAGTTATTTTTTTCAGCCAGAGTAGCAGCTGCTTTTAAAAAATCATTATCTTCTATACCACGCGTAAACCGTTTTGGAAGTCTTGCAGATGTAGAAGTTTTGAACTTATTATCTAGAAAGTATTGGTGTTGAGCAAGTCTTGACGTTGAGTCAAAGTCAGGAGCCTTCAAAACAAAAAACTCCTCATTTTTACTGGATTGGTAAAATGAAACAAGAAATGGCTGATAATCTTTACTACCTTTAAATCCAACAACACCACAGTTTTCAACAAGAATGGCTTCTTGTTGTAGACTTTTACACACTATCAGAATACCATTATTTGTTTCTGAATATTTAACCCAACTCAACAAAGCTTCTAATACATTAAATTCATGCCATTGAGAAACTGAAGCCATTATTATTTTAGAGTCTAGTAGTATATACTTTTTCTTAGGAACAACTATCTTGAAAACTTCTAATCTAAACTTATTTAGAGGCACAGTTTTGTAAGTGACATCTAAAAAAATCTGAAGGTTTGTTTCAATAATTTTTTCAATATCATAGTTAGAAGATACATCGAAATACATTTCACCTGACTCGTCAGTTGTATTTGGTCTCGGAACATATCCTATACATATAAAAATAATCTTTTTTATTACAGTAATTGGTTTTCTTGCTTCATTACAACGGCATTTAAGTTATCCTATTTTTATTCTAAATTTTAAATAGTCTCGTGCATTATAAAGTATGCGCAGCAAAATGACAATAATGTAAAGTTAAAAATAAAACTTAATAATAAAAAGTTTTTTTAATATACTTGATAACGAGGATATTAATATTCTCTGGAAATATTGTAAAAATAAATATATTTTTAGCATATATATATATATATATATATATATATATATATATATATATATATATATATATATATATATATATATATATATATATATATATATATATATATATATATTTATAAATAGTAATAAATTATATTATAAATTATATATTATAAACTTTGTAAACTATTCTCTAAGTGTTTAAAAATTATAAATTTATAAAATTTGAGAGCAACAAATTGATAACAGGGCCGACGACACGCGTTTAGAAGTGGAGAGGCACAATCGCCAAGTTTTAAAAAAATCCTCTGTATCTAAAATTTTCTTTAAAGAAAAAAAAAAGCTCCTTTAGAAAAAAAGTGGGAGGACACGTGCCCCCTGCTATCCCACTCTTCCACGTTGTTTTATCGGCTCTAGATAAAAAAATATTTTATTACAAACTTGTTGCTCTCAAATGAAACTTGTAACTCTCTTGTTTGGGGAAGTTGTGACCAAAAATTTAAGAGTTTTTTTTCCTCAGTCATTACAGTTTTTTCATTACAGTTTTTTGAAAATTACCCTTAATTAACATAAATGTAAATATATCTGAAAGTTAGCTCAAACATCAAAAAACGCTAGATCCGCGCCTCTCTCTATTATATATATATATATATATATATATATATATATATATATATATATATATATATATATATATATATATATATATATATATATATATATGTATATATACATAAATATATGTTTACATATGTATATATATATATATATATATATATATATATATATACATATATATATATATATATATATATATATATATATATATGTATATATATATATATATACATATATATATATATATATATATATATATATATATATATATATATATATATATATATATATATATATATATATATATATATATATATATATATATATATATATATATATTAGGGTGGGGCATAAAACACCTAAGTCAATAAAAAAAATACCATAATAGTTTTCCTGGTTCCTTTTGATATCTGTATTAAAAATATATAATTTTTCTTTTTTATGGGTACTCCTATGATCGGTCCCAGCAGTCCAAAATTTTGAAAATTTCTACTTTTTGTAAATAATGAGAGGGGCTGGGTCACTTACAAATATTTCAAAGATATCTTTAAGGTTATTTTTGTAGCCTGATAAATATTATTTAAGATTATATTTTGTTTTATTGCAAAAAATGAAATGAAATGGTCAGCCCTACCCATTTAAAGACATGCTGTGTATATTTGGGAGGTGGGGGGGGGGGGGAGTAAAATTTTTTTCTAACATTTTTAAATAAAAATTTTTTTCACATTTGTATTTATTTTTTAAAGAAAAGTTATTTTAAAGCTTTCAACCAAGATTTTTTTTCTGTTGTCTGAAATTTTAGACGATGATCTGCAACAACCAGTAAATTAGCTTGGTTATCTTCTTCGTTTCGGAAAGTTTCAATAAAGTCTTGACCAAGTTTAATTGCACGTTCTGCACCGTCATTTACAACAAGAAGACCAGTAATATAATTTTTAAATCTTATATAACCTGAACATGTTTCCCAGTTTGATGATGATTTTCAGACTTTCTGTCTCATGTAATGTCATTTTTAGTAAATCAAAGAAAAACCAGCTTTCAGGACCAATAAAATCTTCAATTCTTTTTGTTATTTTTTTTTCATTGTCAGTAAAAATTTCTGAACTTAATTTTTCCATTTTAAAACTGGTAGGCTTTGCTGTTTGAGCTAATTTAAGAGCTAATTTATGTAGCTGATCTACAGGTAAGCATTTATCAGCAAGACACATAACCACAAATCTTTCATTTAAATTCCAATTGTGTTTTTCAAGTGACTTTAGTACGGCCTCTGCTGGTTTAAGACATAATTCAGAATATTGTATCATTTCATTAATGGCTTTTAGATCTAAAGAAGGTGCTATGGCAGGGATAGGAGCTTTAATAAACCATGGAACATAAAATAGTGCTGTAAATGAACCAATTTCATTAATCAGCTTTCCCTCTTGTAATGATATTATATCAGGACATAAGTTACTGAATTGTGGCTGTAGAATGTCGTATGTTAAATAATAAACGCCCTGTGCCATAAACCTGGCATGATGTGAAGCCATTGGAAATCTAAATTGAAATTCTTTTACTTTGCCACTGCTAACTGTATAAAATACTTGTAGTCGTTTCTTGGAAATATATCATTATCGTGGCAATTTTGAAGGAATGTTAATGATTCAGAAACCTAAAATAAAAAATAAAGAAAGTTTATTATTAAAACTTATAATCAAACAGATTAATCTAATTAGGACAATTAAACCAGCCTGCTTTTCCAAAAAAGATTTAATTTTTTTTTCTGAGTCAAATCTTTTTAGGTTATTATAATTTATCTTCTTTTCAAGAATTGATTTCCAATTACACTTTAGCCTTTCAAATAACTCAGTCTTTGGTCCACTTGTTTTACCTCCAGTAAGAACACTTGAAAAGTGCTAAAATATATTTATTTCAAATCACTTAACTAAATTTTAATAATAAGGTGAATCGTTATTAAATTCATCGAGAAATATTAAATAAATAAATAAATATAAAAATATTTTATGACTTCTTTTCAATATTTATCTTTATATGTAATTCGTAGACATGGTGACGACAAGCCATCCAAATCAAAGTTTTTCCTCTCCACTGTTCAATAAGAGTACAGACTCTTATTGAAAAGACTCTTAAAGAAAATTGCCAACCAGTATTTGTGACTGTGGTGTTAAAGGACAGACAATCAACATAGTCAAATAGCTCCCAGTCTTGTAAAGTTTTTTTGATTGCTTTTCCAAGAGACTCAGCAGTGCCATCTTTCACAATTAAAATACCCAAAAGTTGGGATTCTGAAAGATCTGGTGAACTGATTAGCACAGCTAATCTTTCAACTTTTTCTTTACCAATTTCTCTCAATTCTACCATAATTTTGGAGTCAAAATACACGGTAAGACTTTTACCATTTGCCAATATAATAAAGTTGTCTTTTATTTTACAGGCAGTTGTACTTGTACTTGATTTTTTCTGGATTAAACTAATAATTAAAAAGCATTTTAGTATAATAAAAACCTGATATGCTTTTCAGTATTAACAAATGGAATTCCTGCTTTTGCCAAATTTTCTTCACCTCGTAAAGGACGCATGGTAAACATTTTTGGAGACAACCACCTATTTCAGCACATTGTGCCGTAAAGAAATCACCAAGTGGACATGAAGCTATACTAACTGATAAAATGTTTGGAAAATCAGCTCTTAGCATAAGATCTTTGTAATGGTAATATTGCAATACAGTTCTTTTAGTTGGCAATTATGTGATAGGTATTGTTCCGATTTTTTTTCCAACAAGAAAAACTTCACGGTGAGATTTTTTACCGTAACCATTGCTTGTTGACATGTTTTTATTTACACTTAAATGAAAATTTTAAAAATTACGGATTTTTTTTAACTGAACCTCTCCCCCCTAACTCCCAAATATACCCAGCAAGTCTTTAAATGGGTAGGGCTGACCATTTCATTTCATTTTTTGCAATAAAGCAAAATATAATCTTAAATAAAATTTATCAAGCTACAAAAATAACCTTAAAGATATCTTTGAAACATTTGTAAGTGACCCAGCCCCCCTTATTATTTACAAAAAGTAGAAATTTTCAAAATTTCGGACTGCTGGGACCGACCATAGGAGTACCCATAAAAAAAAAATTATATATTTTTAATACAGATATCAAAAGAAACCAGAAAAACTATTATGGTATTTTTTTTATTGACTTAGGTGTTTTATGCCCCACCCTAATATATATATATATATATATATATATATATATATATATATATATATATATATATATATATATATATATATATATATATATATATATATGTATATATAAATATGCATTTATTTAATTATATATGCACTTATATAATTATATTTTACAGTATAGAAACACAAAAATAAAAAAAACTTATGTTCTCAAAACAATCGACATCGGCCGATGGTGATGCAATTGTCGATGCCGATGCATTGGTGCACCCCTACTTTAAACCCTGGATTTTTTACTTCCAAAGCAAGTGGTCTAATCACTGCGCAATGGCCGTTGAATTATTATTTTCAGCTTTTTGTGTATTGTGTATATTTAACTTATTATGTTTTTCACATATTGTGCAATTCCGGTTTAATAGATCTGGGGACTTCAAAAGTTTTTCATATTGACTTTAGTATATCTAGAAAAGTTTTTATTATTCCTATTTACCAAATTTCCAATGGGATTACTAAAATGCTGGGCTACCACAGATGCTAATAGTAGATCTTGTTATTAGAAACAAAATTATTTCTTCTAAGTTATAAATTAAGTGTTATTGAGTGTCGAATAACAGAATAAGGAATAATGTCGCAAATGAATTAATGAATAGCGTCAAAAATAAAAAAAGGAATTATGTCGCAAATGAGTTTAAAGGCGAATTTCCACTCATCCGTTTTTTTACGGGAACGGGAAAGGGAAAGGCAAAATAATCACGTGGGCATGCGTATTATAAGTTTTACTTTGTCCGAAGTAAAACTACGCATGCTCGCGTGACTATTTTTCCCTTTCTTATCCCGTTCCCGTAGAAAAAAGGATGAGTGGAAACTCACTTTAATGAATAGTGTCAAAAACAAAACAAAAAATAATAGAGTTGCAAATGAATTTAATGAATAGAGTCGAAAATAGAAAAAAGGAATAATGTCCTATAAGAGTTTAATGAATAGTAACAAAAATAAAATAGTAATAACTGTAAATGTGTGCTTATATAATATGATATGTTATCCAAGCACACATTTACAGTAATTATTATTTTATTTTTGTTACTATTCATTAAACTCCTATAGACAGCAAGCTATAAGTTGGTGTATATACTGAAGCCCCTGGCAGCAAGCAATTTCAGTATGACATTAGATATTATCTAATGTAATACTGAAATAGTATGACATTATTCATACTGAAATAGTATGACACTAATGTATGTACTGAAGCCCCCGGCAGCAGGCTATTTCAGTATGACATTAGATATTATCTAATGTCATACTAAAATAGCCTGCTGCCGGGGGCTTTAGTACATACACCAACTATCTTATAGCTTGCTGCCGCAAAGAAGTGCCGCTACATAGACTAAGGGTATGGGGTTTTGTAACAATCTTTTCTTTCATTATTCTTTTTTTTTTCTTTCTCTGTAAAAGCCGTATGCTATAAAATTAAGCAAAACGAGTAAACAATTGCTGAAATTACCTATTTGCGACACTATTCTGATTTTTTTGTTTTCGACACTATTCATTAAATTCATTTGCGACACTATTCCTTTTTTTTTGTGCCTTTTTTAATATACTCAACACTATTCTGAAGTTCATTTTTTGACACTATTCCTTTCACCCCAGGTAATATGTGTTAGAGCGGTAGAATTTTTTTTGTGGGTGGGTGGTTGATACTTTGCATTTGGTTTGCTATAACAAAAATAGTTCTTTAAGTTATTAACTTTGTAATGGCTAATGGAGTTTCTTCTGAAGATTATCTGAAATAGTTACTTTGCAAGAAATGCCGATTAATTATTATAAAATTCCGAAAAATAGTTATAATACAACAGTTTTTCGGAAACAAAAGAGCAGAATCAGATTTTATTTTACGTACGACTAGTCATTGTTAGTCAAGCGAATTAAATATACTAAGCAACGAAGAACTTTGTAATAAACCGTCAAATGAATTATGAATTAGGTATTTGAATCAGCTAAATAATTTAATTGTTTTTGCTTATCTCAAAACTTTCAGATAAAGACAATTATTCTTATAAAGAAAAGTTTAAAAAATTGAACAGACATCTTAGAAATCTTTATAAAATATAAAAATTGTTTCGCAAGTTATGTATGCAATCATACATTAAAACAGAAAAAATATAGAAGCCAAAGAATGTAAGAATGACGCTACTGTAAAGTTTCTGTCAAAGAAATCTAGAACTTTGACTGGAGCAATTAAATGTTTTATTTCTTTTCAATATTATAAGTTTATTTTTCAATACTTTCGAAATTTTCGACAAGCAGAGATAAATTTTTGTGATAAAAATTAATAACAATTTTATGTTTCATGAAACATGAAAACCTTATAAGCCAAAAGAAAGATAATCTATTGTTGCAACGGTGAAGTCATTGACTGCAAACGTCTTAAGTTTTGAAAATTTCGCAAACAGCTATTTTACACATTAATCAGTGCAAAATATAAAAAAGCAAGTTAAAACTAAAAGTAATGCAAAGTAAACTACTCCAACCTAATAAACCTGCAAAGAAACTTTTACCATAAATGAGCAAGCTTTTTCCCGACCGATGTCACAAACGACATCGGTATTGGAAAATCCCATTTCATGCCGACGTCACAGTTAGAGCTGTCATTAAACTTTAGACCACTCAATTTTGAAGCAAGCGCTCTTTTTACTGGCCACGGCTGCTTATAACTTTTCATTCATTTTCCAATGAGTTTTTTTGCATTCCAACAATTTT
This sequence comes from Hydra vulgaris, assembly GCF_022113875.1. NCBI lineage: Eukaryota > Metazoa > Cnidaria > Hydrozoa > Anthoathecata > Hydridae > Hydra > Hydra vulgaris. The sequence continues at coordinate 31,353,811 of NC_061167.1, read as the reverse complement.
AGTTGCTAATTTTTCACACAATCTTTAGTCAAGGAATGTATGTATGTAGTTACAATGGCGTAGGATGGTCAAGAAAGTTAGGGGGTGTAACAGAAATTAAGTGGGGCTAAGGCAGCCAGAATCAGAATTTGAATGGAAACAACAGAACATTTCAAAAAGCGGTTTGAAATAATCAAAAAGTGGTATTAATTCCAGATTTGCGAAATTGGCTATAAAAAGTTCTGATTATGCAAGACTGTTGAAAATTGATAATATTTTCATTTTCTGAAAAGTTTTTTCTTTTTAGATCACTTGGCGCTTCCCCACAGATGCTCAAAGTTGTCATATTTTGAAGAACAATTTTTTAGTGAAAAAGCAATAATTTTGAACTTTTATTTTATTTCCTAATCCACCCCTTTGAACTTCCATATGTTATATATCAATCGGAAAAATATTAAACAGGATTTCATGCCGTAGAATTGCCAGAAAGATGACTTTTCAGACTAGAAAATCATAGCATACTTGAATGTGACTTTTATTAAATTCTATATTTCTATAAAAGTCTAAATGTATGGATAAACTTCGACCCTTCTTTTTTTAATCCAATATAGGTATTGATGTCGCCCAAATACAACTATTTTTAATTTTAAAATGTTTCTACTTAAATTGTTTGTTTTTTTTGTTGTTTTTTTTTACATAAAACATGACTGTCATTTTTAGTCAGTGCTAAAAATCAAGCTCCAATTTAATTAAATATATTCCTTAACACGCATAAATCAAAATTATTAGAATAAAAATAAAATTAATAAAATTTAAAAAAAAAAAAATAATACAAAAGAGGTTTTCCCCAAGAATGGGGTCTTGCGGAATAAGAAAAAACATGCAAATAGAAGTACTAATATCATTTAATAATAATAGTTTCGAACTATTTCAATTAAAAGTAAATTTCATAATTATTACTGAGCATTTATTTGTTTTGGATAGAATTCTATCGCCTTCTATATCAACACAATCTAATTGTCGATAAACACCAATTAGCTCAGGTAAGATTTCTTCATTAACATCCTTTATTCCTTATGGAATTTTCAATCAGTAAAAGTTGCAACACCACCTCTGGTAGTACTGATTTACATACAGACTTTAATCATCTTTTCAAAATAATACCAAAAATATAAGGATCTTATGTTTCTAAACATCGACAAAAAACGTCAGTTAAGTTGTTGACTCTTGAGGTTTTTTGTTCCATGATCTAAACAATTTTTTCTGCGACATTTGTGAAAACTTTTTCCTGCATTTTCGCCGAAAGTTCCAACTGATAAAATTATTTCATAATTTGAGTTTAATTAAAACTGTTTGTAGACAATGTTTTTTAAATTTGGTTTGATAAATTGGATTTTGACAGGACAAAGATATTAATATTGTTCTTAAATAGACAATACGATTTATATCTATATTCAATATTTCTGATAACAATTTTGAATCAGAAAATGCTTTGCGTGCAGTATTGCTATTATTAGGTGAACAGGTGCCACCTAGATGGGTTTGTGTGGATTTTAATTTTTGCTTTGTGTAGATTTTAATTTTTTTTGATTTTAGATTTTTCTATTTTGTGTAGATTTTCATTTTTGCTACGTGTAGATTTTATTTTTTCCAAAAAATTTTTTTGTATAAGAATTTTTCGAGCTTTTATAAAATCTTTATTTATTTTTTCCTTTGCTTGCCATTGCCTAATATCCAATTATTAGAGAAATGAAGGAAATGTTTTATGAAACGGGTCCAGCAATAAAGTGGACATATCCTAAAGAGTAAAAATGCTTTCTCAATGTTAAATAATTTGTTTGTGAAGTTTTCAATATGGCTTTTTTCAATAGGTATTTATTATAACGCGGACACGATTGAAAAGACGGTGTTTCAGCGATTTCCGCTAAACTTTTTTTTGTCAATGGCTGTTGAAATAAAGAGCTTTAGATATTAGGAACTTTTCCATTTGATATCTGGATTATAGTATGAGCAAGTTCATTTATTTGCCGTTCAACAAAAACTTTTTGTTTCGAGAATAAGTTCTTTACTTTCATATTTGCATACAACATACTTTAAGATCATTGGTCTGCAAAATATAACAGAATTAGGATTTGAGTATACCAAAAACAAATCCCAGTCAGTTGGGATGTGTTTTTGGTACAGTTGTAACAAAAAAAAGGCGAATCGTTTGATGAACTTTTCAGATAAATCATTGAACTTTTGGTTAAATTGGGAAAAATTACTGGCTCCATCAAATATTCTTAATTTACAACAAAAATCAACTCAATCGAGTCCATAGTTTTATTAATAATTTTAGATAAGATTTGCGCCTCATGTGGTTCTATTATTCTTTGAACAGTATGTATTAAAAAGATGTGCATATTATTTGGTCTACATTTTTATTAGAACACAAATATATCTTTTATGACATTATTATTAAATTTAATAGGAAATGGACGTCAAATTAAAAAAAAAAAATTTATGTAGAAACATTTGAAAATTGAAATTAATTTTTCTTGAGCGGGTCTGGGCGACATAAATACCTATATTGAATTAAAGTTTATTTATAAATCAAAGTTTATTTATACGTATTCAGATTCTTTCAGAATCACACAGAGTACAACAAAAGTTACATTACATACTAGGAAATAATAGCATGCTATTATTTCCTAGTCTAAAAAGTTATCTTTCTCTGCATTTTTACGGCATGAAATGTAATTTTATAAAATATTTTACATTAACCTCCGAAAGCCTGTTCAATATGCCTCCGATTGATATATAATAAATGGAAGTTCACAAGTGTGGTTTAGGAAATAAAATAGAAGTTTGAAACTATTGCTTTTTCGCTAAAAAGATGTTCTAAAAAAATGACAACTTTGAGCACCTGCGGGAAAGCGCAAAATGATCTAAAAATAAATTTTTTTTAGAAAATGAAAATATAATCAATTTTCAACAGTCTTGCAAAATCAGAACTTTTATATCGGATTTTCGCAAATCTGGAATTAATACCACTTTTCGATTATTTCAAACCACTGCAGTGTGTATGTATGTATGTGGTACATACATACATACATACATACATACATACATACATACATACATACATACATACATACATACATACATACATACATACATACATACATACATACATACATACATACATACATACATACATACATACATACATACATACATACATACATACATACATACATACATACATACATACATACATACATATTACACAGATACAGTGATTTTCAAGTTATAGTCGGCTTTTTTGATAATTTAGTCGGCTAGTTGGGTATTTGACACAATTCAATCGGCTAAAATTTAATTTTGAGGACATTTTTTCTTATTTTTTTACGAAGCTAGTCGGTACTTTTTAAGGATTCAACCCCCTCATTTTTTTTGTAAAATCGTCTCTGCATACATACATACATGCATATATGTATAAATGTATGTGTGTAAGTATGTATGTATGTATGTAAGTATGTAAGTATGTAAGTATGTAAGTATGTATGTATGTATGTATGTATGTATGTATGTATGTATGTATGTATGTATGTATGTATGTATGTATGTATGTATGTAAGTATGTATGTATGTAAGTATGTATGTATGTATGTATGTATGTATGTATGTATGTATGTATGTATGTATGTATGTATGTATGTATGTATGTATGTATGTATTTATGTATGTATATATGTATGTATGTATGTATGTATGTATGTATGTATGTATGTATGTATGTATGTATGTATGTATGTATGCATGTATGTAAGTATGCATACATATACATACATGCATACTATGCATTTATGTATATGTATGCATGTATGCATGTAGAGTAGGTTAGGATATAATGAGCCACATAAGCAAAAATTGAAATATTTTCAAAAATAATTAAACTGGTTACAAAATTTTTGAAAAAAAACAAATTTCAGGGATTCCTTCTTATATTCCAATGGGATTTTTTGACACCCGAAATTTTTTTCTTGAAAACACAGAGATTTTTAAAAAGTAGTAAAAAGGCTCATATTAGGCAAACCACTTGATAATATGAGCACTTTAAATTTTCTTTAAAAAATCATATTAGTTAAATAAATAAATCCCAACCTGACGAATAGAACTAATTTGTTGGGTATAATTATTCTTTTTTAGTAAAATTTTTCATTAAAAAAAAACAAGTTTTAGGCCACTTTGTTTTGAAATAATACTACTTTGTTTTTACGCAAAAAAAAAAAAAAATTATTTATTTATTCAATTTTATTATATTTGAATATTTATTACTCAATAAATATTCAATTTTTTTTCAAATTCAGAGTTAAACTACATTTAAAATGTTTAGTATTATTATAATATTAATTTTTTAGTATGATTTGCTTTTATTCAAAAACCAGCTGAAACCACTACGATTTTAGAACTTAAGACAGGCAATTTCACTAAAAAACATTGAGTACAACATTTGAGCTCTTATTTCACACAATATAAGCATGCATCTTTAAATAAAATGAAAAATAAATGTTCCTGCCTATAAGTTTTCTAAACAAAAATGGAAAGGACCTCTAGCTAACATATTTTATGAAAAATTAAATATCTGTATTTCAACATCTAAGTTTCGCGCCACAGATTCACTAATGTTTAACAATTATATGTATGTATCTATATATGTACCTCAGGATTATGGCGTTTCGGTATCTTTTAGGTATCTTCAGTTTCCTGTTTAAAAAATATGAGCTATGACATGAAGTTTATTAAAAAATCATTGCTTTAATTTATTTATTGAAAAAGATCACGCAGTACGAAACTTGATTAATGCAAGGCCCCATCTATAAACTAGAAATGTTAGTTTTGAGTTTCACACACTTTTTTCAAAAGTGTGTTAAACTTAAAACTAACATTTTCTAAAGATTTTAAAATTTACTTTTTTTCTAATTAAAAACAATCGGAAAAATTTATACAGGAAACTGGTTATAACAAAAAGTCATAACCTTAATGTACGCATACATGTAGCTTGAAAAAAAATCCTTGTTAGTTTAAAATGACATAAATTTTTTTCTTTTATTTGCATAAATTTGTAGTTTAAACTTATATACAGTTAAAAAACTATAAAGATATTTCAAAATAAACATGTATAAACATGCAAAAGTTCTTAATAAAGTTAAAAAAGGGGGTTTATTTTTTATTATTATAATCCACTCCTACGACAAAATAAACTTAGTAACCTGCTTTTTATATTAAAAATGGAGGAAAAATATTTACTAACCATTGTTAAGAAGACTGACAACAGTATCTGCAAAGTTGACTTTTTTTGATATATTCTTTAAATTGATAGTGGGGTTATTTATATTTTGAAGCTCTGAGCCTAAAGAATACTGGTACAAGTTTAACATGTATTTAGTAGCTGAAGTTACAATTTTACCTACATCAGAGAATAAATTGTGTCTTGGACGATTATGCTTTCCAAATAAATCTAATAAAGTGTTTTGGATGACATTGCGCTCTTTAGTCGGAATTCCGTTCAAGAAGCTTGTTGAGCTTATCAATGAAACCAAAACGAATAAAACTGTTTTTTTCATTCCAATCGTATTTCAAACTGAATTTTCAGTCTGCATCAACAAATTTTTAACAAAACTTTAAATAACACACAGTAAAATGATTTTTTTTAAAATAATCTAAAAAATGAATTGGATCTAAAATAGTTTCTATTTACAAACAATTGCCGCGCAACATTACAAACAATTGCCGCGCAACATAAAGAAGGTAAATAATAAAAGCCAAATATGTTTCATTACGTGACAGACAATCATGTTTATGAATTTCACTTAGTAAAACTCACCTGAATTTCACTGAGTAAAAACTAACTACGTGAAGATTAACTAATTTAACGTTTAGCAAAAATAAAAAAACAATTTATTTAGATTTTGATGGAATAAAAAAAAAAACTTTTAAAATATTCTTTATTAATAGAAAATTTTCAATAAATACATACTAAATAAACAACAATAAATAATAAATAAAAATAAAATGTCAAAACATGCGCATAAATATTTTGTTCATTGTTATTTATTGATTAAAAGCAGATATCGTGGTTTTGGAATTTTTTACCAGGCTGTTTTCCAGCGTAATAACCTATATGTTTACTATTTATAATCCTACATTTTAAAATAAATGCCTGATTTTTAACTACGACGATTTTGCAAAATCAATTAATGTTAATTGGAAAAAAAGAGTTGTCTAATTAACTTAATTTTCCCATAAACCGCATCTGTCGCTATATCATTCAAAATTCAAGGTTTAAGATATTCTAACTTCTTAATAATAAAGTTTTCTAGATTTTTAAAATTATATAGGTAGTCAAGTAAAGTATTTTTTTCACGTTTTTATGCATATTTGCAATGTGCAAATGAAAATGGGGGAATAATGGTCGCTTTATAAAATAACTCGGCAAAAAAATAATAATAATAATAATAATAATAGCGCTAATTTACTTTAAGCATATAAGGCTGCTATGAATCTCAATATAAGCTTGCTATGCATCTATATGTCTGGAATCTTTTTAATTGTGTAAATACTTCATCAACGTGCATACTTATATACGTAAATACATACTTAAGTATATTTAACACCAAGATGGGAAAATTTTATTGGGGTTTTTTCTAGCTATATATAAGTCTTTACGTTATAAATTAAATTTTTAAATAGGGTGATGCTTCTTTCAATGAATAAACGAATCAACAAACAAATGAACAAAGATTTCCCAGTTTACTTAGGGTTAGTTACCGTAGATTTCCCTGTTTAGTTACAGTAAAAAAAAAATATATATATATATATATATTTTTTGAAAACTTAACATGATTCAGCGTGTATTATGAGCATCCATTGAGGTGTATTATGCTAAACATGGTATACCAAGGGCGGAAGCGACTTTGGTATACCAGGTGTGGATGTACCATTGATATACCGGATACCATTGATATAAAAGGGCGGATGCAGCTTTTATTTATTTTTGAACTTTTCTGTCATTAAACAAACTCCTTTTATTAAACAAACTAAAACATATTTTTATACTTTTGTCAAATAATCCCTTATTTGCATTGAAAATAATTGCAATAAATAGAGCCTGGGAAAAAAAGTTCTAAAATTTTGAACACAACTGCCCCGAATATGAGAGTAACAGTTTAATAATTTTTTTTGACTAACCTTTACTAAACTTCTATTTATCGATGAATTTTGAGTTTCATACAATAATCTTTTAGAAGTCAGAAATTATGACCTTATAAAATTTGAACTATTCTTAATTTGAGGAGGTTACAAAAGGGGTCCCTTATAAAGGCTTTTAAAAATACTTAATCAAAGTAAAGATATATACCAGTAATGGTCATAAAAAAATAGAACATGGGGTACGCAAAAAGTTGAATTCTGACCATAGTTAAATCATTTTTTTGTTTATTGTTTTGTTTCACTGTTTTGTTTACCAGCCAAATAAAATCAATGAACAAAACCGTAAAACTTTATTTGAAAAAAATAAAAAACCTTTTGAGATATTCATCTTATTCTTTTAGAGATATATTCCAAAATGGAAATTAAATTTTGAAAAATGTAAAATTATGCACTTTGGTTCAAATAATAACGAATATTCATACTTTATGAACAATAACAATACATTAATGGAAGTCAAAACTAGAAAAAGACATTGGCGTTTATATATCAAGTGATTTAAAATGGGCCAAACAAGTAAAATATGCAGCTAGTAAAGCAAATAGTATGCTCTCACTACTAAATAATACATTCAAGTACAAGGATAAAGATCTAATAAAAACACTGTATTAAACATTTGTTAGACCAAATTTAGAGTTTTCAATTCAAGCATGGAGTCCGTATTATACAAAAGATATTAATGAACTAGAAAAAGTTCAACAAAGAGCTACAAAAATGAGATCGGAGCTAAGACATCTTGAGTACGAAAAAAGATTGAAAATTTTGGGTTTGACTACTTTGGAGACTAGAAGGTTAAAGTGCGACTTGATCTAGCAATTCAAAATATTTAAAGGTATTGAAATCATTGATATTAAACAAAATTAAACAATGAACTCTTGCTCATCAGGTCCTGCAGCTAACATTAGAGGAAAACATCGAATGAAACCTGAATTTTTTATTTTTATTTTTTTATTTTTTTTCCTTCTCTGTTTACATAAGATAAGAATTTTACAGATTCTACTACATAATATAAAATTTAACAAAATAAGTAAAACAGATAGGGACTCAAAGAAGATGAGGATGACAGAACATCGCAATCTTTTCATAGAAATTGAATTGGTCAGAAATTGTTTGAAAACGCAATATTTTTTCAGCAATAGAGTTGTTGATGGATGGAATAGTCTACCAGCCGAAGTTGTTCAATCTAGTACAGTTAAAAGCTTCAAATTAAGCTTGCAATCGGTCGACTTAGAAGCAATAACAAACAAGATAAAAACCAAGAAAGCTTATTATTAACGTTTTTATTATTTAGTGACTTAACTAACTTGTTCATTAATTAATTTATACCGGCTTTCATAGATATTGCCTGGCGCTTTATCTCAACAGCATTAATTCCTATTACTACTAAAAGTATGAAAATAAAATAAAAAAATCATTTTTAAAGTAAAAAAAAATAATACATTAAAAAAACATCAAAACATAATTAATGCCTTAAAGATGCTATAAGCATGTTATACTCTTGTTGTTTACAAATGAGTATAACATGCTTATAGCAGCAGAAGTACATTTCAAAAATTATATCAAAAAATCTCAGCTTTTGAAAATGCATTAAAAAGTAAATGTTATTTAAATCCTATTGTTGATTATCTTTAAAATAATCAATTAACTTTTTAATAGAAGTGTATGCTTTTGCACGTTTTTAAACTTTTTTTAATGGTATTAGGTAACACTTATGCTTATACTTGAGTTGCTTTATACTGGAGTTGCTTGTACTGGAATAATTTATTTATAGTAATTAGAGAAAAAGAACATCGAGGTGGAAAGAAGGTAAGGTGTAAGAAAGGTGCCGCTAACAATTCCTAAAAAATGTAAAAACGATATTGCCGTAACTTGAAATCATGCCGGATTTTGAACAAATTCTGTTATTGTTATCAAACATAATTACATAATAAAAAAAAAAGAATAGTTTAAAAAGAATGCATTCCAAAATTATAATATCATTTATTTTTGTCATCAAATGAGTTTGTTAATACAAAAGGTTTTAACGATAAAGTACATGCTTGTAATAATGCAGTACATATAGGCGGTAAAAAATGTAATAAAGGAGCGCTCGCTTTGTAAACGAGAAATTCCAAATTTAATTCTTCCAGCGTTCTCGGTAGTTCTGCGCTCTGCTTATTTCTACACGCAGCAATATTGTTTGTAGGCCAATGATATATTATGTAACTAGATGTCTAACTTCGATCCGAAAAAGTGAAGTACGAGGTAAAATGCGAACCGCAAAACGCGAACTGTCAACTGGTAAAAAGCGAACTTTTTTACAAACCATCGTTCTATTGGTTGTTAATGATGTAATATTTTATTTATTGTTTATCGTTAAATAGGTATATTTTAAGCGAAAAAGTTATTTAAAAAATAAATAAAAGGAAATTAAGTGAAACTAGACAAACACAGTATGAAAATATATATATATATATTTTTTTTTTTTAATTATTTGATAGACTGCCCGCCCAAACTAAACCCTCAGTCGATGTAGCAGCACTCCGTTGCGAGTCAGGCTATAAGATAGTCGATGTAGCAACACTCCGTGCATGTTTAACAGTTAAAAAATAATAATTTTATTTTAAATAAAGCTTTAAAATAGATAATTAAGAATCGGAGAGTTTTTTTTATTACTAATTTTATCTTAACAATAATGGTCTTTAAAATATAATGTTTTAGTTTGCAAAAAAGTTCGCATTTTACCGGTTCGCAGTTCGCGGTTCGCAGTTCGCATTTTACCGACAACGAAAAGTGAAGCTACTTTTTGCCTATTTTACAAATGGCAAATTAAATTTGTAAACAAATATTTTTAACTTTTTTTTTAATTGAAGTATATTTTAAATTTAAATACAATTTACATAAAAGTATTAAGCGGAAATTATAATACTTGTAAAATAATAATTTATGATTCCTTAATTTATTTTCGGTAATCGGTAAAATGAGAACTGCGAACTGCGAACCGGTAAAATGCTAACATTTTTGCAAACCAAGACATTATATTTTAATGACCCCTACGGTTATGATATTTAAAAAAAAGTGACCAAAAACTATGATCATATAAAATTTAAATCCCCCTCAATTTGAGGGGCTGCAAACTTTATATGGTCATAACTTTTGAACACTAAAATATTTTACAATGAAATTTAAAATTTCTCGATGAATATAAGTCTAGTTGAAAATAGTACAAAAAATATTTCATCAACTTGTTGATCTTACGTTTGGGTCAGGAGGGGCTAAGATTTAAGGGTTTCTCGTCTTCATCACAGTAATTTTTTTTAAAGAATCTTTTCGTCATACATATGAACGTAAAAAAATTTGGAATATTTTTGTTGTTTATAAGTTGGTTATTTCAAACACCAAAAAATTCGCCAATGTTTAGATTTTGAACTTGTCACATAAAAAAAGTCACGTGACCGAAATGCCTACATCATATAACTAGATGTCTAACTTGCGGGATTTTATTGGACAAAAAACGAAGCCGCTTTTTTTTTTGTTTATAATAATAGTCCATCATTTGTAAAAAGGGCAAAAGCTGAAGCCGAGGTGTGGAATAAAAGTTAAAAATGCAAGTCAAAAGTTCCCAACAAATTAAAGATAATTCAAAACAAATTTTAATAATTATAAAAACTTATAAAAGTTTTTTTATGAGCCTATGTTTATTAAAAAGTATTTTAATTCATAAAAATGCTTCAAAAGTGTCTGTCGTTTTACTTTTCTATTCAAAACTTTAATCTGTTTTTAATCGAAAATAAAGGTGGTTGGTAAATGCGAACTGCGAACCGGTGTAGCGGTAAATTAAGACTTCAGGAAATTAGGACTTTGAAGTCTTGATTTTACGGGAAATCAAGACTTGGAAGGAAAATTTGACGGGAAAATTTGATGTTATGAGTCATAATTTCCCGGGAAATTATGATTGGAGCGGTAAATTAAGACTCCAAGAACTGGCGATTCAAAAAAAAAATTTACAAAGTCAAAATTTATAAGTCGTTCTATTCTGCAGTAAAAAAAAAAATTTTTTTTTTAAAAAACTGTAAATAGAACTAAGAATAGAATCAAAGTTGATTCGAACGCAAAAGCATGTTTAAATAATGCGCTATAATTGTTTCATTCGTTAACAAATAAATAAATTTTACAAATAAACATAAGTGTGCTGCTTCATGGCGAAGGAAAGAAAACATTTTGATTTTGATAACATAAAAGATTATTTTAGGAATAAAAAATACCTTTCTATTATATCTACACATGATTATGGGATTAAATCAAATTTTCGAAGAGCAGCAAAACGGTTTAAAATGATAGACGGACATTTTTTTATAATAAAAGAATGGTTATTAAAAACAAAGAACTAGAAATGGAAGTTATTAGAGACGTACACCGAGATATTGGAGATTCTGAATACTCTAAGGCAATGGCCTCGCATAGAGAAAAAAACACTACATATGACCAAAGCCGGCGCGATAGGGGGGTGTGGGGGTGTCACCCCCCCCCCCCCCCATAAATGATTTTTAGTCGGCAAACTGAACCCTTAGTCCGCAAATTGGACCCTTGTTAGACTAGTTAGTCGGCAAATGTCGACCTTTTCGATATAGGTTAGACAGTGGGCAAATGTCGTCATGACCGTCGGCAAATTTTGGAAAACGAGGACCTTTTTTTTTTTTTTATTTTGTAGTGGGCAAAAGTTGTAATGGCACCCCCCCCCCCCCCACGTGACACCTACTCGCGCCGGCCCTGCATATGACAATATTGCGCAAAAATTTTTTTGGTATAATATAGCTGCTGATGTTAGTAAGTATATTAGGAGATGCGAACAATATCACAAACAAGGTAACCTAAAGTCTCCAAAAGTAGAATTGAAGTCTATACCAGTACCACCAAGTGTAATGGAACAAGTTGGAGTGGACATTTGTAATCTTCCAGTAGTCGATGGGTATTGTCATATCATTATCTTGATCGGTTATTTTTCAAAATGGTCCAAGGTTAAACCTATCAAGGAAAAATCAGCTCAAACTGTTTCTCGATTTTTGTACGAGATTATGTGTCGGCATGGGTGCTTTAAAATCCAAATCAATGACCAGGGTCGGGAGTTTGTAAACGAGGTATGTAAACAACTACACGAACTAACTGGAGTAGAGCAGAGAGTTACGTCTGCTTATCACTCTCAGGCAATTGGATTGGTAAAACGTCAAAACCGAACAATAAAGAACTCTTTGGTTAAGGTTTTAGAAGGTAATCTTAAAATGTGGCCGCAAATTATTGAGGTAATTCTTTTTGCTCATCGCGTTAGTCGACATTCTTCTACTAACTACTCTCCATTCATGCTGATGTATAATCGCGAACCAATTTTTCCAATTGATGTTAAGCATAGCCTTGTCGAAGACGAAAGCAATAAACAAGAACACCGAGAAGAAAATATAGACGTAGAACAACCATTCGATTTCAACTTTTTTGATGCCATCTTTTCATTAACAAGTAAAGTCAGAGCAACAATCATGGCTGATGCAAGAAAAAATATAAAAAGTTAAGAAAATATAAAAGTTGCGCAGAAAAAGCAAAAACGAAATTATGATAGTAGACATTTGTCAAAGTCAGAAATTAAGATTGTCTTAAAAACGTACTTAACTTTATTTTTATAGTGTATTTCAATAAATTGTAAATAAAGTATCAAAAAATAATCAAAATTATCAAAAAATAATATCAAATTTGAAAAGAGGTAAATCATAAATGAATTAAATTCAAAAGATAGCTGACTATTTTCTATAGACGCAGTTAACATTTTTTAACTAAACTATCAAAAAAAAAATGTTTTTACTACATTTTTAGTACTCGATTGGGCTTCCTTTGCGCTCAATTACTTGATAAATTCGTTTTTGCATACTTCCCACCAAGTTTTTCAGCAATTTTGGCTCCATATCCTCCAAGCATTCTGATACCGCTACTTTTAGCTCTGCCACAGAGTTATATTGCTTCTGGTCAGCATATATACGTCTAACAATGATTCCCCAGATATTTTCAACAGGATTCAAATCTGAACTGCGAGCAGGTTACCACATTTGCTCGATTTTTTAGCTTCAAATCAAGCTTTAGTCTCGTTACTAGTGTGAATGCTGGCGTTTTCTTGTTGGAAAACAAACTTTTTGTGTCGATATTTGTATTTAAATGGAATCAAACATGATTTTAGCACATCAATGTATTCATAACTTTTCATTTTGCAAGATGTAAATGCTAAATTTAACTTTCCTGTGCACAAAACCCAAGCCAAACCATCAAAGATCCACCACCGAAATTCCTTGTTGAAAAATATTTGGGTTCTCTCCTCAAATCACGCCAGTAGCCACTAAAACCATCAGGCCCATCAAGATTAAACTTTTTCTCGTCTGAAAAAATCACCTGGTATTGAAAACAAAAATATTCAGCTATTTAGACATCTTACGTATTCATGAGAATTTAATCTAAAATTTCTTACTTGTTCCCAATCGCGTGCCATCGAATTCCATCGTTTTCGACTTCGACATCGTGGCGAATTCCATCCGTTTCTGTTTGTGAACGGGCTTCAAACTTGGTGCTTTATTCATTTTTGATCGTACAATGTGTGGGCTGTCTTTAAGAACTTTCCTAATCGTCTCCTTGCAAACATTTAAACCCAAATCTGACTTAATTGTTTTCAAAGTTTTTGATGAATTTGATGCGAGTTGAACAATTCTGCGTTTTTCACGACTTGAAACCTTGGATTTCTTTGGTTTCCTCTTGATTGTTGCATATTCTGCTGGATTTTTCAAGAAATTACGGATAACGTGATCTGATCTCTTCAATCTTCTAGCAATTTCTCGATTTGGAACTTTTTTTCGATGAAAAGCCAATATTTGACCTTTTTCAATATCGGTAAGGATCTTTCTTTTCGGCATTTGTTTTAGTTCAACTTAATTTCGACTCACAAAATAGAAAATACCACAGAATATAAGAAATTTAGAAAAAAACTCGTAAAAACTTTAGTGCGTTTATAGAAAATTGCCACGTGAATATTAAAAATTTGATTATTTTAATATAATCAAGACAATTAATAATCAGATACATAATGGATCATCGTTTTCTTACGTATACTTATTTAAAAGTACCGTTAGAACAATTTTATTACCACTACAACACTGTAAATCCGCTAAATTCTACATACGTCTATAGAAAATGGTCGCAGTGTATTATTGAAAAACAACAAAAGATTTGATCGGAAGAGTGGGAAGTTTTCACAAAAATGGTGCGTTCCTTTCACTGTAGTAAATATCTTTGAAAAAGGATTTGCAACTTTAAAAAACGCATTGGGGTTAACTCTTAAAAAAACATACAACATTGTTTAACTTAAAACTTATATTCAAGGAACAGACGACAAATTAAAACCAATATTAGTTAGAGGATCTACATATTTTTGGAATCATGCACCAGACGAAATTGTTGAGATGATTTTGATGTATGCCGTGCAACAATCGGAGAACTTCCCTGGACACAAGTGTGATACCTACGCAAGTATCAAATCAACGTGTAGTAAGTGGGCCCGTTTAATTGAAAGAAAAGGTACTACCTTACTTCCAAAGATATATATTGATTCGTGGAAGCCTCTTGGAAAGGCCTCCGATCATAATAATGAAAGTAATACTGTAAGTACACAAATGTTAATAAAAACTTTTAGAAAATCTAGTGGACTAGCTAGCCAACTATCAAATTGCATAGGTGATAAAAAGTGGCGATCTTCTTGGCTTATCTTGACACCTCAGAAACACTCTTGGTATACCATAGATCGAATCTTCTGGAAAACAAAGGTATGTCAACCAAATCAATTATCTTTGCAAATTTAATTTTTATGGCTCAAGAATGAACTGTATGAGTTCAGAGGAAAATAGGGAAATTTTAGAAAGTAAAGATAACTGGTTGAACGACAATCTTATAGACGCAGGGCAAAAAAAAATTTGTAAGGCTCTTGTTAGCCATGAAACTTACCAATCAGTATTAAACTGCCAGAAAAAGAAGTCCACATATTTCCTAGTTTATGGCGACCACCTTCAAATATTGCACGACGGTAGTTCTCATTTGCTATTAGCATTTGCTTCAAATGGCAGGGTTCAAGTGTGTGATAGCTTGCGCACTAACCTAACATTGATTTCGAAAAAATGTTTAAAATCCCTTTTTCAACCACTTGTGAAGAATGGAAAGCTTGAAGTAACAATTCTGCCCGTTGATAAGCAAATTGATAGTTTCAATTGTGGTGTTTTTGCTTTAGGTTATGCAAGTATGTTGCTGGATGGAAAATCCCCTCTTGATGTTCGATTTGCATTAATTTAAACATTTTATTATTAACAATATTTGAACATTTTTCTATATGAGCCTTTTTGTCGAACAAGTTTTAACCAATTTTGCATTGATTATCGTGCACCCCATCTTTGGAACATAATTGTTTTGCCTAATTTTAATTTTGATCTACCTACTTCTTTGCATCTTTTTAAAGTTAAGCTGAAAAATCTTTTTCTTTCCCGTATTATCAAAATTTGGCAATAATATTTATATTATGGCAATATTTGTTAAACGTTATTATATATACTACAAAGTGGTATATGTATGTATATTTTATTTTTATTTTGTTGTACTTATAGTTACTTTATAATATAATATTTTGTTTATTTAGTATAAGGTTCTGACGATAAGATCTTACTGATCTTCTTTCAGATACCTAGTTTTTCAAATGTTAGTAGTATTTGCTAACTTTAAAATTTGTATTAATTTTTTATTTACTCTCATTATATTGTAAAAACGAACTAACAAATGTAAACTAAAATATTTTAAAAAAAAAAAAAAAAATTGTTGTGAATGAAATGCGTACTCACTATATAAAATGTTTGACAGACGCTCATTTATATCCTTTCCCAACACTTGAAAAGGCCGTCGATGTTTTATGCAACAAACCTAAACTTTTCATGATTTGATTCAAAACTCAAAATTGACTTTTCACTTGGATTTCTTTTTGACAATCTTCTTTTTTATAAGTTGAAGGTTATTATAAGACCTTATTAGCAAATTAAAAAAACAATTTTAATCCATCTTGTGACATGCAGGGCTCTCCTCACTTGACAATTTTTATAAAAAATAGGGAATTTTTTTTTTAAATAAGGTAGTGTGCCCAACCCCTCCCCCCCCCCCCTTCCCCCACACACGCACTACAAAAACCGTGTCGTCAGCCCTGATGGATATTGAAAGTATGAGACAACTGTTATTTTACACTTTAGCAACATTTTTGAATAAAAAAAAAAAAATATATATATATATATATATATATATATATATATATATATATATATATATATATATATATATATATAAGTATATATATATATATATATATATATATATATATATATATATATATATATATATATATATATATATATATATATATATATATATATATATATATATATATATATATATATATATATGTATATATATATATACATATATGATTTCTGATGAGTCTTTATTGATGAAACACAGTGTTAAATGAGAAAAAATTTTGCTAAGTGATTTTCTACTAATTTATATATATATATATATATATATATATATATATATATATATATATATATATATATATATATATATATATATATACATATATATATTTATATATATATATATATTTTGCAATATGTTCTCTATGGTTGACCCCTTGAGCAATTCATTTATCTTTTTTTAAAGAAAAACAACGAATAAAAAAAAGTAAAACTTCATTCCATTAAACTTATTCATTTCTACTAATTTCTATATTCTAAATATTTTATATTTCTACTAATTATCAAAAGTTTAGTTATTTCTCTATCATTAATTGAAAATAAAATCAGTTAAAAAATAAAATCAATTAAAAAAATTTAATTTCATCAAACAAAATATTATTGGAGTCTTAATTTACCATTATTTTACTTTCATCAATAATTTATTTGTGTGCATAGTTATACTTTTAATTCTCTTTCATTAAATCTACGTTTGCTTTTTATTTCATAAAACTAATTAAACCATTGAACTGTAAATTGTTGACTGATGATAAAGGATCTCATAAGATGTCTTTTGTAAAAATGTAATCCTTCAAATAGACTTTTTATGTGGGCTATTTTTACTTTACCACCTTAGCTAAAAAAAACTTCTATTTATGTCATTATTTTTAATACCTTGGTGATAATTTAATGCATTTATAGTCTCTTTACAAAATACTTTTAACATATATTAACCTTTTGTCTAACAATCACTCTTGGGTTAGCAGCAACATAAGTCAGCTTAGACATTTTAACCAGCTGACTAACTCAATTTCAGCAGACTTTTCAATTATCTAATTGTTTCATATATACTTTAATACATGCATAAAATCAAAAAGTAAAAAAAATGCCATCAGTTGTTAACCATAGAGATAAGCAATCAAATTGTTTTAAGAAAATGCTTGATTTACTCTATTATAATCATTAATTAAAGCGATAACTTTTCCATTTGTCTTCTTAATTTGTTTGATTAGGATATTAATTTGATTGTATACAAAATCCAAATTATTTACTGGTAACATTCTTACTATAAATTTTGTTCCCTCATAAAAGCATACAACCATGAAAACATATATAGTTGTTGCAAAACTTGATTCATTGTTTACTGCTTTACAGTTTACATCAAAAAAGCTTCAAAAGAAGGTGATCTGGTTAAAATATTTGCTTTACCAAACAAATGTCCCTGTGATAAGTTAACATAGGTTTAATATAAACTTCATCTAGTAATAACATAAAGTTTTTTTGACTATTTTGTTGAGTTTTAAAAAAACACTACAAATAAAAGTGTGAAACTTTTGAAGTTATAAGTGTCAGGAAGATAAAAATCATTTCTTCATTGATCATATAAACTATGTAACCGTGCAAAATGTTCGAAAGCTCAAACAATAACTTCAGGTGAATATTTTTGCTAAAAAATGTTACTTGAGTTCAACTTATGCATTCAACCTGCTGACGTAAAATAGTTTTCTTTTCTGACTTCTTAAAAGAAATCAAATACCCAAATGATGTGACCAACTTTTGAACTTATAAATACAACTTTTAACTAATGAAGTAATACTGAATACAACTCCAGCATGATAGATTTCATATAATAAATTATTAAATACTATTAGACATAATTTACTAATAGTATTAGTAATACCAGTATTGCTTTAATGCTCTTTTGATTGCAAACAACATCTATTCAAAAAAATAAATAAATAGATAAGCTAATGAATCATTAAGTCTTCCTTGAGATTAATAACTGTAAAATATTCTAAATGAATCAATTTCGTCAAACTCTACAAATTTTGAAAGTTCATCTTCTTTTACTGATCTGAGAGACTCTTTAAGCTTTCTAAGAGAGCTTTTACCTATTGTTGTTGTTCTTTTTCTAGTGGAAGAGATGGCACTAAACTTTAAATTAATTCAAATACACTAGGTGGATCTCGAGGATTTTCTTTTCCTTTTACTTTAATAACTAGGAAGTTTGATGGAAAATGTTTTGCACAAACTACAGTGTAATGTTTATATGGTATATTGTCTATTGGGAAAACATTAATCCATCTCTGCCGCTCTTTAAGACCTCTTAGAAATTCTAGAAGTATTTGTCTTATCTTTTACTGAGTCATAGTTATAGTTACAACCAGTTTTCTGTGCATTTTTAACATAATTTTCTATGCGTTGCGTTATTATTATTGCTTCTAATTCACTATCATTATTACTTTTGACTACTAATTATTAATTTAGTTATTAATTTAATTTACTACTTTATTATGATAGCCTTTTATGTTATCTATTATCATTACTATTAGTATTAATATAGTTATATTTATTATTGTTATAATTGTTTTATATACAATAATTGTTTTATATCATCGTAGGTCTTTACGCATCATCAGTTTTCAACTGTTTGTAAATGTCCCTCACTATTGTATATATATATGCAGTTATTAGGTGGAAATATATTGATTGATTGATTGATTGATTGATGTGATTTTAGTTCACCCTGTAGCGAAATGATTTTCAATTTCAAGTTTCAAGAGATTATTGGAGTCCTAACTATATATATATATATATATATATATATATATATATATATATATATATATATATATATATATATATATATATATATATATAATATATATATATATATATATATATATATATATATATATATGTATATATATATATATATATTATAGAATAAACTGTGAATTTACCTTTTTATTTTCATTTTTTATTAATATCATTATAGGTCTTTCAAATCTGGCATTGATGGTATGTAACACAAGTTATAATTTTGATGATGATGAATATCAACAAGAAACACCAAACAACGCTAAAAAAAAAAGAAAAAAACGATGTGCAAATTAAGCTTCGATCCGATTCAATCCTTGTCAATAAAGAAATTACTCAAGATGTCTTAATTGCAGCTACAACTCCTCTCAGTGTAAGAACCGGTTTAAGCTATCAAGATCAAACAATGTTTATAGCCAGTATCATGAACTACTTAGGAGTAGATATAAATAAAATAAAGATAAACACAGAAACCGTCAGATTGAAGCGTTATGAGGTTGTTCTTATTCACGGAAATGAAATTAGAAAGAATTATATCGAGGAAATAAAAGGAAAAAATAATGTACTTCACTTTGATAGGAAGCTAGTTAAACATTTGCATAAGGAAATCCAACAAACAGTTACAAGCGATAGAATTGCCATGTCTGTTACTAGTCCTGAATTTCAAAACAAAGATGATCTTCTCTTAGGAATTGTTCCAAGTGACACTGGTAAAGCACCTGATCAGGCTTTACTAATTTAAAATTTATTAAAATATTTTGAATTTCAGACCAAGTATTTGCTGTGTGTGTTGATACTACAGCATCTAACACTGGTAGAAAAGAGGGTGCAATTATAATATTGACAAGAATATTTCAGAAACCTTTATTGTGGTTATTTTGTCGACACCACATACATGAAATATATATTAAACATATTTATAAAGCAATATCTGGAGATAACACCAAGGGTCCACGAAAGACCCTTTACTCAAACTTTAAAAAACAATGTGAATATTTTCTCCCGTTTATATCTACTTGTGGTGCCTCTTCTAGTTTTAAAAAGTTTGACGAGAATACTCTCATAATTGGTTCTGAAAAACTAAAAAACTTTAGGATTCATCAACCAGGTGCCTGTCATGAAGCTAGATTCCTGGCAGATGCTTTGTATCACATGGTTTTGGAATTGACATCGCCAGTTATAAACTACTTAAATCAAGACCAGCAGATTCTAGTCTCTAGAGTTTGTTTAATAACTGTTATATTTTATGCTCCAGGATTTTTAAAATCCAGTCTTGCTGAATATTCAGTTTTAAATGACTTTAATTCATTCAAAATAGCAAAAAGGAATTTGATATTGATGTTGACTTCAC
This sequence comes from Hydra vulgaris, assembly GCF_022113875.1. Lineage (NCBI taxonomy): Eukaryota > Metazoa > Cnidaria > Hydrozoa > Anthoathecata > Hydridae > Hydra > Hydra vulgaris. Next base: position 31,333,081 of record NC_061167.1, on the reverse strand, counting down.
TTTTAAACAGTTTAAAATCTCACTCCTGGTATTTTTTAACTAATGCAGTAGTCATGGCTCTTGCTGATTCTGACCTTGAAATCCAAACAAAGTCAGACATTTTGAAGGCCTTGTTGGAAATTAATAAAGAGAAACCGCTTCCTGTTTTAGTTGATGAAAATACCAAACTTTGTAAACTTGTTACCCATGAAAGCTGGTTTCTTTTTGTCGTTTTAGACTTAGTAAACGAAACAAAGACTTGGTTGGAAGCATGCCAGAATGAAGAAGGTTTAAACTCGATACCCTCTTACAAGAAGTTTGTGCTTTTTATTAAACACCTCAGTGTCACAAATGATTGTGCTGAAAGAGACATTGGCCTCATACAAAAGTTTGTGAACTCTTCACACTCTGAGGATCAGAGACAAAATGTTTTGCTGGTTGTTCGAGAAAACCGAAAAAAGATTTCAAAGAATGTTTATCAGAAAGATCTTGTTAATTTGAAATATTGCTGTTTGAAATGCAAACATGCATCATTTTCTAAACCTTTTTGTTAATTATCTCATATTGAAGCTAAACCTTTTTGTTAATTATCTCATATTGAAGTTAATAATACTAATATTATAAAACAGTAATTATGCAAACTAATATATGCTTCTTTACATCCATTTGTTAGCATATATTAGCAAAAACTGATGATAATTCAAATTATTGAAAAAATACCTCTACCTGATCCAATGATCCTAGTAAGCTAAAGTTTTAAATATAAGCTATTATATAGATGTAGAACAGGTATTTACACAGGGTATTTGCGTTTTTTGAAAAAAGGTAAAAAAGTGCAAAAAAAAATGTCACCCTAATATATATATATATATATATATATATATATATATATATATATATATATATATATATATATATAAAGAGCACATCTTTAAAGATCGCTGGTACAAGCATAAGAATTCCTTTCAATACGAAAGTAAAGCTAACGCCACAGAACTTTCTAACCTTTGTTTAACGGAAAAATACTATATCATTACATCATCTTTGAAACTATTAAATTAGCGAAATGAATTAATATTGAAATGTCGCCACGAAAACAGATTTGTTATCTGTATTTACACACCCTTGAAATATTGTATGAAAATTAATTTCAAATAAAGAGTTACATCCATAATAGAAGTTTTAATTTGATTATATTTCAAACTCTTTAATGATGTCTTTTAAAATTTATATTGAAGCCAGATATGGAAATGGCGTTTACAAAAAAACGAACAAATTAAAAAATGTTAAAAAACGTAGCGCAAAATCTAAAAATCAGTGGTTATTTTTACAAAGATGTTTACATCATAATATTTTTCCAAAATCATTATGCTTGAGATGTCCAACAAAATCAAAATATGCACTGCAACTAACAGAAAAGTATAAACATGATCTATTATGCCATATAAAAAACGAAGCAAAAACACGATATTTCCTCTTCAAAAATGAAGCTAAACTTTGTGAAGATTATATACGAACATTTGTTAACGACAAACATGATTTTCAAACTATAATAAATGTTACCAATAATTCTTATGAACGAATGTTTATAAAATCTAGAGAAAAATTATAAGAAAAATTTCAAATCTCAAGAAAAGTTGCTACATAAATTTTACGTAGCATAAACTCTAGATTTTATAAACATTCGTTCATAAGAATTATTGGTAACATTTATTATGGTTTGAAAATCATGTTTTTCATGGTTGTTGTTGTTGTTGTTGTTGTTATTGTTATTGTTTTGTTTATGCTGTAACTTTTCTTTATGATAAAGAAAAGTTACAACATAAACAAAACAATAACAATAACAACAACAATAACAACCATGAAAAACCAATTAAAAAAGTTAAAGAGGTAACACTTAATTTAGCTAATTCTGATATACCAATGCATCATAAAAAACTACTTGATCTCGGTCCAAAGTTTGTTCCCATTCCAAAACACATACCTTATTTAGATATTATAACAATTACTGAATCGTCTGCTTTAAAATTACAGTATAACAAGAAAAAAACTGAAGGAGTTAAACTAAGACAGGATGTTTTGAGAATTTTAAAAATGGCTAAGTCTATCAAAAGTAATCTAGATAAAGAACAACGTAAAGCTCTTTATGAGATTAAGAAAGATCAGAATATTACGATATATCCGTTCGATAAAGGATCTGGACTAGTGCAAAATAGTCCAAAATACAAGAACATTTAGGGGGCAAAACAAAAAAACTCAACTATGATCCAACTCCACAAATCATTCGTAATACAAGAACATTTAGGGGGCAAAACAAAAAAACTCAACTATGATCCAACTCCACAAATCATTCGTAATACAAGAACATTTAGGGGGCAAAACAAAAAAACTCAACTATGATCCAACTCCACAAATCATTCGTAATACAAGAACATTTAGGGGGCAAAACAAAAAAACTCAACTATGATCCAACTCCACAAATCATTCGTAATACAAGAACATTTAGGGGGCAAAACAAAAAAACTCAACTATGATCCAACTCCACAAATCATTCGTAATACAAGAACATTTAGGGGGCAAAACAAAAAAACTCAACTATGATCCAACTCCACAAATCATTCGTAATACAAGAACATTTAGGGGGCAAAACAAAAAAACTCAACTATGATCCAACTCCACAAATCATTCGTAATACAAGAACATTTAGGGGGCAAAACAAAAAAACTCAACTATGATCCAACTCCACAAATCATTCGTAATACAAGAACATTTAGGGGGCAAAACAAAAAAACTCAACTATGATCCAACTCCACAAATCATTCGTAATACAAGAACATTTAGGGGGCAAAACAAAAAAACTCAACTATGATCCAACTCCACAAATCATTCGTAATACAAGAACATTTAGGGGGCAAAACAAAAAAACTCAACTATGATCCAACTCCACAAATCATTCGTAATACAAGAACATTTAGGGGGCAAAACAAAAAAACTCAACTATGATCCAACTCCACAAATCATTCGTAATACAAGAACATTTAGGGGGCAAAACAAAAAAACTCAACTATGATCCAACTCCACAAATCATTCGTAATACAAGAACATTTAGGGGGCAAAACAAAAAAACTCAACTATGATCCAACTCCACAAATCATTCGTAATACAAGAACATTTAGGGGGCAAAACAAAAAAACTCAACTATGATCCAACTCCACAAATCATTCGTAAAGTTCAAAACACACTCAGAAAACTAAATAAAGCAGGTCGGTTTACGGTTAAAGAATATAAAGATCTTTACCCGAGTGATGCTATACCACCTCGTTTGTATGGAGTCATAAAAGCCCATAAACCCGAAAAAAACTACCTGATGCGAGTTATCATAAGCATTATTGGAACGGTACATACAAAATTTCTAAATTCTTAACTGATATGATACAACCCATCCTCAATAAGAACAATACACATTTAAAAAACTCTCAACAATTTGTTAACTTAGCTAATTCATGGAATATTGACAAAGATGAAATCCAAGTGTCTTATGATATCATTAATTTATATCCTTTAGTCCCAGTAAAGGAAACGATAATTATCCTTATTGAGAGGTCGAAAAATGATCCTAGTTTTACATCAAAATTTACCTTTGATGAAATAAAAACACTTTTAGATATATGCCTTTTGCATTGTTATTTTTTATTTGAACATGACATTTACGAGCTAGAAGATTCTGGACCTATTGGTTTATGACTGATGGTAGTAGTTGACGGAGTGTTTTCTACAGTTTCACGAAAGTAATGCTATTACACAAGCAATTTCCAATAATATTCAATTAAAGTCATTTAAAAGATATGTCGATGACTCCCATTCTCGTTTTAGCTCTACTGAAGATGCGAAAAAATTTTTAATACTACTTAATATCCAACATAAAAATATTCAGTACACCATGGAAATCGAAAATGAAAATAACACGCTAAACTTTCTTGATGTTACTATTATTAACAATAAAACTGGTACGTACGTTTTTAAAGTTTACCGTAAAGATGCCTTAACTATTGTCCAAATCAAACCTAACTCATGCCATGATCCAAAAATTATAAACGGAATTTTCAAAGGTTTTGTTCATAGGGCATTATATTTATGCTCTGATAATAATATTGAACAAGAGTTATTATTTCTAGTTGATGTTTTTGTAGAAAATGGTTATATAAAAAAAAAATCTGGAACATATTATAAAAACCACTAAAGAAAATTTACATAATAATAATAATAACAATAAAAACAAAATAATAATAATAATAACAATAAAAACAAAATATTGAAACTCAACATTCATCCATTGCATCAAAAATATTGTATCTTTACTGTGGATTCCAGAAATTAGCCCGAAGTTAAAAAAAGCTTTCAAAAAAGCAGGTTATACACCAGTTTTTAAATCTCCAAAAAATTTACAACATATACTTTCCACAAAAAATAAACCTCCTCTTCCTATAAATTCTTACCCAGGTGTGTACAAACTTGAATGCTCCTGCAAAAAATGTTATATCGGTGAAACAAAATTAAAAATCTCATCTCGCATTTACCAACATCAAAAAAATACATACGAAGGAAATTGGGATTATTCAGCCATAGCGGAGCATTCAAAAAATTGTCATGGCAATTTTACATGGAACAATAAAAATACCTTAAAAGTAGAGGTTAATAATTTTAACAGAAAAGTGAGGGAAGCCTCTGAAATACAGCGCCATTAATGCTCACCTTCAGACGGCGGTCTAAATCAGAACGACGGAGGTTACTTCACAACTTCCTTTTGGAAACCTACGTTTCGGTATTTAAATGAAAAGAAACTATTGCATTGATTTGTTTTGTTTTTGTTTTGTATTTAACGGTTTTTTATATATATTTATATACTTGACAACGAGGGTATCAATTATTCCTTGAAATATTGTATGAAAATTGATTTCAAATAAAGAGTTACATCCATAATAGAAGTTTTAATTTGATTAAATTTGTTATCTGCAACTTTAACGTCATCTTAGCAAACACTGTATTGTATTTTTGTATATAATTTTTGTTGTTATTATGGTTTGTATCGTCTGATAATCGCATATAGCGTGAAACTCTGAGTTATGTTACAAATTTAATTTTATTATTATTTTAATATATATATATATATATATATATATATATATATATATATATATATATATATATATATATATATATATATATATATATATATATATATATATATATATAAAATTTCTAAGTTAAGCAGTTTTCTAAAGTTTCGAAGCCATTAGATGAATCCTGTTTGAAATATATTATTTCTTCTTTTACTGATTGCTACCTAAATTATGCAAACGTTGCCTAGTGTAGCACGAACGTAACTAAAATAAATAAACTGTAAGTAAACAAAGCATGCTTTAGGGGAAATTGGAAATGTAGGTCGCTTTTTACGCATTAAGTTACTATTTATTAAGTTTTATATTCTCAAATTTCTTTTTTTTTTTTTAATTTGTTATTTAGGTGCCCCAAGAGTTCCTAACGGTCTTGTCACAGAACACCGCGGAAGTGCATTTAACTAGGAAGTTCACGCCTTCTTGCGTACCGTGATGCAAAATATGTCCAAAGCTCGTTTCGAATCCGGATCTTCTACTTATAAAGCAAGCGCTCTAACCACTGCGCCACGGCTGCACGTACTTTAACTTGACCTTTATCATACTGATGTTCTTATGTTCATAGTTTATAACGAAATGGCACCTATCGATTTTGATAAAATATATCATGTATACACAACACGTTTTTTAGGTAACAACTACTTTCAAGCTAAAACGTACTATTCTGCTACAAAGTTTTTAACTGCTCATAAACTAATTTTCCTAAACTAATTTAAACAATTTAAAAATAAACTTAAGCGAAAACCATTGATAATGACAACGAATTATGAGAACGAATTATATTTTTTCTAAAGCTTTTGGTGAGGAGTAATCACGTTCGTTTTATTGAAACTATTTTTTTATTTAGCTATTCTTATTATTTTTTTTTTTTTTAATTAAAACAAGTTGAGAAAAATATTATAAATTTTTTTTTATATTTGTTATTTATTTATACTTTTATAAATATTACGCTGTAATATAGCGTAATATATGTCTTAAATTTAACGAAGTTACGTTGTTTTTGTATTTTCGTAATTGAAATTTTTACATATTAAGTTAATATAACATTTTGTGATCTGTGCAATTTCACGACCTGGGATCAATGTTATGAAACTTTTTATCGGCGTAAAATGCTACCGGCTGTAAATTTTATCGGCGTAAATGATTTGTTTCAATGTTATAAAATTTTTTTCAAAATTACCGTCGATAAATTTCTACAGCCGAAACGTTTACAGTCGATAAATGTTCCGGAGAGCGACCTACGGAAATTTTTGTTGAAGATCCAGAGATATGAATATTTAGTTGTAGAAACCTGTGATTTAGAACTTTTCACAGTATTTACCTTGAGTTAAAACTTATTACAAATTCATTCATTGTAATTAAGTGCACATTTCTTGGTAAATTTTAATTTCAAGCGATTTCTTTGTTAATATTATTTTACTTAATTTGTCATGTAAGAAATGTAAGTCATTCTCAAAATTTAAAACTGCTATTATTAACTACTTTTTAGAAAAAAAATTGCTTATAAATTTTATACTTTCATTCAACCTATTATTTATAACCTTAATTCTAAGCTTCAATTTATGTAATTTTTTTCTTTTCTGTTGTGATTTAATATTTATTGTTAAACTAAATAAATTAATAATAATTTTAACAAAAAATATTAAAACACAACAGAAAAGAGAAAAAAAAATTAGATAAATAGAAAGTTATAAGTAATAAGTTAAAGGAAAGTTTAAGATTTGTAAGCAATATTTTTCTAAAAAATAGTTAAAGTTATTAAGTATAAATAACCAGTTATTTATTATTTTAATCTTTCTTAAACTGAAGTGTTTTCTCTTCATCACTATAATTGTTAATTTTTTTTTTTTTTTTATTTGCATTCACTCCCAACAAGACTGCAAGCAACCACTATTAAGTTGGGAGTTACTAGGAAAAAAAAGAACAGAATTATAGAGCAAGGAAACGGTTGACAGAAGACTTGAAAAGTTGAAGGTTGTATGAGTCAGGAAAACATGAAGATGGGAGGGAGTTCCAAAGGATTGAAGTGCAGGGTAAAAAACTAGGGGAATAAAAATTTTTAGAGCATGCAGGGACAGATACAGTAAACAAATGAGACTTAGCTGAATGACAAGTAAAACGAGAATGAATTTTAGTTGATGGAACTAGAGATGATAACTCCTTTGAGCAGTGACGATGATAGTATTTGTAGAAAAGAGAAAGAGAAGCAACTTTACGAAGATGGGAAAAAGGCTCAAGCTTAGCAGATAGTCCAGGTCCAACAACATTTACAATGCGTTTTTGGACCTTGTCAAGAAGAGAAAGTGAATCGTTAGAAGAACCAGTCCAAATATGACAACAGTATTCTCTACAGGGATGAATAAGAGATTTGTAGAGGTAGAGAATGAAAATCAGAAGTAAGGAAATGGCGAGCATGATAAAGAGAAGCAACCTTAGAAGAAGCTAATTTAGCAATCGATTGTATATATGGTTTCCATGAAAGGTCAGTAGTAAGCGATAATCCAAGAAGACGTAAAGAGGAGGACTCAGTAAGAGGATTGCCATTCATTACTATAGGAATATTGACCATATTACGGTAGTTGTTTGCAGTAGAAAACTGGGTTTTATTAGAGTTCAAATTCACAAGCCACTGTAAACCCCAATCTATAACTGAAGTGAGATCGGATTCAAGATCAGCTGCTTGTTCTAGGCGATCAAAAAGAGAAGACTTTTTGACATGACAGGAGTATAAAGTTGAGTCATCAGCAAAAAGAGCTATTTAGATTAAAGGGTGTCAGGAAGATTGTTTATGTAGATAAGAAACAAAACAGGGCCCAGGATGGAACCTTGGGGAACCCCAGAAGTTACTGGAAATAAAGAAGAATGTTGGTCTTCAAGGATGACTTATGGAGAAGACCAGCATGCTAAACTTTGTCAAAAGCTTTAGATATGTCAAGAGCAATAGCCCTAGCCTCACCGCCTCCATCTAATGCACGATAAAATCTTTCAGTTACAGCAGTTAGCAAGTCGGCCGTAGAGCAAAAGGATCGAAAACCGTATTGATTGTCTGACAGTAGTTTATTTGACTTTTATAGGCTATGGTAAAAAATTAATGACAATTTCTTTTTTTACTTTTAAATTGTATTCTTAACAGTTTAAATAATGTTTAAACAGTTTTACTTCTCGTGATCGTCTCTGATTTGCCAAATATTCTAAAGCAGCAAAACATTCTTTATCAGAATCGGAACAGTTTAAGTCCAAATCCATAAGAAACTGTTAATTTTTGTTAACTTTTTGGTTGTCAAAAACATTTTGTTTTTGACAACCTTTTATGCTCTTGATTCGGACAGTTAATTTCCGAAAATAAATTCAGAGCATAGATATCTTCAAATTTTTACGCCGGTAAAAGTTTTATAACATTGAATGAAAAAACATTTTACGTCTCTAAATTTACGGCTGTAAAAATTCCATAGTAAAAATTCCGCCGGTAGCATTTTACGCCGATAAAAAGTTTTATAACATTGACCTCTGTGCGTAATAATTACACGACCTGTGCATAACATTAACACCCCTTAAAAGTACATGAAAAAACTTACAATTATTTAGCAATCTAAATCCATTAAAAATCATTACAGTTCTTACTACATTAAAGCTGATTCCTTTTGTAATTTTTTGAGTGACAAAAATTATTAAAGTCACTCTAAACAAATCTCACTCTAAACAATCGTTTTCTTCTTTATTTGTTTTTTTATTATTATTATTAATTATTACTATATATAGATAAAAATTGAAGCAAAAAGTTTAACAACAGTCTGATGCTAAGGCCCATTTGTCTATATACATAACTAAATCTCATATTTTATCTCAAAAGGATTTTGAAATTTTTTTAAATTAAACTAAACTACTTAAGATCGGCAATGCACACTGATTATCAAAAAAAATGATGCTTTTTAATACTAGCAAAGATATGTTGACGTCTAAAAGTAGACGTCAGACGTCTTTTTTACTAGAAATTCATTAATATTGTTCATTTTTGTAATTACTTTAGTAATCAACGATACATACTATCATGTTATAATAAAATAATTACATTTAATAACAATTTATTAAATATAGCCACCACTTTTTTTCTTATAAGCTCCTCCTTCTCCCACCTTTTTTTTCAACTTCTGTAAATACGTGTTCGACCCGTCACTAATAATTCTTTCTCAATTTTTTTAAATATAAAAAAACTACTAAGCCAAAGTACAAATTCAAGTAAATATTGTAAAAAACAAAGTAACTTCCAGCTTTTGTACAAAGTACCAAATTAAATTAAAAAGCTTTGGTACAAAGTACCGGATTCAATTAAATATTGTAAAATACAAAGTAACTTCCAGCTTTTAAATAATGAAGCATAATAAATGGCTAAAACTGGCGGTTTTGAACCACTTGTTACGTACACGTTATTCTTTAAGCATGGTCTAGTTTATATCAATAAAAAAATTATTTTGTATTACTTACGTCAATATATATTGCTTCTAATCGTTTTGCAATTGATAAAAAAGAAATTTTTTTTTCATAAACCGAAAAAGCATATCTTTAAAAAATCTAAAGCAAAAATAAGCAATTACTTTAAAAGGTATGGGTGGCTTTTTATTCCGTGAAACGTGACTCTGTTTGATGTTTTTTATGTATTTCAAAAGTTGTTTTTGACGGAGTCCAGTAAAGATAAAACCCTACTGTTGTTTAAAACAAAAAGTTAACCAACCTTTTGATAAATATACATAAAAAAATTTATTTAGAAAAAAACTATGGATTAAAAAATCAAATTTGAAAATATTACACATTTTAACAAAAAATACAAAACAAAAAAATTAAATAGAGTATGGTTGTTTTAAAAATTGAAAAAAAAATTCAATTAAATATTGTAAAATACAAAGTTACTTCTAGCTTTTAAATAACGAAGCATAATAAATGGCTAAAACTGGCGGACACTATATTTAACTTTTAATTTTTTTTAATTTGTAAATGTTTCAAAAAAAACCGTATCAAACTACTTTGTACCGTATTTTTTGGTGTTTTTTTAGTAGTATTGTATGGTGAACTCTATGAATAAAAACTCCTGATAAAAATGTTATTTTAATAATAGATGTGCTAATCATATAAACAAGATTTAAAATGGCTTGTTCCATTAAATGTTGCGTTTGAGAGCTGGGTTTCCCTTCTGCCTAATCAATATATAGAGTCTAATTATAGAACCATTCCTGTGAATTCTTTTGATTGGAATTAACTATTTTGCTAATTTTTATTGTATTTATATTGAAGGAATTGCATCAAGATAAAAATACTCTCTGCTAAATTTTTTAGACAGATCACCTAATATTCGTTACTGTCGAATCACATCTAGTCGAAATTCGAGCAGAACTTCATTTTTGGCGATTTTAACTTTGGCTCCATCCTTAATCAATCAATATCAAAATCCAAGTTGTGACGAAGTAATGGAGTAAGTACATCTATGTCTTCTTTAACTAAATTTGGAAGAATAATTTATGGTTTCCTTGTTGCTTTCGACATTTTGGACGCCAACATGGCTGCTGATTTTGTTGTTTGATTTCAAAAACCTTTCTGCAAAAATAATAATAATTCAAATGCTATTGAGATAGAGCGCCAGGCAATATCTATGACAGCCAACACAATAGTTGTCTAAAAATTTAACTGCAACCTGTTTTTTCTTGTTAAATATTATCTGCAAGTCAATCAGCCTAAGTCTGGATTTGAATCCATAAAGCTTTTATCTTTTTTAGTATTACTAAACTCTTACACTTGACACTCACTCTTGCAATAGTGTATCTCACCGGTCCTCCTGATTCAGTTTATTTTTGTAAAGCTTGTTTTTAATTGCTAATTCAACTTGATTTTAAATATCATACTTTGCTAGGACACGTACATTGGACCAGCGTACGTAAAACCATTGCAAACGTTTGTAGTTTTTTCTGATGCAAATCCAACGTTGATTAAATTTTATGCGTTTAGCAATGATATCAATCAAAAGATGATTAAAAACAGCAAAAACATAGATTGTAAAAACAATTAAGTTTTGCGGTGTTTTTACGTATGTAAAAACATCGCAAATTTTGATTGTTTTTACTCGCAAAGTCGGGTATCATACTTTGGATCAACGTTGATTCATATATATTAAGTCAACGTTTGAGTTTATAGATCGGATCAATGTGTATAATGCAACGTTAAGGGCAGTAAAAACAAATCTAATTGTTTTTACGGCCTTTATAATGACATTATATACATTGATCCAATGTACAATAATCAACTTTGTAAGTGTAAAATTGTAGAACTTTAAAAAATCTTCCGTAAATATTGAAATATCAAACTACAAACAAAGCAAATACGATTAATGCCTGAATAATTGATAACTAAAAGTCACACGGAAAATCATTATTTTTAACTATTACCCAATACAAATAAAGTTCCCAAAGTAGCACTTTATTAAGTAAATTTATTGACATGTATTTTTGCATCAGAAAAAAATTTAAATAGTTTGCGCGCAGCTTATTTAATGAAATTTTATCGAGCAGAATTAGCAGCGTCGTGCGGTTCATTATTTAGCTCCGTCACAATATAAAAAGCGCATAACTGTACAATTACTTTGGTAATAAATTTGTAACATTTGTGATCAATATAATGTAAAAGCAATTTTTACAAAATAGATCCATATATATATAAAGTATAATTAAATAGAAAAATAAAACTTTATAATGGAACTAAAAGTTTCATGCCTATCGGCAATCTTTAGCCATATATATTATACAAATCAAGAATAAAAACCGTTAAAAATACAAAATACAAAAACAGCAGTAGAATGAGTTCATATGTCAAAACAAAACGAATAAAAAAGAAGCATAGTGGTAAAACTGCTAATCGCTTGTGTCAAATTGGGCAAGAATAAATTTGTTTTTATGCCGGCACTTAGATAATATTTCACTCTATTTAACAAATTTGGGTGTTTAAAAATAAAATTTCGTACTTTTCATTTATGCATAAGTTACATCGTTTTGTTACAGGGTTATAGGCATCGTACTGTTTAACTATTTTCCACCTAACAACCAGGTTCAAGTTTTCATCTTTTAATCTCCAAGCCTCCTTTGATAATTCAGTGTCATTTTTGTATTTAGGAATTTTAAAAGATTTTAAGTGATTAGTATATCTAATTTTAAAAGATGTTTCGCTTATGCCAATGTAAATTTTTTTGATAGGAGTTTGAACAAGATCGTTGGAACATGCATTAGCTTGATAAACTGTATTTTTTGGTTTGATAAAGGGCAGGTGTTTTTATCTATGCAATTATTTTCAGCTGATTCTTTCTTTTTGTTTATAACATGACGATTGTGGGCGTTTAAAACGGATTTCATATTCGGCATACAGCTATAACTTACTTTTAATTTGTTTCTGTTAAAAATTTTGCGGAATTTGTGATTTATACGGGAGTGCTTGTCAATTGATGTTAAAAATATTTTTCCTATATTTGTGCTGCCGTTTTTGCTAAAAAGGGGGTTGAACCAAAATGCTTCATTATACATAGGAGTGGATTTTTGAAAGATTTCCTCGTTTGACGAATTTGCTGATAATCTTAATTCAATAGAATGCTGGAGTTGCTTTAAAATACTAGATGGGTGGTTTGATTCAGCATGAATGTAATTTAAAGAGTTTCCGGGTTTAGAGTAAGGTTGGTAGATGTGGTTGTTGAGGTTTGATGTAATGTCCAAATAATTTACAATTTTTATGAACAATCTTCTGTGTTGATATCAGAAGATCGTTCGATCTAAATATTTCAACAACATGTTTTTTAATTTTTTCCTTATGGGGACCACTGATATTTTTAAAAATCGCCAAGCCGTCATCACGGTATAACCCGAAATCATTCTTATTATAAAACTGCGTAATCTGAAGTAAAAGAAAAATCCCCACAAGTTCATACACCTTGGCGCCATCAAAAGCTCCCATTGAAACATCGAAAAATCCGCCTGACTTCTTAATCCAAACTTGATTGCTATCAAATAACAGCGACTTTCTGGCGTGGTAAATAATCGACTTTTGCTCAAGATCTATAACCAGATGCTGCTCAGCAAAACTAATAGCATTTTTAAGTAGTTTTTCATCTATTGAGGAATAAAAATCAACGCTATCAAAAATGAGAAATTCATAAAGATTTGGATCACTGATGGACTTGAACCAGCAAATAACATCTTGTGTTTTTTTTTTTTGTTTTTTTCCACTCATTGAGATGGAATTCTTTTTGCAAGTTCAGAATTTATGCTTGAAAGAATAACTTTACTAATTCTGCCGATTTCTTTTTTGGCAGGGTTTAATAATCGAACTGTTGGGTTGTTTGCAAAATTTTCTTTGTGGTCTTTTAATGTTATAAAGGAGTTAGATGATGTATTGATATCGATTTTAGTAAAAATATCATGATTCTGTAAAATGCGTTTACCTTCTTTATTTATATCATTTTTTACTTTTGGATCCGATTTTTTGTAAGTTGAAGTTACGGCATTAGTTATTAAATGATTGTTGTCTTGTTTAGATGAGTTATATAAATTAGATTTTTATATGCAAAAGTGTAGATAAGATTACAATTGCGTATATTAGATATATCTTCTTTTGATTTTTCCTGGAATTTGCTATAAGCTTTACAAAATTTTATGTTTTTTATTAATTCTATTAATTCGCTTTCAAATGCACACATATCAGTAATTTGTTTAGGGTAATTTGGTGTTTTTATTCCATAGTTATAAAAGGTATTGCTCTTTCTATTCTGATCATCATTAATAAAGAAAAACGCTTTCCACCTCATTCTTTTTATTAATGCCTCGGTTTTACTGATTAATTGTTTTTTGTATTCTTTAATTGGTGGAATTAGAATGTTCTTGACAGAATAAGTCAAGTTTTTCTTAAGTAGAGTGCTCAACATACGGAGCAATTTATTGTTGTTTATTATTGTATCTGTTTAAGATACAAATTCTCATGTTTACTTGAGAGTGATCAACATAATGTAAAAGCAATTTTTACAAAATAGATCAATATATATATATATATATATATATATATATATATATATATATATATATATATATATATATATATATATATATATATATATATATATATAAAGTATAATTAAATAGAAAAATACAACTTTATAATGGAACTAAAAGTTTCATGCCTATCAAACGATGAATTAAGATTATCAGCAAATTCGGCAAGCAAGGAAATCTTTCAAAAATCTACTCCTATGTATAATGAAGCATTAAAAAAGTCCGGTTTTAATTACAATTTTTCTTACCAACCTAACTTAGAATTATCTTGATTAGCAGTTTTACCACTATGCTTCTTTTTTGGTTGTTTTGTTTTCTGAAGATTGCCGATAGGCATGAAACTTTCAGTTCATTATAAAGTTGTATTTTTCTATATATATATATATATATATATATATATATATATATATATATATATATATATATATATATATATATATATATATATATATATATATATATATATATATATATATATATATATATATATATACAAAAAGAGTTTGATTATTTGAAAAAATTTCGATGGCTGCACTTGGATGCCATTTCACTTTTTTTGTTTAGCAGATTTTTATTTTTGGAAAATAGAATTTCATATTTTTCGTATATTCATGCATAGTTTGCTGGACTTCGTGGCTGGGTTGTAAGCATTGCACTGCTTAATTATTTTCCATTTGACAACTGGGTTTAAGTTGGCATCTTTTAATTTCCAAAATTCTTTTGATAATTCGTTGTCATTTTTGTATTTTAGAATGTTAAATGATTTTATATGGTTGGCATATCTAATTTTGAATGGTGCTTCACTTATACCGATGTAGGATTTGTTGACAGGAGTGTTAGTAGGATTATTGGAACTTATATTGGCTTGGTATACAATGTTTTTTTGTTAAGCAATGGTTTGATAAAGAGCAGGTATTTTAGTTAAGGTAATTGCAGTTGGATTCAGGTGGAATTTTGTTGTTGTTCATAACTTGTTGATTGCGTGCATTTAAAAAAGATTTCATATTCGGCATACAGCTATAGCTTATTTTTATCGTGTTTCTGTTAAAAATTTTGTGGCGTCTGTGATTTATTGAGAAGTGTTTGTTGATTAAGGTTTTCTGCTTAAATTTAAAAAAATGCTAGAGTTTTAGACTTAACTTAAATGATACTCATAATATATTACTAGCCAAAATTTCAATCATAAATTATGAACGGTTGCTGAAAAATCTTTGTTGATTTTTACCCCATTTTTTTGACTTTTGATGGTTATTTAATAATGGTTCAACTTTTTTAATTTTTTTTTAAGCTTTCAAATAGTTTATTATACAATGTGAGATAAAAAAACATTTGCAAAAGTTGAATACAAATTTTTTTTTCCTTATTACTGTACTACCACCTTAAATACAAACGTTTTAAAATTTAAAGTAGTTTTAAAAGTATTGACGACAGATCCGAAGAACACTTCTGCAAAACTATGACAGGTTGTTCGGACCACAAGCTGTAGAAGAGTCTAAGCAGAAAATCACTTTAGATACAGAACCAAGAGTGATACGAATGTCAAGCAATTGATCAATCTGTATTTCAGCTACAACGGGTATAATATGATTAGAGGAATCAAGAGATGAAATAGATGAAAAGCTCTTTGCAAATAATTTAGCTTTGTCTTTAGGTGAGGAAACGAAATCTGAACCATGCGAGAGAGGTGGAACAACAGATTTGTCCTTATTATAGACACTGTTAAAGAATCTCCAGAAGATTTCGTAACCTGATAATAGTGGGCTATGGGCATTGTAAAAAGGTCTAAAAAACCTTTTAAAAATGTTTTTTAGACCTTTTTACAATGGTTTCTAGCAATAGTAAACAGACGTCTGTTTTCTGGAGATTTGTTTTGGCAATAGATATGAAAGTAATGGTTACAATTGAAAATTGCAGCAACACAACGAGAGCAAAACCACAGAGCTAAGTGAGGCTTGACTTGGAATTGTCAAGAGGGAATAAAAGATTCCATGCCAGCCTGAATCCGAGAAATTACATAAGAAGCACATTTGTCATCAGAAAGACAAAAAATTTCTAGGCTTAAACCATTACCAAGAAAATAAAGAAGGAGTTACAGCCAGTTTTAATATAAGGTAAGAGGTACGATGATAGGGGGATTTTGATGATGAAGAAGAATGAGATAATAGTTTTAAAAAGATTAAACCGTGATCAGAAACATCTCATGGTGAATGTGAAAAAATTGAGCATTGACTAGGATCAGAAATAAGACAAAAGTCAAGTAAAGAAGGTAAATGATTCGGATTGTCAAGAAAACGAGTTATAAAGTTATCTATTTGTGTTAAAGATTGAGAAAGACAAAATCTGTGGGCCTTAACGCCAACAGAGTCACTGACACTAGAGCAAAGCCATTACTTGTGATAAGCATTAAAGTCAACAACAAGAATAATATTGGTTAAAGGATGAAAGGGAAAGGGTTTGGTCAATTTGATAAGAAATAACATCAAAAAGAGTTTTGAGATATAAAAGAGCGGTATAGAACATAGAGAAAGTTGATAGAATGAAGTGGTGCTAAATGGAAGCACATAAAATAATAGTTTGTGGTTTTAAACCTAGTTTTCCGACAAAAAGGTGAATCTAATACAAATGTAAATGCCCAGGTCAAGCATGTGACTATTGGAGTCTTTATGAATTAAAAAAAAATTTAGTGTTAATTGTTATCTTCCTTTAATTCGTAAAGACACCAATAGTCACATGCTTGACCTGGGCATTTACATTTGTAAAAATTCACCTTTTTGTCGGGAAACTAGGTTTATAACCACAAACTATTATTTTATGTGCTTCAATTTAGCACCACTTCATTCTATCAACTTTCTTCCAGCAGTTCTTAAATTTTTATATCTAAAAAGTTGATTGAGAATTTTCTTTTAAGTTTAGTTTTGTCGATAAGCAGTTCAGAAAGTATTAAGGAGAGGGTGTCTGAACCAGAAGATTTTGTTTAGCGAGAGTTTGTTGGTCCTGAACCATTTGCTTAGATTTTCTAGTTCTTGATTAAGCGTTTTAAGTAATAGGCTAGCCAGCGGGCATTTATTTTTAAAAGTTACGTTCTTAATGTATTTTAAATGTCTTTTAAACGTCTTCTAAACTATCTTATAATAAGAACGTTTAAAAGTGGTTTAAAAACAAATGCCTGTAGGGAAATGTTTTTGTGTCTACAAAATACTTGCGTATCGTCAGCTAAGAGAACAAAGTTGAGTTTATTGGAAGATGATAAGATATCATTAATATTAACAAGGAATAGCAATGGCCTTAGAATAGATCCTTGGGGGACCCCACAAGTAATACTTTTAGGTTGTGTAACAGTATTGTCGTACGATAATGCTTGTCTTCGTTTATAAAGGGCGAAACCATTTTAAGTTGTTATTTTTTATTTCATAATTATATAGTTTATACAGAAGAATCTCTTTGTCAACAGTTTCAAATGCTTTAGTCAAACTTGTAAATGAAATTTCATCTCGTTTTTTGAAATCCATATTGATTATTTAAGAGGTGAAGATTAACTAGAAAGTTATAGATTTTATTTGGTATGGCACAGATGTAGTAGTTATCAAACCTCCAAACAATTTTGAGCTACACCTTTTTTTTTTAGTTAATACTTATGAAATTTAAAAAAAAAGGGTTAGGTAAACTTTTACTACAAAGTATCCTGGGGTCTGTTTGCTAATTGGGATCTTTAGCAGCCACCTTGTTCATATTCCTGTCACGCCACTGATTTTGAAGTTTTTTTTTCACTATTGTTATTTGCAAGGTTTTAAGTTTAGTTGTACAGTGTTTTCTTTTTTTCACTTTCTTTACATAAGTATTTTTTTAGTTTTTTAATTAATTGCTTGCTATTTTTGTTTATAAAATGCAAATGTAGTTTTTTTATATTTTTTAAAATGGAAATGCTTTTTCAATGAAAAACTTAGTTTCTATAGCTATTGTGTTTCACATAAAATGTTAAAACTTAAGGCAATTAAATATATCATTTTTTACTACAAGAATAATATTTAACTTTTTTTTATTTTGGACCGTCTGACCACAATAAAAGTTATATCGTATCTATAATTTTTTTTAACAATTTTTTTTCTCAAATAAACTTTTTTCAACAAAAAAGCCGACAAAATGAGTGAGCAAAATAAGTGAGCAAAAAAAATAATAAGAAAAATAAAATAAAAATCGCTTAACTTTTAGAATATTATTTATATATATATAACAAACGAAAAACAAAAATGCATACATTCATTATATAAAAACGTTTTTTTTTTCCAGAAAAATATTGATTTCAAGCATATTATCTTCACATTTTTTTCTTATTTTAAATTCGTCATTTGAAAACGTTTGTACTCTCTTTAACATCGTCATTTTAAAAACTGAAGAGATTTTGTGCATTAAAATTTGTCTAAAAAAGTTAAAAAAACTACAGGCGAGAAGTATCATTAAAAAATGTGTACCAAATATAAACTACAAAAAAAAAAAAGGGAAAAAAAAACTAAAAAAATAACGTGTATATAAATCAAACTGTATATGAAAGCATATAAATACATAAAAAATATAAAAATAAAAGGATGCTATTAATAAACGCAAAAAATATCGCGGCAATTTATACATAAAATTTGCACATAAAACTATTATCTTTTCGATGTTTACCAAAAAGATTGATTACTTCTAAAATTTCTTTAGAACGCCGAAAATTTCTATATGGAAAAATGTCCTGGTTTGCAATTAAAACCATCGCCAATAAAACCATTTTTGCAAAAACATTTTTGATGAATACAGTCGGCATCCAAATGACAAAGTACACAGATATCCACTAAAAAAAATTGCTTTTATTTTCAAAAAGGAATTAAAGTGTATTATATATTTAACATATATTAAACGAAAAAATCAAAACCGCGTCTCATGTTAAAAAAAAAAACATTATTATATTTAAATATCAGTAAACATATTATAAGTTGTCGAAATAAAGCTTTTAAACTTGAATAAGTAAGAAATAAAATAAGTAATCTTAAAGTAAGAACTTTATAAATTGTTTGTATTATTTAATCTATAACCTTGATCTTATTATTTAATCTATAATTATATTTAGAGTTTCTGAAGTTATTTGTATTTTTCGAATAAAAGATTTTGTTTTATTATTATATTTTTATTCTTATCACCACCAAACAATATAACTATCAAAGTTTTTGTTCTCATTATCGAAATGTATTTGCGTTTACTAATTCTAATACATTTTCATCATAAGTACCAACGAAAACAGGAAAATATAAAATAACTTTTACTCCATGGGCCAGTATTTAAAAGACGGACGCAGAAATTTTGAACCATGTTACACATATGCTTGAAAAAATGTTTCTTCACAATAATCAATTTTATGAATGATCATGACACCTTTAATAGTTATTCAAAAATCTCCAAATCTTATTATTTGTTCCTCACTTCGTCCAAGAATTTCATTCAGTAATCCTGTATTTTTGAAAGCTCTTGGGTAAACTCTTCTTGTTGTAATTTTACCTGCTCATTCTGCTTTTGGCTCATCAAATCTTGATCTAAAATGCTTTAAGATTAAATAATAATCGTTAAACCTCAAGACCAAAAGAATAAGGAATGTGTAACAATCATCCAAAAAATCAAATATAACAGTGTAAAGATCAACAAGCCACATGCAAGAGCAATTTTTTCAGGCTTTTATCTTATTAGGCTTTACTCTACAAGCAATTAAAACCTACAAACCTCACATTCGTGACAACATTGCGTAAATGGCATGTTTGTGATGAATAATAGAACTATGGCATTATTCATACTCAAGATAAATATAAAGTCTACTAGAACAAATATTTCATTTAGCAAATCTATTTTTTTATACTTATTTTTTTATAATTAGGTTTTATACTTAAATTTCTTTCACAATTTGTTTTTGTTATAAAAAAATCTCTGTTTTCTTTTGTAAACTTTGTGTATGTAAGTTGATGGAATCTTACACTATGAGACATAAGATATAACTATATATAATTTTTTTTTTGTCATTGTGAACTGCTAGCTGCAATGGTGTTGTTAATATGCTGGGTTTGTCATGCAAGACTGAATAAATGTGACAACTAATAATTTTTGGGAAAGGGATTTATAGTTCAAACACCATTCCTTTCCTCATTATAATTATTATAACTAGTATAACTATTTTGATTACAGCAATTAATTAAAGTTAGCAATTAAACTCGGAACAAGTACAACGGAGCACGTTTAACCAACTCTACAGAGTTAAAAAGCCAATATGATTATACTTAGAAAAGCATTAAAATGAAGCAATAGCAAAACAATCATGTCAAGCCTTATAATAGCAAACCTACAACTTGGTAAACAGACTTTTAGCAGCAAATACAATAACAACAAATAACAAACCATCCTACCTTGACATCACAAAGTAAAACCAATTTGTCAACTTAGCAGCAGCGGAAATAAAGACAAAAAAGGAAAAAGAGCCTATTGTGGTCATCATAGGGGTCAAGAAATCAACAGACAGAAGTAATGAGGAGCTCTTTAAAGAGTTTTTTGATAACATCAAAGACAAGATTCTACACGTCTGCCAATAAAAAAAGAGAAAAAGGAGATGAAAAATCTCTCAAAATAGTGATCAAAGCACAACAGAGCTGAACAGGGTGATCCAAGTTGAACTTAAATCTGCAATTATCCATTGTGAGACACTGAGAATAAGGTAACTACCAAAAACAAAGAAGAACTTGATGTCTGTACATGCTATACATGACTAAAAAATCAATTTGACAAAAACAAATCAACCACTGCTGTCAGCAACAACACCAATTTAAACAATTCTGCAACATCTTTCACCACTTCAGTCATAGCAAGTATAGCTCATACCTAAACCTCACCAACCCAACACCATAACATCTAATCCTTAATCCTTTTCTACTGCCAGTAAAGCCAATCACAAACACTCAAGATGCTGGTAAATAGTCTGCTTTCACTGAATGGTGCCAAACAAGATGAACTGATGGCAAGAATAGATAAGACAAGTTAGATTTGTTCTTCTTTGCAGAGTAGAGGTTTACTGACATGTTAGACATTCAAATGCCAGACTACCAAATACACAACAAAAATAGAGGGAGGAAGCGTGGCAATATATATAAAAAACAATAGACCATTAGCTGAAACAGACATCAAGCAATTAAGTTCATCAGACTTAGAGCAAGTATGGTAAATTTAAAAGTTAGACTGTCGAACTCTTTTGGATTGCATTTATCATCTGCATGATAATGACAAAAAAGTTCTTGAAAAAAAAATATATATATATAAATATATATATATATATATATATATATATATATATATATATATATATATATATATATATATATATATAACAATAATAAAATAGATAAAATAAGACAAACAATACAGCAAAGCATATTAAAATGGAATGCTCATCCATGTTTAAGACGGTACATTAGTAACATTTGCCCACATGCAAAAATTATTTTTGATTTCTCTCAGCCAATTATATTTGATTATGATTTCTCTCAGCCAATGATATTTGATTTTGATTTCTCTTAGCTAATGATAAATAAAAAGTACTAGTGGACAAAATAAATGAGTAATTGAAATTCATGTACCTATGACTAGATTATCATTTAAGAGGAGAAAATTTAAAGTAACTGTGAGAAAGAGACTATGGTACAAATACTTATAAAATTCGGTAAATGAACACATGAGGCGATTTGACTACACAAAGCAGCATGCAAAAGAATTAGCACATAGTGAGAGTAGGATTGCAGCACACTTAAACTACGATCCAAAACAACTTCATAACCAAGTTTTGGAAAGTGCTTAACAAAATGTACATTAGATCACACCTTGATTTTGCTATCTAAGCATGGTCTCCACACCTGAAGGGCAACTTCAAAGTGCTAAAAAGCATTTAGCAAGGAACTACAAAAGTGATCATAGAGATCAAACACAAATCTTACAAAGTTTACAACTCTACGTTTACAATTCTAAGCCTAATTAAACCCAGACAGAGAGGTCTGGAGCAGACAGAGGAGTTAGAAATGGATTGATTCAGCAATACAAGGTTGTGCATGGTGTTGAAAAAAATCAACTTTGTTGTGCTTTAAGTCTACACGTAAACATTTTCCAAGTATAATCTTTTTAGCAACAACTTAAAACTAACCAAGGCATTAGTAAAGTACTGTGAAGAAAGAGATAAGTTCTTCCCAAACTGTGTAGTCAAAATAAGAAAGTCTTTGCTATTAAACATTGTTAACGCCTTTTCAACTGACACATTCAAAGCTGATTTGAAGCACTAAAAATATAAGCATCAACACACCCTGTGTCCTATATTTATCAGCATGGAGGTGCCTAGTGTTTTACCACAATATACTATAAATATCATAAATAAATTATAAACATTTCATACTATATAGATTTAATTTATGATAAATATTATTGATTTCTGAATAAACAAATAAAAAAAAAAATTAAATATTAAAATAATAAAACATTTAGCAAGTAAACTATTACCTTTGCAGATTATTCCATTTCCATGGAAACCAGTTTTGCAGACACATTTATTTACTAAACAGTCAGCATTTTCATTGCATTTTATACATGCTAAACAACAAATGTTTAAGACTTTGAGTGTTAAATAACAGACTAGATACTTATAGTACCATAAATGTAAATTAATATTAATAGTGGCACTTTCAAATAGATCATTAATATTACAAAAAACTTATTTGTTGTTATCAAGTTGTTACTTGGTAAATAAACAATAACTTAAAGTCAATTTGGGTTGGAGTTATATTTTGTCTAAATTTATAATTATAAAAATGTTAAAACTAAATTTATAAAATACAAATTTATTAAAAATTAAGCAATTTAATTAATAAATCAGAAAATCAATTTATATATATGTATATATATATATATATATATATATATATATATATATATATATATATATATATATATATATATATATATATATATATATATATATATATATATATATATATATATATATATATATATATATATATATATATATATATATATATATATATATATATATACATCAGCGCTCCTTTTTCAAAGCTTGCCAATAAAATGTAATTTTTTCACAAAAACAGGTTATTTTCCCTTGAATTTTTTGAAGTTTTCCTAAAAATAGCCTATCATTGATCGTTGATTGGTTGATATATATATATATATATATATATATATATATATATATATATATATATATATATATATATATATATATATATATATATATATATATATATATATATATATATATATATATATGTATATATATATATATATATATATATATATATATATATATATATATATATATATATATATAAAATTTGCATATTAACATATAGACACACTAGACCATGACTAGGGAGCCCTGTAATTAGGTATTAAAGCTGAAAGGATAAATTTTTGATATACAGTGTAACCTAAAGACACAAGCTTAATTTGTTCCTGATATTTTTTTTTACATCCTGAATTGTTCGCAAACAAATGCAACTTTTTCATTATAAGAAATGTAAGAAAAAAATTTATTTTTAAGTAAAAAAACATATCTATATGCAGGCTTCAGTGGGCCACCTACCAAGATGGTCTTGCACGGGTTTTTTTAAGAAATTATATTATGTTTTGATGATAATTTTTGATATTTAAATTTTTCTTTTGTTCCTCCTTCATTCCAGAGATAGTAAAAACATTGTTTTTTTTAGCAATAAAAAGGCAAAAAAACAGGCTTTAATTTCCAAATGATTTCATTATAATTTCTACTATAATAACCAGTTGGAAGGTGACAAATCATTTAAAAAGGCTTGTAGTTAAACCTTGAAGAAAAGAGTTAGATACTTGTAAAGTTAAAATTAAAGGCTTTTCAAAGTTACACAGCACCTTTTTTTCACGCTAAGAACCATTTCTATGCATTTCATTTTGTGTTTCTTTTTTTGTTTGTTTTATGTCTATTTGTTTCTTTACTCTTAAGTGAACTTTATTCAGTTGTACAGGTTTAATTAATTTTTAAATTTTATACATCATAATATTATTATAAAAAAACTTTTATTATTAATAATTAGTAAGTTAAATTTTTTTTTAATACATGCTAAAATAAATTTTTTTACTTAAAAAAGAAACAGTTTTAAAGTTGAAGATTGTGATACATGTTGAAAATACATCATGTAAATACATCATGAATTTATATCATGTGAGAAGTTTCTAAATAATTACTCAAAAAAAACAAGTTTAACATTTTTTCTAACAAAAAAATTATATTTTGTGCAGGCTTTATTTTGCCTGTGTCAACTTACTTATAAGGGTGTAAAAGCCAACACAGGCTATAGGGTTCAGCGGGCCCTAAAATATCTGTTTTGTTTAATGAATAGTGCATTTACTGCAGAAGTTTTTTTAAACCATTTAATTTATAAGCAAGCTTGTGTTTTCCATTTTTTAATTTGCAATTACTATAAATATAAAACCTCATTATACATATGTAGCTTATTCCTAATTTTTTAGCAACAAAATTTTGCATTCTTACTTGCCCTAGAGAGCTTCTTCAGACCTTTCTTACACAATTCATACACATTCATTCTGCCATTACATTTGTAAATAAACAAAGCAGTTCAAAAATATCAAGAATACTCCTTAACCTAAACTTATTTAAGAAATATAATTTCAATATATTATTTGTTATATAACTTTGCTACTTTTGTTAGTTGTTGTTTTTCTTCAAAAAATTTTGCGATCTTTGAGTTGATTCTTCTTTGAGTTGATTTACCGCTTGTAGATATATATACTATTTTTGTTTTTCAAGCTGGCCACATTTTAACAAACGCAAAATGACAAAAACATCTTAAAAAAATTAAAAAATAATAATTTACCTTTTGAAAGAGATGTTCCTTTTGCTTGCTTATTTTGTGAGACTTTTAAGTGCTCTTTTTCTATTTCCTTAAACAAACTTAGTTGATCATAAGTAGCTTTACAACATCCTACTTTAATGCACCATGGATCACAAATATATCCACAAAAAGAAGGACAACCATATTTGTTAAATTTTTTAAAACTGTTTTTCATAACATAGTTATGCATTTGCAAAGGTGTCTTAGCACCTTTAGTTAAATTTATTATTTGAGATTGACCCATATTTTTAGGCTGCAGATAATTTAATTTTGGTTTTCTGTTAACAACACTTCTTTGTTTTCCATTTTCTTGGTATGTAACTTTTCCATATTGGTTAAAGCCTTCAACAGTAAAGTCACTTTGTTTGTTACTGGGTAAATTTTTGAAAACACGTTTATCTAATATCTTCAACTTTTCTGCTAAACTAGAAGGATGCATATTATTTACTTCACTGTTTAAATCTGCATCTTCTATCATAAGATGATTTCTACTTAATTTTTTAATATTTGTACCCTGAGTTAAACTGTTTTTGTTAACATCTATGATAAAGTTTTCCTTCAAAAAAGTATTTTTGTCTTTGTATATGTTGTCAAGTGTTCTGACTTTAGCTTTTTCATCTTTTTTATTTGAAATTTTTATTGTGTTATTTAATCCATTTCCAATCCCTTTACTTGAGTAATTTTTAGTATTTAAGTTTGAAAGGGCTGATCCTTTACCTCCTAGCAATAACCTCATCTTTTCAAAAAAAGATGAATTATTAATTTTATGATTGAGTGAAACACTAAAGTTGCTCTTTTCATTGTCTTTATTATATTTTGGCAATTTATTATCTTTATTGTAAGTAACAATGTTAGAACTGTGATAAGTAACAATGTTAGAACTGTTTTTGTTAAGTGCATTATAATCAAGTTCTTTTTTATCAGAGTATTGTTTCGGAATTTTATCAACAACATAAAAAGCTTTTTTACTTGAACTTTCCCACTGTGGTAAATCATCAAGCACTTCACTATGAAGAGGATACAAATTTGAATTACCAAATGGCATTGGTATTGCTTGTGGACCACTATATTTTGGCATTAGAGTTGTTGGAGGCCTTGTAGGAGCCAACAAGACTTGAAAGAAAAAAATATATATATTTTTCATTATATACTACAATATAATATAGTTATATAAATATATTATAAAACAACAATTTGTACCACATTAAAAAAATTCAAAAAGATTGTTTCTTGGGTTAAGCTTACACAAATTCAACGCAAATTTTTTTAATAGGAAAATGTTTAGTATTCAAATAAAAAATAATCTTCAAACATTAGTTTTTTATTCAAAACAGTTTTTTTCATAATCCAATGTTCAAACTTGATTTTATTTTAATTCCCATTAAATACAAATTCTATATATTTTACTTCATTTACAATAAAATCATAAATGAAGTGAAGTAAATAACTGTGAATTTGTACTTAATGGGAATTAAAATAAAATCAAGATTTAAACGTATGGTTTAAAATTATGATTTAAAATAAAATAATACAAATTGAATTTATTTTATCAAGTATAAATGACAGTACATATTTATAATAAAAATTATAATTTAAAGAATCTGCTTATTATAACAAATTCATGAATAACATGAATTCATGGATACCAAAATTTATGGATACAAATACTACTATTTTAAAAAAATGTGGAAATAGTGATTTATATCTGGTATCTATATATTCATAGTCCTTCCATGCCAAATTATTCATATCAACAAAAGCAATTTCATCATAAAATCCTATGTGGTTCATGTGATCATTTGAAATTTCTGATTTTTCCAAAAATAAAACTTCAGTAGCAAAAAACATGCTTTGTTCATACTTTGAAGCTTTATATTTTAAAAACAAAACTTCATAAAACTTTCAAGTTTTATGTTATTTTGTTAAATTATTATATACTATAGCTGTAATTTATTAAAATGTTGACATAAATTTTTTAAATGTCACATTCTAGCCATATCAGTTACATGAAATATTCAAAACAGTGGTGGACTTCTTGGTGCCCAGGGCTATTATTGTTTTTGGAGGCCTTTTTATGGGCCAAAGCCTAAAAATAACTTAAAAAAAAATTGTAGGAGACAATTTAAAATTCCTCTAAAAATTTTTGGGGCCCCTAAATTTGTGGGGCCCGGGGCTATAGTCCCCCCTTGATCCGTCACTGATTCAAAATTAGTAATCTAAGATGCAAAAAGAAATATTTTTTTACTTTCTATTTATGGCAGGCTTGCTTATTTTTAGAAATTTCCTGATAAATTACAATATAGTACGAAATTATGAACTCGTAAAAATGACTTCAGCTAAAACTTAAAAAATTGTGACTTTATTTCAAACCACTGGTAACCTAGCAACTAATTTTAAAATCAACATATTTTTACTGATTTAATAGAAGTTTAGAGTTGCTTAGAGTTGCTTAGAGTTGCTTAGAGTTGCTTAGAGTTGCTTGTAATAAAAACTAGAAAATTTTGTTTTTAAAACATAAAGCTTCAAAGAATGAACAAAACATGTTTTTGCTGCTGAAGTTTTATTTTTGAAAAAGCAGAAACTTCAAATGACCATATCTCATGAACCACAAAAGGTTTTATGCTGAAAGTTTTAAAAATAGTTTTTTTCATTGATATAAACCATCTCATCAAGTTTCATCAAAATCTAATGTGGTCCGTGTTGGACTTTGCTCCACTTGGCATGGATTGACCCTTATATTTTACTTATAGACTCTTACAATATACTTATGATAAAATAGAAGTAACCAATTTGCACAAGTGTATCGTATGCTTCACTTGACACAATAAAAAAAATTTGTTAAGCTTGTAACAAGAATGTAAAATCATGCTTGTTTTAAGAATTTAAAAGTGAGAAATAAGTTGTTTACTTAATTTTATAAAAATTATTTTTTATAAAAAAAATTTTGTTAGAGAAAAACTTGTTCAAATAAACAGTAAAGTTTTGTTTAAAAAAAAAAAATTTAATTGAAAAAAAAACTCTGATTTGAACTTCTTTTTTTTGTATAAGCAATTAATGGAAAGTTGTGATGTCATTACATTTATTTAGCTTCACAAAATTATAGAATAGAATGTTTATTCTTTTGCAACACAAACTCCAAAGAAAAATAGAAAACAACAAGAAAGTTCAAACTTTAAAGGATTTTAAATAGTAAATTGAAAATGCCAAGCTAATTTGTAATAAGTAATTTATTGTTTATAATGTTTCACACATTGTTTACTTAAAATAAATATTCAATTATATAAATATATATTCAATTATATATTATATATAAACACACACACACATATATATTATATACATGCGTGTGTGTGTGTATATATATATATATCTATATATACATATATATATATATATATATATATATATATATATATATATATATATATATATATATATATTTATATATATATATATATATATATATATCTATATATATATATATATATATATATATATATATATATATATATATATATATATATATATATATATATATATATATATATATATATTATATATATATATATATATCTATATATATATATATATATATATATATATATATATATATATATATATATATATATATATATATATATATATATATATATATATATATATATGTATATATATATAAATTATGTTAGTGTATTCTACAAATTGAGTGCTTAATGTTCTTAAAAACCAGAGCAATACATATACTTGATTATGCTTGATTGCTCCTCAACCAGCAATCAAGAATGACTCAACTGATTGTGCTGTTACAACTTTGTTTGGAAGTGAGTTCCACAGATTTGCAATTCTAGTGAAAAAGAAATGTTCTCTTAATGGAAGTCTAGCAAATTATTTATAATATTTAAACAGTTACCTCTCAAGTTGTTATTTACAAATGATAAACTTTTGTTGATTTCTATATTTTCAATGCCATGAACAAATTTAAATATTTGAATTAAGTCACATTAACCTTTCTTCTAACCTTTAAAGTAGTATAGTCTTAAGAATTAAGTTGAACCTCATATGTAAGGTTACTTATTGATTGTTCAAGTTTTTTTGCTCTATGTTGCACTTTTTCAATAACGTCACAATCTCCTTTCAGATACGAAGACCAAACTGGAATAGCAAATTCTAAAAGAGGACCAATGAATGTAAAATAAAGGAATGTAAAAGTTTACAGTCAAATCTTGCAAATGATTTTTTTTACACAACCTATCATCTGATTTGCTTTTCTGATTGCCATGTTGACTTGATCCTTCTATTAAGTATTGTGTTTAAGATTTATGTATTGAAAATAATACCAAGATCTTTTTTTGACTTCGATTTCAACAGTTGAACACCATTAATAAAAAGGGGACTCTTTTTGTTACTTGAACCATAACACATGACTACACATTTATTTACGTTAAATCTTAATAGCCAATCTTCGGTCCATTTAAAGACTCTTTCTAAGTCGTTTTGAATTTCATTCACACACAGATCAGAATCCACACTTGTTAAAATCTTAGTATCATCTGCATATAACTTTGTGATATTTTTTGTTATTATAGGTAAGTCGTTAATATAAACGACAAAAAGGAAATGAGCAATAACTGCACCTTGCGGTACACCACTTAAAATACAATTTCACTTTTAAGTATTCTTTGTTGTCTATTTGTTAGGAATGATTCAATCCATTTTAAAACAAGACCAGTGATTCCATATGCTTTTAACTTTAATAAAAAAGTCTTTGCGAAATCTAGCAAAACAACATCAACTGGTGTACCATTTTCTATGCATAATGTTATAGAATCAATTGTTTCTAGTAAATTTGTTGTACAAAACTTTTTTTTCACAAACCCATGTTGCTGCTGCACCAACAAATTGATATTATAAAAATATTTTTAAATTTTACTTCGGCCTATTCCTTCTAGTATCTTACACGGAACTGAAGTGAAAGAAACTGGAAGATAATTTGTAGCTACTGTTTTATTACCTTTTTTGTAAAGTGGAGTTAGGTTTGCAGACCTAAATTGAATCCACAGTTGACTAATAACAAAAGATTCCCAAAAAATTAATGTAAGTGGTATAGCAAAAGCATTTGATGAATTTATGAACAGTGCCAGATGAAGATTGTCTGGACCACATGCTTTGTTTTGATCAAGTTTCTGTAGTCGATTTAAAACATTATTGTATGTTATTTCTTCAGGAGAAAAATCAGTAAATCTGCTAGTGCAAATTTGTACTCTTGATTCAAAGAATGGTAGTTAACCTTGGTCTTCAATTACAAAAATATCCTAAAAGCATTTATTCAAAATATTTGAAATTTCCAATTGATCTTGAGATAATTCTCCATCAGTTCTCGAAGTCTTTATTGACTTTACTCACATTTAACTGATTGTTAATGTATTTATAGAGCATTTTGGGATTTTTATTAGATTTCAATACTAAATCTCTTTTGTAAGCAAGATGGGCATTTTTCACTTCTGATTTTACAAGACAACATAATTTTTTGTAATCATTAGCCAAATTCGTAGATTCAGGCTGGCATGGAATCTTTTATTCCCTTTCAACAATTCCAGGGCAAGCCTCACTCTTCTTCATGGTTTTCCGCAATTGCCAATCGAAATTGTTACTTCCATATCTATCAGCAAAACAATTCTCCAGAAAACAGACATCTGTTTGTTACTGCTAGAAACCATTGTAAAAAGGTTTTGTCTAACGCCAAAGCCCGCTATTCTCAGGTCATGAAATCTCGTATATTATCACAAAAATTAGTTTCTCTTGAAATCTGGAGAATCTTTAATAGTATCAAAAACAGTGGCAAATCTGTAATTACACCTCTCTTGTATGGTTCAGACTTTGTCACCTCACCTACAGACAAAGCTGAATTGTTTGCTAAGAACTTTTCATCAATATCATTTCTTTATTCCACTAGTTACGTTCTACCTGATATAGCTGTCAAACAGGTTGATCTACTCCTTGACATTCGTCACTCCAACTTCTGTATCTAAAGTGATTTCCTGCTTAGACTTCTACAACTTGTGGCTCTGACAACATACCTGTTATAGTCTTGCAGAAGTGTTCTTAGTTTTTGAATCTTTAATTAAGAAACACTTAATCTCTCATCTTGAATCTAAAACTTACTTTCTGATAATCAGTATGAATTACAATATAGGTGGAGAGGTTAACGTCATCGCTCGTGAAATTTCTAAAGCTTTTGATAAAGTTTGTCATGCTGGTCTCCTCCATAAGCTTTCTTCTTATGGTGTATCTGGTAACATATTTAAGATTATTGAATCTTTCCTTTCCAATCGTAGTATAAAAGTTGTCCTTGATGGACAGCACTCTTTTTCATATTCTGTAACTTCAGAGGTTCCTCAAAGTTCAATCCTTGGCCCTATACTCTTTTTAATTTACATTAACTAAAGTGGCATTGTTCGCTTATGATACTATCTTTTATTTTTGTCATGATAAAAAGCCAACACTCTCTGATTGCTTGGAGGGGGCATTTGGACCCACTGGGAAGAGAGTTATTACCAATAATAGAATAACATCTTTATTCTAATAAAGATCTTAAACCATTAACTAATTTTCTTGTATTTTATATTCAATTAAACTAAAATAAAAATACTAATCAATCACCAATTAATCTTGTAAATACAAAAATTTTTAAAAATAACAAAGAGTGTGAATGTAAAATAGATTGAGATAAACATAATAGTTTTTTTGTTTTTTGATAGAATAAAGTTTATAACATTCAACCAAGTTTGAATTTGGAAATAGAATACTTGATTGATTTTATATTTGTAGAAGTCATCACTTTTAATTTTTCATTATTTCTAAGCCTTTTTATTCTGTAAGCAAATGTACTTTTAAAGAACCTAAATGCGGTAGTGGTGTAGTGGTAAAACACTCGCTTCATAAGCGAGAGGTTCCGAGTTCGACCCCCACCATGTCCCTGGTAGTACCGCGCTCAACTTGTTTCTCCGCGCAGCGGCCTTGTTCGTCAAGGTTTGTGTTTCGGAGTTATAGAGTTGAGAGAGGGTTATAAACACTATTAAGTAGCCTCCTCATCTGTAGTGGCCTTCTCGGCCTTGAGGAGGTGAATAACAAAATTTTAAAATTTTAAAAAAAAAAAAAAATACACCTTCAGCTTTTCTTAGTTTCATAAAGTTGTTTTAAAGTTGTTTTATCAAAAGTATGTTTTAATGCATTTTTAAAGTTTTCTCTATTTTTATATCTTTCACATTTTATTTTAAAGTTGTGCACCATTTTTAAACTTTCTTTAATTTTTATTTTCTTTAATTTTTATTTCACCATTTTAAACTTTCTTTAAACTTTATATCTTGAAATTGAACTTTTTATTTATATCGTAGAACAAATCTCTTTTACTAAGATTCACTCTTTCCCCCTATGACAGAATTTCTATTTCAGAAAAAAAAAGCACAAACACGCAATTAGTAATTATAAATTTCTCTACAAATTATTCATTCATTTTTTTGCATTTTGAGGCAAAAAAACAAATTAACAAAAAGATTTTGATTAATTACTTAAATTTAGCATTGGTACAGTAGGTACAGTATAAATGATCCCTAAGTTAATTATAGCAATTTTTATATATTATAGTATTTTTATTAAATTTATGTATTAAATACTTTTATTATATTTATTAAATAATAACAAAATAAGAACTTTTGTCATTTAGAAAAAAAAAATGATTTTCAACTGAATAAGCGAATCAAATAAATTTCCATTCTATAAATATAATTTTACATTCTATAAATATAAGTCCATACATAAAAAATAATTCCAAATTAAATCCTGATTATTTGTCAAACATTTTTTAAAACTCAAAAAAAAAAATTTTGTATGTATACATATGTATGTGAGTGTATACATGTACATGTATACACGGTATATATCAAGAGGAGGAACATCTGGCTAAAGTATTTTCTTTACATTTAATTTTCTTGATTTTTAACTTATCTCTTTGTATAAAAGACACTCAAATTGTTAGGAGCCCCTAACAAATCTGTTCAAAAAATATTTAAAGATTTAGTGGTTGCAGATATGCATATATAATAACTTAGGCTTATGCATGCATTTTTGTTTATGTAATAATTATATTTTTGCATACAATACAGAGACACAAAAATAAAAAATAAAAATTTTTTTTTATAACACTTGACATTGGCCTAGGTTACCAAAACTGATGCCGATGCATCAGCTAAATGGTTGATGCGTTGGTAAGTGGATGTTAAATGCATTGGCTTACCAATGCATTTGACCATTAAATTGTTTAAGAATGATACATGTTTACCAAGTTAAATATTTATAAAATACTTTAGATAAAGTACTTACCTTCACAATTTTGTCCCTGATACATAGATTCACATTGACAATGATAATGAGCAAAAAACTCTTGACATATACCACCATTTAGACAAGGGTTTATTGGTGTACACTTTGCTTCCACTAGTATTTAAATAGAATTAAAAAGTAGCATAACCATGAGTATATAAATGTATATATTTAGTTACTTTTATATGTATATATATATATATACATATATATATATATATATATTTATATATATATTATATATTTAGTTACTTATATATGTATATATATTATTATTTAGTAAAAGCACCTTTCAATTTTTTCTTTAAGATCTTGTTTCTCCATCAGTAGGTTTATCAGAACGAATCATCAGGAAAATAACTAATTATTGCTCTGTTCTTTAAGAACATTGAGCACTCTATATATACCACATATATTACTACATTCCTGGTAGTACTCAACTTGTTTCTCAGCGCAGCGGTCTTGTTTGTTAAGGTTTGTGTTTTGGAGTTATAGAGTTGAGAGAGGGTTGTAAACTAAAGTAACCTTCTTGACTGTAATGGCCTTCATGGCCTTGGGGAGGTGAATTGAAATAATAATAATAATAATAATAATAATAATAATAATAATAATAATAATATATATATATATAAATATAAATATATACATATATATATATATTTATATTTATATATATATATTATTATTATTATTATTATTATTATTATTTCAATTCACCTCCCCAAGGCCATGAAGGCCATTACAGTATATATATATATATATATATATATATATATATATATATATATATATATATATATATATATATATATATATATATATATATATATATTTATATATATATATATATATATATATATATATATATATATATATATATATATATATATATATATATATATATATATATATATATATATATATATATATATATATATGTATGTATGTATGTATATACTCCTTAAAGATTCCTATATAAGGAAAATTATATAACCTATATATAACTCCTTAAGGATTCAGAGAAAAACTTTGTCACAAACTCTTTTTAACTGCTGTTTTCAGCTCCATTATTTTTTAATAATATTGTTCCATATAAGCTTTAACTTATGAAAATTTTGTTTAATTTCAATAAAAACTTCTAGGCAACTATATTTTAAGCAGAACACAAAATAGAAAACACCACACAATTAAAGCTTTTATATGGAAATTGAATTTCAAAATGGTGTAATACCTTTCTTAAATTTTCTGATGCCCAAAAAGAAGTATATCTTGAGATGCCTAAAACATACAATTCTGAAGTTTTTTTTTTATGGTTTTATAAGCAACAAACTTCATAATATAACAATAAATTGCTTTTTCATTGATTTGAATGATTTACATGTTCGATTTACATTATTGAACGGACGATTTATCCAATTTGAAAGTTTTATAACAATAAATTGACAAAATATAATAAATTACAAAAATAAACCACAAAAACTGATAAAATGATTAAAATTTGTTAATTAAAATGAAATAAGAGTTAATAATCCTAAACTATTAAATATTAATATTATTCATGACAATTTTGTTGATGGAACTTTCATTATCTCTTGAAAGCCAAGAATATGACCTTGAAGGGTAACATGGATGCATGAATTATACTGGATAGCCTTCAGTTTTAACATCAATATCTTCAACAACTCAATCGGTGGATTATTTTAATGCATCAAACAAACTAACACTCTAACATATTCTAAAGATGAATAATTTATTTATAAAGATGAATACTCTTATATATTTATAACATACTCATAAAGATGCATTATTTAATAATCTCATCAGTTTACTTATTAGTTTATTATCTTTAAAATTAGTTTATTATCTTTAAATTACTTTTTTTCTTTAAAAGTTTTTCTTATTTAAAAGTTTAACTACAATCATTAATTTGACAAGAGAATCAATGGCTCATCATTAATGGCTTTTGCATCAATCGCTTTTTGATCTTTGAGCTATACTCACTAAACCGTTTTTCTCAGACATTTGTCTGCTATTTTCATCACATAATAAATAAAAGTGTAATAAAAAAAACTTCGCTCCACTAAAAACACTACAATAAATAAAATTAAATAATTTATTGATGTATTTCCATTTCTTTTTCTTCAGAGAAATTGAAAATATTATTTATACCATTTAAAAAGTGTATCATGGTTAAAATATGATACCTTTATTCCTTCCATTGTATGAATTAAATAAATAATATAAAGTTATGTTGATCGTGGAGTAATGCTTTAGATAAACATATTAATGGTGTAGGAAAACCATTTTATTTTTGAACGAATAATTAACAAATTTTTTATACATAATTTAAACTTTTGTGATATCTTTTACACAATTTAGACTTGAACTTTCTTGATTTCTTTGGATTTTACACACATTTTTTTGTGAAAAATTCCTTTATTTTTTAAACCAATTGAACAACTTTCTCTATTATTTATTTTGCTATTTTAGTTTTTAGTTCTGAAAAAAAAACTTTAAAATAATATTTACTTGAAAAATCATAAAAAAACATAGTCGGTTCTTCAACTATTATACATGTATATAATATTATAACTGTGTATAAAATCATAAATAGACGGTTCTTCAGCTATTATACATTATCAACTGTGTATAAAATCTTTGAAGTAAAATGCATACAAATACTAAAACAGTACCTGAAAAAATTGGGTTTCTTTTGGAATTCTACAAATTTTAAATAAAAAATGCACACAAAAAATGAAGTAGAGTATTTAATTTTATTATTAAATTGAAAAAAAAAATTATTTTTTGGGAAAAATTTTAAAAATTTTTAAAGCTAATCAATTAAATTAAAAAAAAATACCCTTGCAAGTTGCAAATTGCAACCATGCAAGTTTTGTAATGGAGTTAGTTATATAGAAAGCTACAAGAAAAAAATACACAATCATTGTTACAACATTTCGAAACTGAATTTTCATATAAGGCTTTGATCTTTGTGGTGTTTTAGCTGTGTTTTTTTGTCAAATCAACCAAATATTTTTTAGTTGATTTGAAAAAGAATGTCACTGCAATGGCCATAGTATTTCTCTATTTTTATAACTCAATGTAATAAAAAGTTTTAGTCAAAGACCTATATACCTAAAATGACTGGAAAGTGTCACCTTAATAAAATTCACAGAAAGTATGATTTTTCACAAACAGTTGACTGTTACATATATAATATATATATACACACACACACACACACACACATATATATATATATATATATATATATATATTATATATATACACACATATATATATACAAACATATATATATATATATATATATACACACATATATATACACACACACACACACACATATATATATATATATATATATATATATATATATGTATATATATACACACATATATATATACACACATATATATACACACATATATATATATATATATATATATATATATATATATATATATATATATATATATATAATTTAATTTGTAAAAGCTACAGCATTAGTCTTCAACTTTTTTCAAAAATTAACTCTATGCAGCATGACGGTTGTAACGCTTTCTTTTTACCACTTCTGAATAAAGCAACTTAATGTCAGACTTAATGCAGCAAACGACATGGTAAAAAAAATTATTTGGTGTGTGTATTTAGCACACATTGATGTTATTATATGCTGAGTTTCATAGTTTTTACTTAAAGTTTTACAAGCATTTTTATTTTATTTTTTTTGTCATGACAGTCATAACGGTGACAGTCGTAACAAAAAATCCAATGCCTCAAAACAACAAATAAAACAACGCAATCAATGATTTAAGAAAAAAAGTATAAATGATTATTAACAACCATATTATGTTAAAAAAATGCAATATAACATAATCAATGTTCTCAATTACGGATATATGATACGATTTTTAACTCTACACAACTGGACTGTATAAAAGCATCAAAACACGTTTATTTCAACCCTTACAACTTTAAAACCATGCTATGGTATAAAATGATTTTTTTTTAACTATTTTGCTTAAAAGTATTTTAAAATAGTTAAAAAAAAGAGTTTTGGAGTTTAGTATGTGTTTTCACACCTTTTTCACTTTTTTTTTTCCTCTTTCTTGCGTAATTACCCATTTATACACATATTATAAATAACATATAAGCTTTAAAATCACTTACACTGACAAAGAGAACCTTTAAAACCAGGTAGACACTCACACTGAACTTTATGCATAGTTTCTGCACAAACACCATTATTGCTACATGGATTAGGGTAACACCGATCTACCTCTAAAATAAGAAAACCATTATAAGTTGTTTTTTTATTACATAATTTATATAGACCATTATGCATGGCTTTAAAAATAATAATTAATGTAATCATCTAATAATATTAAGCATAACCCTATATAGACTATGTAACCATTATTTAATAAAAACAAAAAAAGTCATTTCA
Source organism: Hydra vulgaris (assembly GCF_022113875.1). Taxonomy (NCBI): domain Eukaryota; kingdom Metazoa; phylum Cnidaria; class Hydrozoa; order Anthoathecata; family Hydridae; genus Hydra; species Hydra vulgaris. The sequence continues at coordinate 31,295,058 of NC_061167.1, read as the reverse complement.
ATAACTTTGAATTTTGAAATAAAATTTTAATACAAATGCTTTACCAACAAAGAAACTATTATCACATATTTTTCTTTTCATTTAGATCTTTGAAAAAAAATACTGTTTTAGGTTAAATGTTACAATAGATAAACTGAAGTTCTTAATTTTTTTGCTTAACAGAAGGTGTACATCATGGGATACATAACATTTAAAAATGCAAGAAATATTTATTTTGTGTATTTTCATATAAAGAATGTAGATATAAACAAATATTTCAAAATGGAAATAAATGCATTAAATAAATGAATTAGTAAATAAGACAATTTTTTAACAGTTGTTTTTACAATTTCAACTGTTGTTTTTACAATTTTAACAGTTGTTTTTACAATTTCAACAGTTGTTTTTACAATTAGATATAAACAAAATTTTCAAAATAAAAATAAATGCACTAAATAAATGAATTAGTAATTAACATAACAGTTTTTTGACATTTGCTTTTTACAATTAGACCAAATATTTAACAAATACAGATTAACTAAAATTTCTTATGTAAATAATTTGCCAAATTTAAAAGTAATTAATTGATTTAATTAATCATCCAGTAGCTTTATTAGAATTCGAAAAACTTGCTATAAGTGAAATGAAATTATGGAACCATCCAGCAAGTGCAATAAAGTTATGGAGGCATCCATTCTGGGGCTATTCTAGCAAAATAATTTAGGCTGCAGTAACCCTCTGACACACTATCAACACTTCCCTTAAAAATACAAAACAGAGGGGAGGGGGAGAAGGCACAAGAGTTGTACATGACAAAAATAAAAAAACTTTTCATGTAAAAACAGGCAAAAAACAACACTTTGTTTACTTCTTTTTTAGCTTTAAAACTTGTTTAAAACAATTTTAACTGTGTTTAAAATTTTAGAACTTGTAGAAAAATCTTAGTTCAATTTCTAATAAAATGTCTATTAAACTTTGTCCGTTAGAATTTTAAAAAAATTAAGGAAAACCCTATCAGCAGCAAATTTGGAAAGGTCAACCAAAAAGATCAGCAATGTTATTTTCAAGAACTTTTTAAATTTGGTAGAAAAATTGAGTTATTATGGGAATAACTGGATCAATAACTTATTTTGGTCAAATTTACAATGAGTGAGGAATGATATTTCTCAAATTTAATTAGATAATTTAATCAAAGTTAGGCAAAAAAATTGTTACATTGTTACATAAACAACTATATACAGTATTGTGCAAATTAGTTCGGACAGTGGTTGAAATAACACAATTATTTGCCACATTGAAGTTTTATTTATGCCTTGAAATATAGAAATATTTACGCCTGATGTGAACAAATCTCTCTAAAGGTCTGCACTTGCTTTATTAGGATCCTTTATATTTTCTCTGATGATAACTGTATCATTGCGAGGTGTTGTCTTGCGTTTTCTTCCACATCTTTCTTATTGCAGTGTTGAAGATTCACGTGTCTTTTTTTCTTTTCAAGATGTCACCAACGGCTGACTTAGCCACTTTCATTTTCTTAGAAATCTGTCTAATGCTCAAACCAGCATGTTCTTTAAGAGCTATAAAGCTTGCACGTTTCTTGGGACCCATTGTGAACACCCATTGTGAATACGAGGTGAATAATCCATCACAACCTCCGCCACAACCTTTCTGCACAAAGCCTGGAGTAGCACTGAAGCCACTGATGCGTTTGCTAGAATGTCTTCCCGGCAGCAAAGAGTTACCAGACACCACTAAACTACAGTAAAACATTTATTTATCTGAAAAAACAAGAGAATCTTTAGTATCATAGCTAAAAGTTGGGCATATTTTAAACGTATATAGTAAGAAAATTATTCCAATTTTGCCACTGTTCTAACTAATTTGCACAATACTGTATATATATATATATATATATATATATATATATATATATATATATATATATATATATATATATATATATATATATATATATATATACTTTTTTTTTTTTTTTTAAATGTATATATATATAAATTTTAAATGTATATATATATATATATTTTAAATGTATATATATGTATATTTTAAACGTATATTTTTAATGAATTTATATTCATTCCAATCTTTTTTAATTTAAGATAAAAAGTATGAGTATATATTTTTTTGATTAACATAGCTAAATTAAATATTTTAATAAAATTTTACCTTGGCACTGTTGGCCTTTAAAACCTTTTTTACAAGTGCAAGTGTGACCATCAGTATTAGGGGAGCAAATTCCATGAACACATGGATTTGGAGTGCAACTGCTACGCTCTAGGTTATTAATTTAAAAAAAAACTTTTAATAATAGTGCAATCAAAAAATAGTATAAAACAAAATAAACATAAAACACACTGATAGACAAGCTAAATACAGATCCAGGGTATACATTAACTTATCATTACACAAACAGTAATTTCTGTTCGAAAAACAATAAAAGAGGTACAGATATACATATGTATATACATATGTCGTCAGTCGATGTATTACAAAATGTACTTTGGTACAGTACTCTGGTTACATTGACTTATGGGTTGGAGTATAGACAGGCAATATCTACAATATAAAAAACCTGCTACAGAAAATTGCTTTATTTTTTCACTATTCTACTTTTTCTAAGCAAAATCTAAATTTCAAAAACAATTCCACAGAACTTAGACATTTTTCAATTTACACTAGTCACTATGAAGACATTTTGAAATAAAATTACCCTCTGAAATTAAAATTAATGCAGAACAGCTTTTTAAAGCTGCTGTATAAAAATTATACAATATGAGGAATATAGTTATATAAATGATATGTTTATCAACTTTTTTATGCAATATTATAGAAACTTAATCAAGGTTAAGAAACTTTGTTAACATTTTTATATTCTTAAATTTTTAATTTTTTTAATCCAAGTTATCTTGTAAGCTTTTAAATATATAAAACTTAAAACATTACAAGATAAATTTTAAACATTACATAACAGTTTTTTTTTATTAAAAATATATGAGTTTTAATTTTCACTAAATATTCTTAACAAACTAAATTATTACTGCTGCACATTTCTCCAATCCACCCAAGTTTACAACTACAACGAAAACCATGTGGATGCGGTGTACACAGCCCACCATTTTGACAAGGTGAAGTATGACAATGGTTATTTGAAATAGCTGAAAGATAAAATTAATACATTTTAAATTCAAAAAAAAAAAACAAAAAAAAATTTCATGCATCACACTTTGTAAATCTTTAAAAATTTGTTTATTATCATAATTCTACTACTTTTATTTTTTTTACTTTTTGAAATAACAATTTTTCAATAAGAGTTTGTGTTTTAGTATAGAAATGATTTATAACCACATTATATTCAGAATACTTATTCTTAGGTAAAAGGTTTTTATTTTCAAGGCATGATCAGGGTAAGTTGCTAGTAAATACTAGTACGCATTATGGTATAATGCCTACTTGATATAAACATAAATTCTACATATAATCAGACATAGTGGTAAGGCAGAAATCACTAGCGTACCAAGTATACAGCAAATAGGTTGTTATTGGCAAGACGCTGAGCAAACAAACTATTACGGACAATGAAACTTATGGGTTTGTAGAAACAGGAGTTATAATTATGGACAATGAAACTTATGTGTTTGTAGAAATAGGGGTTATGTTGCTCATGTTAATTTTGAAAACAAGTCTGATTTTTTTTTTCTATTATTTCTGAGCAAAACTTTAAATGTTTTATGAAGCTTAATTTGTATATTGAATTTGTATGGGATTGCTTACTGAATAACTTACAGCTTTTACTTTGATGGATATATAATCAATTGGTGTTCAAGCAATTGTGAAAAATCAATTTAAAAAATTAAATATTAATCTATAAAGAGAAATATATTTATATTACAAAAAGAATAACTATAAACAGACAAGGACTCCTAAGTAGACTTTAACAAGTTCAAAATAAAATTTGGTCAAAAATATAAAGTAAAAAACTCTTTTTAAAGTAAAAAAAGCTTTGAGCAAACAACTAAGATATATAAAAAGAAATATAACTAAGAAAAATAACCAAGTATAATTATAATGATTAAACTGTTATGTTTTCAGAAATTGAGAAAATGCAAATTTGTTTGCTGTTTAAACAATAAAACGAATTTAAATTTTTTAATATGTTTTTATTTTTTTTAAATAGATTCCATAATGGAAGAAATTATCTCAGAATTTAAAATTTGATACATGTGATTTTACTTTGCCTAAACAAGAGTTATTATTTGATTAAAGATTAAACAAAATAATTGTTGATATATTTTTCATATATTTTATAATAGGAGAGAATTTTTCAACCTACTTAAATAGTTAATTGCTTTTTATGCGTGGTTATTTGGGCTTTATAAATTTGTTAATTTAATCGAGTGTGTATTAGCCAGGTTTGTGGTCAAATATATATTTGAATTTGTATTTAGTAAAAATATATTATTTTGGCGTATTTATATTTGTGTTGTATTCGTAAAAAAGATTTTTAAATAATTGCTTTTGTATTTAATTGAAATGTTCAATTCATTGACTAAGTTAACCAGTGTTTTTTGTATAACTTTTTTGTTTTGCTGTTGTTGTTTTTTCATTTCTAACATTAAAATTAATTAAATATTTGTTACAGGGTGGCCAGCTAAAAGTAAATTTCAAATTCCAGGATATTTCCAGGATTTTTCAAGGAAATTTTGGGTTATTCAAGGATATATTGATTTTTTCTCAATAATAAAATGGAACAGTAAATGCAAAATATATTTCCTTAGAACAAAACAACTAAATATTTATATTTGAATACGCATATAAATCATATATAAATACATATAATTGTTTGTGTTAAATATTAATCATATATACATACATATATTTATATAAAGTTTGTACAAATAAAATTGTACAAATTCATACAAACATATACATGTATATATATATATATATATATATATATATATATATATATATATATATATATATATATATATATATATATATATATATATATATATATATATATATATATATATATATATATATATATATATATATAATCTTTAAAAGTCATTTCTTGTTATACAATATGTTTATAAATATATAAATTGATCTCAATTAAAAAGGCAGCGTGTAACTATTTTTTAAATATATTTTGATATAATAATATATTAATGATATTTTGCTGAACTTTTGGGGTCAGCGTCATCAATAATATGGTATGCTTACCATCATATATAATATATATATTTTTTGACACCAATTACATCCAATTACAGAAAATTTTTCCTTATATATAAGGAAAAATTTTCTGTTTCTGTATATATACACCCCTTAAACTTAAACTAAAAAAAACCAAAAACTAATTTAGATTTTATGGCATAAAAATTTTATGCAATAAAATCTAAAATGATAATATTTATTTGAAATGGTTATCATTTTTAAATTTTTATAAAGTTTCATTTCTTTTAAAGTTTACATACTTCAAAAAATATTTTTTTATGATAATATGAAGTTAAATAATAGAGTCGGTTAAGAATAGGGTTGGTTGGCACCCCTAAATACCAAGCAATTCTTACCTAATCTTATTGCACAGTGAGACAGATTATCCCAAAATACCAAAAATTATTGGGAACATTTCATTAGCAGAAATATTCATGTAAATAAAAATTTAAAGTCAATTAAAATGTTATTTGGTCCGGTTATTTACATGTGAATAATGGTTTCATAACGCTTTTTTTAAATTTTTTTTTATTAATAATTTTCTCACACTATTATAAATTAATTTTAATAAATATTATTTTAAGTTATATAGTTTGTATTAACAACTTTCTCTTTCTTTTTTTTTTTCCTTTTTTTTTTTTTTTTTTTTGCACATACTGTGACTAAGTTTAATCCTTAGTATGTATGCATTTGCAGAGACATATATACGGAAGGAGGGGGAGGATTACCCCTTTCCTCCCCCCCCCCCCCCTTCCTTAAAGAAGATGATTTAAAAGTTATAGTCGTTTTTTTTTACGAATTTAGTCGGGTAGTTGGGTATTTGATACAATTCAGTCGGGTAAATTTTAATTTTGAGGACCTTATTTTTTTTAAAGGATTCACCTCCCTCCCCCCTCATTTTACTCGTAAAATTGCCTCTGTGCATTTCTATTCAAACAGTTAACTAGTTACAGAAACTGTAAATATTTTACAGTTTCTGTTACAGGTTTTAAATATATATTTTTCTGTAACCCATTACTTTTAAGCATAAAATAAATTTTTATCTAATTTCCTTTATAAATTGTCTTCGAATCGGAAAAATAAAAATCATTGTTCTAATTAGCTTTGTTTTGTTTTAGATTATGTGGGAAATGAGTTTGTGACTAGCTAGCATTACAGCGAATTTTAAGCAATTTTTTTAAAATAGTAATTAAAACAGTAAAAGCAGTTGACTTCATCAGAGCAAAGTTGACTTCATCAGAGCAAAGTTGACTTCATCAGAGCAATGTCAAGATTTTTAGGGGATAATATAACATGAAAGAATGTCGCAAGTAGAGTCTTTTTCGTAACTTCAAAATAATTTGCAGTTTATCTAACCATAATCCAGTAAAGGTTTTGTAGGCAGATCGACCATCCCAAACAGATTATAATAGAAAGAAGGGGAGGGATGAAAAAATGGGTTTTGTCAACTATCGCCAAAAAAGTTTTTTTTTGTCGTATAAGACCTTAAAAATAACATTTTAAACATTTGGTATTGATGTTCACTGACTAAAATCTAAGATTTTCTGATTGAGTCACAAAGTTATTGGAAATATGAAGGTTTTCTTTACAGAACGCATCTTTGAAATGTACAAGTCAAATTTTCATTAAAATTAGGCTACAAATATAAAAAAAAAGGCTTAATCTTTTTTATTTTGAAAAACATTTTAAAAAATTTAAACCAGATTTCAAACAATTTTTGCAGTTTAGTTTGAGTAATTGCACTAAATAAACTTTCAATGTCAATAGAATGATACAGTCCAGCAGTTTTGTTTTTATATTTTTAAAGATAATTTTAAAACCTACAACAAGACCTCTTGATAAAGTTGAATAATTTTTGCGAATTTTTTTATAATTTTTTTTTGATCTTTTATTTCCTTTAATTTGTCATTCTTTATATGTTTTAAAGATTATTCATAAAGTTTGAAGAAAAAGTGCTAAAACATCAACTTCTTAATTTTTTTTTATTTGATTTTAGAAACTGTCAAACATACACCCAAAGTCAGAAACTGCAAACATACACCCAAAAATTGAAACTGCAAATTAAAAAGTAGGAGTTATCATTTGAAACATTATTCCAGGAACAAACCCAATGATGAATTTGGTTTAATATTCAGTATCACATAACTTTTACATGGTCATAACTTTTTAACGTTAAAAGATTATTGAATGAAACACTTTAGGGCATTTTTGCAAACTCTGAACTTAAGTGTGTTCAAGCATATATCAAATGAGAATGCTTTGTAATAAATTGCACTGAACGGAGCGTTGGAAACAAAAATACCATGTTGGGCCGCCCTACCAGTTAATAAAATGTTTTTTTAATTGTATTTTCTAAGCTTAAATTTCTTCGACAAGTTTTAAGTTTCATTCAATAATCTTTTTACGTTGAAAAGTTATGACCATGTAAAAGTTATTACCATCTAAATATCATGACCATGTTAAAGTCATACCCATGTAAACGAAATTTAAAACTTGTCAATGAATTTAGGTTAAGTATAACATGCTCTAAAAAATATATTTTTATGGCATAAACATAAGCTTTATTGGTATAACCATAAACAAACTTTGGAGTTTTTGGATATTAGAGGCAAGCATACCTTTTTACATTTTTTTTTAATAGTAAAAAGAGATAGTTACGATTAAAAATGGCAGCTGCTCAACAAATAAAAAAATTGAGGTAGAGTGAGGCTTGACTTGAAACTTACAAAAAAGAACAAAGCTTTCAAGTCTGTCAGAATTCAGAAAGTTTTAAACGAGGTAAAATTTTTAGTTTTTTAGGCAAGATATATCAGCCCAAGGACCATAATGTAAAAGTTTTGGTGAGATCAGTTCATGATCTGAGTCATGTTAAGGAAACAAGGAGAACTTAAACACAAGGTAAGGTCAAAAACAAGACACAAATCTAGGAGTGACGAATTGTGAAGTATTTTTTAGTTTAGAGTTTGCACAACGCCTGAAAGTGTCAAAGCTAAAACATCAAAAAGTCCTGTCTAAGCAGCTCCATTATGATAACAAACTTATTTCGCAAAAAATTGCAGCAATAACAATTGCTTTTATGCTTAAACTTCATGTCAATAAAATATATTCTAGTATAAATATTATTATACAATATATAAATATTTTCAAATAAAATATATATTTTTTTTATTTTTGCACAAACACGTGCACACAGATAAGTTTACTGTAAAACCTTTATCTTTAAAAGCTAGTGACATTTTTGAGGTGGTTTATTTTCTAAAATACTTTAATTTAAGCCATTTTTTAAAAAAATTTTGTTCAATAATATGAAAGCCAGTATAAATAGCAATGCTGTTATTTTATACAGAACAGTATATTGGTCATTGATGTTGTTTTAACAGTACAGTAAAAAAAGCATTGATATTAATTTATAAAAAATAGTATGTAGAATATTGGTGTTGTTTTATACGGTATAGTAAAAAGAAGATTAATGAAACATTATATGGAACAGTTGCCTTAGAAACAAATGATCATTATAATAATTAAACATTATAAGTGCACTTGCCTCAGAAACAAATGATCCGTGGTTCAAACCCCACCTCTGGGCAAGTTTTGCGACATCGGTTAGGAAGGAGGCATGAACTTCCAATTAAATGCTCATCCGCGGTGCTCTGTGATAAGACCGTAAGGACTTCTAGGGGCACCTAAACTGAATTTAAAAAAAAAAAAACAGATTATAGAAAAAAAATTTGTAGTCATTAAGGTGTTCCAAGAAGACATGACGGACTTATCACAGAGCACCTCATAATAGTATTTAATCAAGAAGTTTACGCATCCTTACTTTCCAATGTTGCTTTTCTAGCCAGATCCGGCATAGAACCTCGGTTTGTTTAATTGAGCCACAACTCTAACCACTGTGTCACGACTGTTCGTTGATGTCATTTTAAAGAAAACAGTATAATGAACATTGATGTTAATTTATAAAAACACGGAACATTGATGTTATTTTAAACAAGACAATATGTAAAATGTTGATTTTATTTAATATAAAACAATGATTCTTAGTTATATATAATAGTATATATAGCATTAATGCAATATATACTGTTAAATTAAACCTTTTTATATAAACTAAATAATACTTTATTTTTACATGAACTAAAATATGTTTTATTCTTTTAAAAATTACTTAAAAAGCAAAAGAAAATGGTCTTGATATAGTTTAATCGAATTTTGGTTTTCACCATGACTATATTTGGTGTCACCATCATATTTATTGTTTTCACCATGACGTCATATTTGGTGTATTGGTAGAACATACTCATATCTAACAGATAGAGGTATGAATAATAAATTAGTAAAACAAAATTTGAAAAAATGCCTTATTTTTTTTATTTTTTTATTTATTTATTTGAGTTTTCATGCTATATTTTTTTATACAATGTTCTTATATTCGAAGATATTGTTGGCTTAGCATAGGAACAGCCACATATAGTCATTAAGACTAATCTAAAGTAGCGTCCGTTATTGACCAACATTTTTGCGTTACGTTATAACCTTATGTTACGTTATAACAACCTTATGTTATGTTGTAAACGGTATATGGATGATATAATTGCTATTTTTAATTCTAAATATGAAGCTCAAGAATTTTTCAAAAACCTCAATAAACAACATAAAAATTTGAAATTTATTATGGAAAAAGAACAAGATAACCAGATTGCCTTTTTAGATGTACTTATTAAAAAATCCAATTCGTTTTCGACTTCAGTTTATCACAAAAAAACTTGTACAGGTCTTTCACAAAACTTTTTAAGTTTTATTCCTTCTTGTTACAGATTGGATTTGTTCGTTGTTTGATTGATCGTACATTTAAAATGAATAATACTTGGGTTGGTTTTGACAAAGATATTAAGTATCTATCATTAGTTTTACAAAATAATAATCTTCCACAAAAAATTATTGACTCTGAAATTAAATCCTATATTGATAAGAAAATGAACCCACCATTGTTAATAGCTTAAATATAATATAAGGTAATATAAATATAATATAAGATAATTTAAGCTTCCATACATTATAATGTATTCTAATTATACTATAATGGAAATTTAAAAAATTGTTCATAAATGTTGCAAGAATGTAATAAAATTAATTTTTAAAAGAATCACTTCCTAAACTGCTTGAATCTCATGTTGTCTATAAATTTTCTTGCGCTAGCTGTAATGCCAGTTATATTGGAGAAGCCTCCAGACATTTGGCAACTAAAATAAATGATCACCTTAAAAGTAATAAACAATCTTATATATTTAAACACTTAAATTTATCTATTAGTTGCAAAAATCTGGCTAACTGTGATTCTTTTGAGATTTTGGATAATGCCCCAACCAAATACAAGTAAAAGATAAAAGAAGCTCTCCACATTAAATGGGAAAGTCCTCCGCTTAATAAACAAACTTCACATTATGCTATAAACTTATCTATTTAATTTTACTATCAGTTTATTATTATTATTTTTTTGACAGTTAGTAATTTTGATTGGTTATTTACCGAGTTATTTTGTAATAAATATATTGGTTCATTAAATAAATTTTTGTCCGTTACTATTTCTCTGTAAAGACTTCTATTTTTTAATATTTATTTTAGAGTTTTTTTATTGTAAAATAATCTTTTGAAAATGTAAATAAATTTTACGAAACATGTAAAGAATAAAAAACATCGTGTTATTTTTAAAAATAATTACTTATTTAATGCTATTACGACGATCACAATATATATATATATATATATATATATATATATATATATATATATATATATATATATATATATATATATATATATATATATATATATATATATATATATATATACATATATATATATATATATATATATATATATATATATATATATATATGTGTGTATATATATATATATGTATATATATATATATATATATATATATATATATATATATATATATATATATATATATATATATATATATATATACATATATATATATATATATATATATATATATTTATATATATATATATACATATATATATATATATATATATATATATATATATATATATATATATATATATATATATATATATATATATATATATATATATATATATATATATATATATATATATATATATATATATATATATATATATATACATATATTGTTTAAGTGACATCGTTAATAATAATATTCGGTTATATATTATTTTTATTATTAAATGGTGATATTTCGGCTTATATAGTATAAATCATTATACTGTTATATATCATTAAAAAGAGAACCAATGCAGTATTTTAAAGGTAAAAAAACTATCAAAACTGAACTATTCCTTTGAAAGTTATGACTGTTTATGTACCAATTTTTTGACATATGGATTTATTGAACAAACTGTGGTCAAAATTAAGTTTTTTTTAACTTAAGTAATCATAACTTTGTCAACTCTTATCAAAATACAAATATCTCGATATCAAAATATTGGTGTAAAAGTGCGCTACAAATTTATGTTGACCACTAACCTCGGGGCGTATCCAGAGGATAAAGGGAACAACAAACCACCATATTTACCATAAAAAATTGAACACTTTTTTCAGAAAAAAGTCTTATTTCAAACCATGAATAAGTTAAATATACAAAAAAGTTGTTATAAAAGTTGTTATAACCACCAAAGTATATAAGAGGCGTATGTTAACAATGGAGGCGGGTGTGGTGGTGATGGTTTGATAGACCTTAGTATCAAAAATGACTTGTTTTCGTGAATACTTTTACCTTTAATAAAATGAAATACAAAATTATGTTAGACAAGAATTTGCGTATAAAAGTGGTATTTAAACTGACTTATGGAAGGATCGTATGCTTCCCCTCCCCCCCCCCCCCCAAACCTCTAAAAAAAAAGATAAAATAACACTACTGTTTCCTAAAGTCCCATAACAAAGTTTTTTTCTGTATAAAATAGGTCTATAAATTAATAACAAACAACCACCAGATGTAGAAGGTGAATGTAAAACTCATGTTAAATCTGTTATAATGTTTTAGCACACCCTAGTATCACAAAAAATTTTCAATTATGTAATACCTGATTGGTAATTTATAGCAGAACAACATAGAAGTGAAAAACATACTTACTATCTAACAGTTTCATTTCAAAATTTTAATAAATAGGAAAAATATTGAAAACCTTTATCTCTATGATTATTTTCCATTTCATTCAATTTATATCAAATATAAATGTTTAACTAGCCCCTCCGTCTCCCGCGACCATTTCGGCCGAGAAAATTAGCTACCAAAAATGCGACAAAAAATAGACATCCTACTTCAAGAAATTTTTCAATGAAATTAGGCAAGTGCATAGATAAGAAAAACTTAAAAAAAAGAAAAGTAAAGAAAAAAAGAGCATATCTTCGACATTAATTTCATACCTAAAGTCTGACAAAGTTTAGACATAAAAAAACTCAATAATATAGCCATCTAGTAAAATAATAAACCTAACAGTTATAAAGTTTAATTATTCTAGTTTCTAAAAATAATTTATGCTGCACTAGTGCAAAAATTCTAGAATGTTTTCCAACTAAACACGTTTTTACTAAGCTAACTAAAAAAAAAAACTTGAAAAACGTGGCACAGTTTTTGTATGTATGCGTGTGTGCGTGTCTATATATATATATATATATATATATATATATATATATATATATATATATATATATATATATATATATATATATATATATATATATATATATATATATATATATATATATATATATATATATATATATATTTCTTTATATAAGGTGTGTACAGTATTAGTTTTAAACAAATGTTTAAACATCGATTTGTTTTATTATATTTCTTATTGATTTCTTTATATAAATAGTGTTTTCTATTGAATTATTTTGATAGACAGTTATTGCCATCAGATTAAATGGCAAAAGATTAGTACCGTTACTAAATCCTAACTGATTTTCTCAAATTAGTTTACTAAAACAATAAATAAATGAAATTATAATCAACTTTCTACTTATACCTTTCCCGTATTTAAGAAGATGGCTTATAGTAAAGGTATCTTGTTGAACATTTTCTTTGTAAGGCGTTTCTAAGGCGTCTTCAAAAACACGTTGTATCGTAGAAGTAGGAAAAGGTGTTTCTATATGTGGTAAATGAATGAAGTGTTGCATTGAATAGTGTTTTTGACTTGGATGTTTGATTGAAACAACATGTGCATGAATCATCCCTTCACTAATTTTATTTAAGTCGTCAAATGTACGAAACTTTGATGGGTCTAATAAGTGTATATTTTGCCCTAAAAATGCGGGATCCGTTTTTATTGCACTTGGAGCGTTTGGGTTAGAACTCTCTAAATGTTTTTCACTAAACGGCGTTTTAATAGACTCTATTGGGTTTATGCCATTAGATGGTACAAATGTTTCTCCAAAATGCGCAAAATTGTTTTGCGAAAACTGAGTCGGATTTAATTTTTGGTCATCTAGATACTGTTTATTTGGATCAAAACTTGATAGTTTAGACAGTTCATCGTCTGACATTGGATGATTAAATTGACCTTTTGAAAGCATTTCTAAAAGCTGATCAGTTGGAGTTATACTATGTATGTCTGAGCTATCTTTTGAAGGCACAAAGATTTTAGTTGGAGGCTCAAAATTCTGAATTTTTTGATCTTCTTCTTGATTATCAAGTATGTTATGATTTTCTAGCGTACTGAACGGATCCATTTCTTGTTTTTGTTCAATTTTAGAGAATAACTTGTCATTAACAGACGGAGGAGCTTCTAGAGAAAAAGGGTCAGATTGCGGCTGAATGAAAGTGTTTAGAGAACTCAACTGCGAAAGCGTTGGTGAAAATATAGTCTTTAAATGATTTCCGGGCTGTTCTTCATGTGTTTTGTCAACAGTTTCTTTATGTTTTTCAGAACTTTGAAATTTTGATGATGAGTTGATAACTTCTTGATCTGCTTTTTCAACAATATTTGCAAAATCACCTATTGCTGCTGGCTCATTTTTATCATCAGCATCTACTCTTTTTTTCCCAATCGCTTTTGCTTGCTTATTATGCAATATATTAATTTTTTCTGTATTCCCTTCAACCTTTGAGGTATCGTTGTTTTCTGGCAAAACTAAATAAGAGTAGGCTGGTTTTTCCTGAAAATCCTGCATTTTCATATTTTGAAAATTGTTAAGCAGGTTCGGTTCCTTATTAAATATTTGACCATCAAATGTTGGTATTTTATAAGAAAGTAAAGCATCATGATTACTGCTTTTTTGCTTTTTAAACTCATCGTAATCAACTTGATCTAGATCGAATTCGGTCATGTTTTTTGAAAATTCGTCGCGGAGCGCAGCATCTTTAGCAATGTCTTCAAAAATCTTTTGCTTTATTGAATTATCAATTTGCGCTTTAAATGCTTCTTTTTTTATTACATTATCAAATGATGCTGCAGATTCATCAACTAAAGGATTTTTATTTTTATTACCACTTTTTCCAATAGATATATAATTTCCACGCATTTGATTTGCTTTAATAAGTTGAGTTGATTCCATAAAAGGTGTGCTCAGTCCTTCCAACATAACATCGCGAATTGGTTCGCTGTTTATAAGAGATGGTTTTTTGGAAGTTGCGTATTGAAGGTAGTTTTCTTCTTTAGGGTTTTCATAGTTATCTGCTTCAGTATACGAATTAACTGCTGTACTAAGTTTGTACTTTTGATTTACGTCACTAAAGGCAGCACCCTTTTCAGAAAGATAATCGTTGCTCTCATCATCAGGTTCTTCGTTGTCGTACTCGTCATTTTCATCATCAAGCTGAGAATCTTGAGCTGACAGAGAGTCGTCCAACTGAGTTTCGTCTACAATAAACATCTCCATTCTTTTCGAACTTTTTTGGTACTTTTTCAAATTGTTTGTTCTGCCTATTCTATTCTTTTTATTTTTAATATGGCTTCTTTTATTTATTTTTTTTTTTGCTTTTGATTTTTTGTGTTTTAGTGTGCTTTTAGCATTTGAAATTTGTTTTTTTGTAAGAATTAAACCTAACTTGTCATCTATGTTGTTTAACTTTAAATACCCAGGGTACTTAAATTGAACTGAATTATTAAATACATTTTCTTTTGGCACCCGTGGAAAATGAATTAACGGTTCATTTAAAAAGTTTTTGGGTAGACCACGTTCTAAACGAAATAAATTATTTTCATTACTTGAGTTTTTTTCTCTGGTGCTTGGACTATGCTTTAATGTATAAGACATTTGCGCATATTCAAAGTTTGTTCCGAAAATACCCATAATCAGTGATATTGGTAATAGTGCAAACATTTTGAAGAGATTCCTCTAGCCAAAGTCGTTTATATCCACCATTTAAATATATTTACATAATTATCATATCTTCTTATGTTAATAAATATATAAATTCATAAAACGTAAATTTATAAATAAAACTTTCTTAGAAACTGTTTTGTGGTTGTTGGTTGTCAAGTTCAACGATGTGGAACGTTTACCTGTTACTGAGAACAAAATATACGCGCATGCGCATTATTTACATGTATTATTTATATACATTATGAGTTACTATAGAAATAGATAGAGTGCTACACTTTGTTTTCAAAAAATTTAAAATTAAATTTGATTTTTTGATGTCCAAACCACGTTTACATAAATAATTTTTTAAATATGAATATTTTCAAAAAATATTTTATAAACCTTAAAAGGTTTTTTTCAAACAGTGTTGTATCTTCATTTAACACCAATTCGTGTAAATGATAGAAATGAAGCAAGCGTAATTTAAAACTATCATCCACTGACATTTTTGTAATTATATAAGAATATTTATAAAATCATTTATAAATTTATTTTCTTATAATTATTTATAAAATTATCCGAGTTTACAAGTAATAAATTGCTTTAAAGTTTTTCTTCCCTACTGTTTGAAAACTTCCTAATTTATCAAACTAACCAGATGATGCAATCTATGAAAAAGACTTTCTAAATTTTTCTCGTTGTTAAAAGCTTTTAAGAGACTTTTTCAAAAAAATGAGGCAAAAACTCAAAATAGTTGATTTATTGAATTTTTTTATAAATTTCAGAGAAATCTTCAAGTCGTTTCATAAAACCTGAAAATATGTAACCATAATTCAAAGCAGTTCAAAAGTTATTGCGGTTTAAAGTTTCATAAAATACTTGCAATTTGCCAACTATAAATATAGCCAACTAAATTTATATTTTTAAATTTGCCAACTATAAATTTAATATAAATATAGTTGGCAAAATGCCAGCTTTATTAATAAATATATAAATATAGTTGGCAAACTGCCAACTCAAAAAGCATTTCAGTTGACACATTGAGCAAAACTTGCTCAATGTGCCAACTCAAATGCTTTTTTAAAAAAAAAAGTAATTGCCAACTACAAAACCAATTTGCCATATTTTTATAGTTTAAAACTTGCTCAATGTGCCAACTCAAATGTTTATATGACAGCTTTGGGGTGGTGGAACATCCCCGACAACCCCTCCTTCGTTTAGTTCCTATAGTTAAGTGGAAAATTCTCACGCGATGTAAAGCGTATAATCCAACATCCAAATCTTGTAAATTATGTCTCACAGAAAAATATGAAATCCTAAATTATAAAAATACGAATCTACTGAATAAAAGGAGTGAGATTGTTTCAAAGTGCAGACATAGAAATAGACTCCTTCTTTCTCAATTTGATACTGGCGATTAGAAAAGATGTTTTTTCCATATTATTATTATTATTATTATTGTTATTGTTGTCATTATTATTATTATTTTTGTTATTACTATTATTTGACGTCAGAACTCATTTCATTGTTTTTTTTTAATTTTGTAACGGTTTTTTCAATGTATTTTTAAATGTTTTTTTTCTTGATTTAAATACATGGCTGATGAATGCCGAAAATGACATGAAATTTTAAGTTTCGTAAAAAAATTGTTTTTTTCTCATCTAACCTTATATTTATTTATTTAATGATCTATTTTGTGATTATTTCACTTTATATTGATCACTCTCAAATCAAAAAAGAGTTGATCATTATCACATCAATCAAACTAACGATATATATCGTACTTGATTAAGAAATGATTTTATGTACGTGTCGAAGAATAAAAACCCACCAATGGAAATTAATAGCTTATACGTATATATAGATGTTATTTTTTTAGAAAAGAATGTACTACAATAACTTGTTTGGGGACGACATTTTGCTTTAGAATTGATAAAGTTATTTAGTTTTAAATGTTTCACTTTTGTTTAAATACAAGTAAATTAAGATAATTCTTTCGTCCCAACATAAAAATAGATTCTGCAACTATTTATTTATTATGTGAATAAGTTTTGGTATTATTTTATAGTAATTTAATAGGGTAGATTTTAAGTTTTCAAAGTGGAATTTTTTTAAATTTCCCCGTCTTTAGATATTTTTGAGTGCAATCACAATATGATAATGTAAATTTGCTGTTTTTTTTTTCGGTAGGTACAATTGGCAGAGCAGAGCAGATTGGCAAAGCAGATCATTGTAATGTTAATAATGACAGAGCAGATTATCCTATCAGCCGTTTTCTAATGTGTGATCTGCCAAATAATTTGGCAGATAAGCTGTTGCATCTCGGAATTATTTGAAACGATAACGTAACGGGAAACTAGTTAAAATAAGTACAGGAAAAATTTTATTGTTGAAAAATCAGGCGAGATGAGACTCGTTAAATGGCGAGAAATTCCGAAGCAGAAACGAAATATATTTATTATCTTTTTTTTTTTTTTTTTTTTTTTTTTTTTTAGTATTGTATTTGCCGATTGAAAATAATTTACACTCGTAATTTATAAAAACAAATATTTACATGACTGGGGCTTGAAGAAGACAAAATTCATCTTATCATTAAGCCCCCCCAAAAAAATGCATATTCATCAAATAAAATATTTTAACAAAATGTAAAAAATAAAATATATAACGTTTAAAATATTTAGTAATTCAAAGAGTATTTATATTTAAGAACTGATTAGTAAAATAAGATGATATATAAGTATTAATATTACAAAAAGAATTTACAATAACTTTTTTTAATAAAAATTGAAATTATAAAATTTTTCAATATTTTTAGTAATTAGTATTTCAAATAATAAAACTTAAAAAATCGTTTGTAAATTCAAAACTTATAAGATAAGAAATACATTTACAATAGCAGACTATTGTTTAGAATATTAAATATAATATTAAAGAGTAATTAGTAGGTTAATTTTTGTTTTTGTTTGCTAGTTTAAAAAGCTTTTTAGAAGAACTTTAATTCATTTTCATGTATCATCAGTAATTGCTTAAGTTTTGTTTTAAACTGGTTTAAAGAATAATTAGATTTCAGCTCATTATTTAATATTGTATTCCACAGCTTAGGACCTCGATTTGCAATTGAGAATTTGGTTGCTGAATAATGTGTTTTGGATTGAATGTAATTGTTTTTTGAAAATCTGGTAGGGTATATGTGGTTTATTTTTTCAAAAAGTGAATTAAATAACATTGGTGATATTTTTTTATCAAGTTTAAACATGAAGATAAGAATATGGTAAAGGTTTAGTTTATATACATTTAGAATATTAAGTTTATTAAATAATGTTTTAGTGTGAGAGAAACGGTCTACGTTTGTAATTATCCTTATAGCCTGTTTTTGTTTACTAAACAGTTTTTTTACTTTTGTTGCGTTTGTGCTGCACCAAGCAACGTTTGCATAATTTAAGTAGCAATGAATTAAAGAAAAATATAAGTTTTTTAAACAAGATAGATTTAAAAACTGCTTGGCTTTATACAAAACACCTATATTTTTTGATATTTTATTTTCAATTAGACCTATGTGGTCCCTCCAGGTTAAATTTTCATCCAGAACCACACCTAAAAACTTTATTGATTGCTCTCTTTTTAATAATGCGTTATCAATAAAAAGATCAGGAAGTTTTAATGGAATATCTTGTTTTTTATGAAGACGATGGAACAAAGTGTATTTGGATTTATTGATATTCAAAGATAGTTTGTTTGATTTGAACCATTGGGTTAATTTTTCAAGTTCTTTGTTTACTGTTTGAAATAATTTACTGATATCTTTACTAGAATAAAACAAGTTTGTATCATCTGCAAACAAAATTAAGTTTAAAATGTTAGAAAATTTATATAAGTCATTAATATAAACGAGAAATAAAAGTGGTCCTAAAATTGATCCTTGAGGAACACCACAGGTGATTGACTTATATTCCGTTTTTCCGCTATCATATGAAATAAACTGCTTTCTATTAGTCAAGTAACTATCAAACCAGGACAAATTAGTATTTATTATACCATAACTTATCAGTTTGGATAGAAGGATTTGATGATTGACAGTGTCAAAAGCTTTACTTAAATCGATAAATACACCTAGGGTATACTTGTCTTCATCAAACCCTTTAAATATATCATGAACAAGGTGAGTGGTTGCATGATCAGTTGAATGACCAGATTTAAATCCAAACTGTTTATGATAAAGAATATTATTAACATTCAAAAAGGAATATAGTCTATTATACATAACCCGCTCTAATATTTTAGAAAAACAAGAAAGAATTGAGATTGGTCTATAATTCGTAACATCGGAAGGATCACCTGATTTTAACACTGGAATTACTTTTGCAATTTTTAGGTTGTCTGGAAAAACGCCTTGTTTTAGAGATAAATTAAAAATATGTAGTAATGGAATTGTAATTTGTTTTATTGATTTGATAATGACATTACTACTTATATCATCAAATCCTAAACTTTTATTGGGTTTTAATAAAGAGACTGCGTCTAGTAATTCTTTTTCTGTAAGTTTATAATTAGTCATAACATTAAGGTTGGTTGAGGTTAAGTACGAACTAAAGTTTGATTGAGTAGTTGCTATATTAGATGATAAAGTAGGACCTATATTTACAAAAAACTGGTTAAGTGTTTCAGCGACTAAGGATTTATTTACAATTTGTTTGTTATTAAATTTAAGATTTAGAGGAAGTAAATTTCTGTATAAGCTTTTTTTTCCAATTACCTCCTTAATAATATGCCAAGTTTTTTTAGAATCAGTTTTGTGCTTTATTAATTGTTCAGAATAGTAACGTTTCTTTGAGCGTTTTAAGATTGACTCAAATAGCCGTTTATAGTTTTTATAGGTAGTTTCATTTTTAAGAGTTCTTTTTTTAAGAAACTTGTTATATAAGCGTTGTTTTTTTTTTGAAGATTTAAGAATGCCCTTCGTGATCCAAGGGTTTAAAAGTGTTTTTGTTTTAATTACTTTAGTAACTTCTGGGAATGCCTTGTTATAAAGATTAAGAAACTCTGTTAGGAAAATATCATACGCTTTATTGGCGTTTAGATTTAGTTTTAGGGTGTCCCAGTTAACACAGGATAGAAGCTTATAAAAATGACTAATAGAATTGTCGGTTATTAAACGTGTTTTAATTATTTTTTCCCGTTCATTTTGGGCATTATATATGCATTTTTGCGATAGGATAAAAATCGGAAAGTGATCAGACACGTCAGTTTTAAATATTCGTGTTCTTATATTTTTATTTATAAATTCATTTGTTATAATTTGATCTAGGGATGTTGAACTTTCCTTAGTTATTCGCGTTGGTTTATTGATTAGTGGAATATAGCTATTTTGAAAAATGGTGTTAAAAAAGTTTTTAATATATATATTTTTTTCATAATCTAATATATTGAGATTGATATCACCAATAAAGTATACAGCTTTATTCATAGACGATTTATTTTTAATTATTTTTTTAATGTGGTTTTCAAATACCTTAATGCTTCCTGAAGGCGGTCTGTATAAACCATGAATGACAATATTTTTTGAGGTTTTGTTAATAATTTCAATACATAACGATTCATAATCGTTAGTAGTTGAACTTAAATTTGGTTTAACTTTGAATAATATTGAGTTTTTTATGTATATACACAAACCCCCACCTTCCTTATTAGATGCTCTAACTTGATGAGTTACTTTATAATTAGGTAATTGAAAATTAGAATTGTTTTCAATGTTTTTATCTTTACACCATGTCTCACTTAGACAAATTATTTGAAATTTAATGCCAATTTTATATAAAAGTTGTTTTAATGACTAAATATTTTTTTGAATACTTCTAATATTAATATGAAGCATTGAAAAATAGTTATCCTCCATTCCATTAGCAATTTTTTTAGAATTTGGGTCATGATATAAAGGGTTAATATTTTTAATTATTTCATCATTAATTCATCATTATCTAAATTTCTATGAATTTTTCAAAATCTTCACACAAGTTTATCGTAATTCGATTCTTGTAAACTTAATAATATGAAAAAATCAACTCTTTATTATGCTTTTTATTCTCGTATAATAACACTACAAGAAATTAGGAACTATGAAGGTTAATATTTACTTTATAACAGTAAATTGGACCCGATCAGCATCAATATTCGTTGCACCTTCTACTTGATGATCCTCAGTAAGGTCGGATCTCAGGCGCCATTTTTGGATTGTAACCTGTTTTAACAAGAAAGAAAAAAGATTTAGTTACTTTTTTAACATGATAGTAACTTAAATATCATGTTAAGAAAGAAACTACGAACAATTTGTTAACTTTTGGTCGTAAAAACTTAAAAAATTGTTTTCAAGTAAAACACTTTTTTAAGTTTTTACGACCAAAATAAATTGTAATTTCCCAATGAGAAATTACAATTTATTTTATTAACTTTTGTAAAGTTTTTTTTATATCAAATAGTTTTATCTGATCGAAGCTCTGCTGGATGTAAATCAATTTGTCAACAGACTCGGGTTGAAGCTTTGTTCGTTTAGTTGTAACAATTTGTCCGCCTGCTGAAAAGACTCTTTCAGAGGTTGTAGAGGAGATGGGTATGCACAACCATGGTCGAGCTTGTTCTGCCAGTAAAAGAAATATTTCCTTCTCGTTTTTTTATTATTCTAATGCATCGCACCATTTGTCTGTTTTTAATCTATTCATAGACATATAAGTGTCCCAATCTATCTCAATATCGCTCTTGCACTTAATACTGACAGCAAATTTAGCTGTAGCAGTAGGATCGGATATATATATATATATATATATATATATATATATATATATATATATATATATATATATATATATATATATATATATATATATATATATATATATATATATATATATATATATATATATATATATATATATATATATATATATATATATATATATATATATATATATATATATATATATATATGTATATATATATATATATATATATATATATATATATATATATTATATATATATTATATATATATATATATACATATATATATATATATATATATATATATATATATATATATATATATATATATATATATATATATATATATATATATATATATATATATATATATATATTATAAAAAGAACGCGGAGACTCGCAGAAGACCATCAGGTCTTGTCATTGAGAACCGCTCGTATTTTACAATCTCAATAAATCATATTCAAATATAGTTGTATATCTATATAAAAACATTACAGCGCAAATACATCAAATATTACATGAAATTATTAAACGTTTAAAAATATAAAAATATATTATCCAGAGACAAAATTATTTCTTTATGTTTAAATTAGAGGTAACTCTATTCCAGAGAAAGTCAAAATGTTTTAAAACTATTTTATTCCAAAGAAAAGCTTTGCGAAATGCAATGTTTGTTTTTCCAAAATTAGTTTGATAAAAAGGTTCCCGAACTAAATTGTCATTTCTCATATTGTATTTATTTTTGTCTTTCAAGGCATATAAATTATGAAAAGAAACTGGGGAGGAATTTATTTTACATTTGTACATAAAACAAAGAGTATTAAAAACATTGAGCTAAAATATATTTAAAATTTTCATTTCAGATAAAAGAGGCCTGACATGAGTAAATCTGTCTTTAAAGTTGATAAGACGAGCAACGTGCTTCTGCTGACGATAAAGAGGTTTTAGTTTACTTTTATTGGCATTACACCAAGCAATATTTGCATAGTTTAAATGACAATGGATAAAAGAAAAATATAATTAGTGTTAAACTTTGTTTATTTAAGGCATTTCTAGCGTTATATATTACTCCTATACTTTTAGCAATTTTGTTGTACAAAATTAGTGTGGTATTTCCAGCTAAGGTTCATCAACATGGACACCTAAAAAGTTAGTATTTATTTCTCTTTTTATTTGAATTTTGTTTATAAAAAGTAAGAGCAAGTTAGGAGGCAGTAGTTTCTTTTTAGAAGTCGGATAAAAGAGTGACCATTTTGTTTTATCCACATTTTATTCATTCTAAATCATTCACAAATTTTCTCTAATTCGATGTTCATAGTTTGAAATAATGTTAGAATACATTTATGCGATAAAAAAAGATTAGTGTCATCAGCTAACATGATAGTCATTTAATTTGACATTTTAGGGAGATCATTGATGTAGATTAAGAAAAGAAGAGGTCCGAGTATAGAGCCCTAGGGAACTCCACAGGTTATACTTAATAAATTAGATGTACCACTTTCATTACTATAAACAAACTGTTTACGGTTGTTTGAATAACTTTTTAGTATCATTAAAACATTTCCTCTAACTCCATAGTATTCTATTTTTTAAGGAGAATTCGATGATCAATAGTGTCAAACGCTTTTGATAAATCTATGAAAATTCCCAAAGTATATTGGGACTTCTCAAAAGATTCAGCTATACTGCGAGTAATTTGAAGTATTGCGTGTTCTGTCGAGTTATTTTTTTGAAACCGAATTGATTGATATATAGTATATTATTTAAGGAAAGATAATTATAAATAACGTTATATAAAATTCTTTCAAAAACTTTAGAAAAAACAGAAAGAACAGAAATCGGGCGATAGTTTATAACATTGGTTGGATCGCCTATCTTAAAAACCGGAGTAGCTTTAGCTATTTTTAAATGATCTGAAAATATTTCCTGTTTTATTGAAGAATGAAAAACTTTAAATAGTGCATCTTATAAGGGTTCATACGAGTCGATGACAACATTACTATTAATTCCATCGTGACCAACGGATTTATTTATTTTAAGCATTTTGAAAGATTTTTCGAATTCTTCTAATGAAAGTTCATAAGTTGTTAAGGTTGACGATATCGGAAAATCATATCACAGTTGGGTTAGAGGAAAAATCATCGTTAATTTTTAATGTTTCGGGTAGAGAGCACGTTTTTGTAATTCGCGTGCCAGTAAGTTCTCTTAGGATCTCCCAGGTGCGTTTTGAGTTATTCTTGTTTATCTCAAGTAAATTAGAGTAGTACAATTGTTTTAAATTTTTCCTTTTTTTTTAAATGTTTTGGCATAATTTTCGTAAAGAATTTTAATTTCCTCTGTTTTGGTTTTCAAATATTTAATATATAATTTTTGCTTAATTTTAAAGGATTTTCTGAGATCGTTTGTAATCCATGGAAAAATTATAGCTTTTAGTTTTTTATTTACAGTAGATTTTGGAAAATTAACGTCATACAGTTCATAAAAAGTTTTAAAATATGATTCATAAACTAGATTAGCATCAGAAGAGGCTTCTATTTGTTTCCAATGAAGCAGAGATAATTGTTCTTTGAATGCTTTTAAATTCGCTGTTGTAAAAAAACGTTTTTTAAATGTTACTTTATATATATATATCTACCTCTCTCTCTCTCTCTCTCTATATATATATATATATATATATATATATATATATATATATATATATATATATATATATATATATATATATATATATATACATATCTAGGTTATATGAAAACAAAATTTAGATTATCCACAACTTATCATAATTATCATAATTTGCGAATAATTTTTTTGTTGCATCCAATAATGTTATAAAAAATTACAATTAATAAAATTTTTGAAATTCCTGCTTGCATTATTACTATTTTTAGTTTTTTGGTAAATCGAAAAATCTTTAATCAAATACTTTTTATATTAGGCTTATTAACATTATCAAAACAAGCTGATTTTTCGATAAGAGGGCCGAGGGTCAAGGGCCGCGGTTATGGAACTTGCTTTTAACAAGTATTATAAAAACTTTATATTCGACTCAACATTTTAAACGTGCACTTATTTTATTTTGATTTAAAGCAATTACTAACCTATTATTAAAAACTTTTGATAAACTTAGTTATTTAATGTCTTATAAATTGACGCAACATTTTAATCGTATGTATGATACATCACGGCGTTAACTTTAGTTCAAAAATCTCCCGATTGCCAGTTTGCGCGTGTTTTCACACTTACTGTCATAGTAAGTAGAAACCATGTAAAAATAACAGTAAAATTATAAAAGACTAATCAATGTCAAAAAATTTTGCGAGTGGTTTCTATCGGTACAGACATTTTGCGCAAAACATAAGAAAACAAAGCGTATGTTTATGTACCTCATCCTACCATTTTTTAAATTATATCTTGAGGTTATACTTTCACATTGATAACATAATATCAAATTGATATTTGCAGAAAAAATATTACAAAAACTGGACACTCCAATTATAATTGTACTTCTGAATAAAAATTAATTATTAAAAATCTATGAATCTATATGTAAAATAATTTTTTAAACTTAAAATTTTGTATAACACCAAAATTTAAATCCAAAAATCTCCAAAAATAATTTAAAGAAATTATGAAATACAAGTAATCTGATTAGTAAATAAAATTCTTCAAAGAAAATTCTTCAAAGAAAAAAATTCTTCCAAGAAAATGCTGTTATAAAAATTAATTTAATTGGTTTGTAGTTCTTTTGATTTCGTTGCAAGAAAGTAAGACGTCAGGTACAGCCTGCCAATACCTAAAAAACAAAAATAAAATTTTACTACTGTCCTATCAATTTATCATACATGTTCTATTTTCATCCAATTTGTAAATTCTATTTTATAAATCTACACACACTGTAATTTGCATAGCTTTTTGAACAGCCAAGCTTTAGATGTATTGTGGATTAAATAGGTAACCATAACTTAATCTTAAACTAATAGAATAATTTATTCTTAAATGAATATAATAACTTAACCTTAACCAATAGAACTACTATATATATCTACAACTTAATTTATTTAAAAAAAAGAAATAGCATAACATAAGGAAAGATGCCATCTTATTGATATTTTTTACAGGTAATATTTTCAAAAACTAATAGAAATAAATTTTAAATATCTTATCTTTTTTATGAAGGTTATATAAAAATTGAGATATAATCAAAATGCAAAAGGATTTTCAGAAATAAAATGAAGCCAAAAAATTTGTTGCTTGTACATTCTTTTTGATGTTTGTCAGCATAATTTTTTTAATAAAAAGTCATAAAACTGAGCAACCTTGCAAGTCATTACATCTCTGATACCTATTTTGAAATTCACAATACTTAAAGTAATCTTTTTGTGACATACAAATCCTGAGTCCTTTTAATACTCCACATCCCTACTTGGATCATGGCTTTACTTAGATAACCTTAACACAAACATCAAGGTTTTGAATAAGCTAATACCTTATATCAGATTACTATAACCTCATACAAAGTATATCTGATACCTTACCAGATGTTTATCAACTTTGAAAAACAACCTTACAAATTGTTTTGGTTTTTGAACATGCAACATATAAATGGATATTAATGAATATAAATGAGAGAAACACAGTTTTTTAAGATATACACCAACATTTGTATAAAAAATCAATAATATAAAACATTTATATCTGTAAAAATAGAAAACTTGTGAACACTTTAGTTCATTACTTATTTAATGTAACAAATAGCTGTTTGAATATACTAATTATAATTCCTAAATTACTTTTTTGTAGCTGTTTACACATTTTATTCACAGTAGTACCAGTCTTTGCATTACTAGAGGTCTTTCAATAATTTCAATAACACCGTTGTAATCAATAATAAGCTTGTTTATCAACTTAATAATAACTTAATAATAAGCTAATAATATGTAACCAAGTAAAATATTTATCCTTCATAAAAATATTTAATGAAGTTACAATACAAGTAAACAAAAAAAAAATGCAGAATAAAATCCAGACAAATTTAAAATTTAATAAACATAACTTTGAAATTGACAAATATGGAGTAAAACAGAAAACAAAAATATAAAAGTAAAAATAATAACTAATATACACGATAAAAAGATAAAACTTGGAACTTCAAAAACTTTCAAGCATTTTTTTTTTTCATCTCAAAGCCTGCTTACCTCAGCCAAATAAAATAAAAAGTAATATTCAGTGTGTTTAAATATTCTAATAACACAATAATGTAAAATAAACATAAACTTACTTCATAAAATGTTCTGAATGCATTTCTCGATTAAAGATGGACAACACTGATGTGTAGCCTGTCACACGTTGCAAGTTAAGATATTTGTAAACATTTTTTTATACTGTTTTATATATATATATATATATATATATATATATATATATATATATATATATATATATATATATATATATATATATATATATATATATATATATATATATATATATATATATATATATATATATATATATATATATATATATATATATATATATATATATATATATATATATATATATATATATATATATATATATATACCTAATAATAAATATTATTTTTATAAAATATATTTTTTCAAATATAAAATTAAAAACTTTTTTTTTTAATGTTAAGCGAGAAATAAATAAAAATTCTATAATTACTATTTAACTATATTTACATTTAACATTCAAGATAAAGTCTTAAAAAATAGTTTGTTTGTTTTTTAATCAAATAATAAAAAAATATTTTTTTAAAATGGCTGCCAGTTTACTGAAAATTAGTTAAAAAGTCACAAAGAAACATCAGAGATAAACTCATACTTATCTTTTACTTCATTTATAAAAAAATTCCACAAATGGTCCTTAGTGTGTTAGGTCCATATTTAGTTAGAGATTTAAAAGTTAATTCATTATTTTAGGTTTTAAGACTTTTTGAAAATCAAAAATGTCAATTTTTATAAGAAAAAATAAGATATCTCAAGATATATTCATTAACTTTCAAAATCTTTAGCTAAAAAGAAAGATATTAATGTAAGTATCAATTTCAAATGTAAAACTGTGTGTATAGAAGAGTTAACATAGTGGTTTATCGAGCATCTTTTTGTAGACTTATTTATTATGATTAAAATAATACAAAGATTGTGTAAAAATACAAATATTCTTTTATGAACAAAAAATATAACTCCTATTTCAACATATTAACACATAAAAACATTCAACTTCAGACCAATTAAGCCATGATCCTTGGTTACTTAACTGCATATTTTAGTTTAGACTGAACCAAACGTAAAAATATTCCAGTCTACACGACATTTAGTTTTAATAGTCGCGCGAACAATTCGCGCTGAAAGATTTTTGGACAAAAATTAACGCCGTGCATGTATGTATCATATGTATCAATCGTATGTATGATATTATTTTATTTTACAATAATAACGCATTTTGTAAATGTAATATTTATTATATCTTACACAACTTATAATATTATTATATCTTACACAACTTATAGATGGAATATAAAACAGATTTATTTGATTTTGTATGTATATATGAAAGGACATTTGTGTGTACGTGTGCATTTGCGCGTGTGTGCGTGCGTGTATAATAAAAATAAAAGTAGAATAACTAGAGAATTAAAATAATAATAATAATAAGAAGAAGAAGAAATAACTAATTTTTTTTCTTTTTTTCTGTAAATAGTAAATTGATTCTTAAATCAGTTCTCGCTTTAGTTTCTTTTTTCCTTTTTCATTTTTATCGTCTGAATTTTTTAGTTATGTTAACGGGGCTGGATCACAAGACCATGACTTCAGCCAGCTCCGGTCGAAACTTTAATGTTATATTTTTATGTTGCAAAAACATTGTAAAAAATTATTTTTTAATGACGAAATATGAATTTAAAAAATAAAAAAGCTATTTTAAACAATAATACATAAATATTAAACAAATATTTTTTCGTGCAACTCAAGTATTAAACGTGTATCAAAACAGATTCTTTAAATTAGTTAAAGATCTTTAAAGAAGTGTGTTACCAAACAAACGAATAAAAAATACTGAAAAGAGAAAGCTATTCACTTTGGAACATATAAAAGAGTGAAATATATAAGTTAAGTGAAATATATAAGTAAAGAATAAATCTAAAAAAATGCTCCTTTTATTTACTTTTTTTTTAATTTATAAATTTTTGTATTTTAGGTGCCCCAAGAAGATTTTGTTTTCTCTCAAAACACCACGTCACCTTGTTTCTAAATCTTTCTAACCAATACGCCATAAATAATTTTGACACAGAGCATATTGGAATAGTGTTTACATTTTTTCTTACGTTCAAAATTATAGAAATTTCGGAAGGAGATTAACTTGCAAATCCCATCTTTACTTATGCTATTTTAAACAATAATACGTAAATATTAAACAAATATTTTCTCGTATAACAATTAAACGTGTATCAAAACAATTTCTTTAAATTGGAAGAAGTGTGTTACCAAACGAACCAATAAAAAATAGTGAAAAACGAAAACTATTCATCGTTGTAGTAATGTGTAATCAGAGTGTGCTAAAAGTTTTAGTTTTTGGGCTAACTGTCGCTGGTTTTAGTTTAGCTGTAACATCTACATTCACGAACTATTGGGTAAAAATTCCAGCAAATAATGGACATGCAGGATTGTGGCAAAATTGTACAACAAAACAAAATGATCCAAAAGATATTTTGTGTTGGGATACTGACAACAAGTCAAGTAAAAATTTCTATTTTATTACTAATTTAATCTAAATTAATAAGTATTACACTATTTATCTGTGTTATACTGTTATAGTTTTATACTATTTATCTATATGTCTATTTTTTTTTTGAGAAATAAATTAAAACAAGAACAATACTCTCCAACAGCGGCGTAACTTCAAATTCTGCCCCCTCTCCCCCGCAAGGCTTTCGAAAGGGGCCCCCTTATCTCCTATACAATCCATGACAATTTGGTAGACAATAATTTTATGTTTTTAATTATCGACCCACTTTTAAGAAATGCATGTCCGTACCGTGTGAGGATCGTCGTGTGCGATCGAACTTTCTTTTTTACCAAATTTTCTTTATTTCACGCAAGTTTAGCATGATACATATGAGATACATTTATATATTTATGTATATTATATTGTTATACACATTACAGATGATAACTCTAAAACAAGTCTTTGCGACGATTCTTTATATCTGCAAATCGGTCAATGATCTGGTCAACATCCATAACTTTTGCCCACGAGGCTTTAATGCTCAACAAGGCTAAATCGTTAAGGCGTTCTTGACCCATTGAACTACGAAGATAATTTTTTATAAACTTAAGTTTTGAAAATGACCTTTTTGCTGTAGCCACTGTGACTGACAATTTCAAAAACATAATCAAAGCAGTTACCACATCAAGATATGAAGATGAAATGGAGGTGTAATGCACAATTAATAAATTTGACAGTTGATTAACTGTTGTAAAAAAATAGTAGGCCTAATAATAACTTTATCATTTGTATTTTAACGATATTGTTTTATGTTGTGTTGTTAAACAACAACAACAACAACAACAACAACAACAACAACAACAACAACAACAACAACAACAACAACAACAACAACAACAACAACAACAACAACAACAACAACAACAACAACAACAACAACAACAACAACAACAACAACAACAACAACAACAACAACAAACTTTATAAACAACTTTGTGAAATTTTCATTCGAATTTTTAATCACATTCGGAAGTTTAACTAAATGTGAAAATTAAAAGCAATGTTTGGCTATAACCGTTTTTTTATTAAACTTTGAAATTTAAATATAATAAAAAAGATAAAGATCGTCCATAAATTATAAAATTATATAATTAAATTTCAATAATAAACATTCCAAAAAAGATCACAGTTTTTTAGTGCATAGTTTTACCAATAAGTGATTTCACGCTTTGATTTGTTTATTACAGGTATTATGCTGTTTTAAAAACTTTTTTTTAAATGCTTTAAGTACAAAGCGTTTGTTTTATTGATTCATTGATTATCTATTCTTAGAATCTTAATGTTACTCAATATATGTGCTTTTAATGACTTCTGGTAATATTTGTTATAAGTGCATTGAAATTACCAGTTTAAGAGTTAATTATAAAGATATTTTTTAGATCTTTGGTTATCTATTTTAACTGTTAATAGGCAGGGTGAATAAAAAAAAGCAACTGCTTTTATTCAACTTTATATAAACAAAAACTTTTTATTCACGTAAAGCTGAACAGTTACTCCAAAAACGCTGAGTAAAAGCAATTACTCTTTTTTATTCACCCGGCCTAATGACTCGCAAACTAATTATTAACGTTAATCTGATTGTTAGTAAAGCTTATAAATGCTTGAAATTTTCATGCATTTTTGGACGTTACTGACAATATTAATGCTTTAATCTAGTTATTACCCGGCGGAAAATCAGCTAGCAAATTTTGTAATGATAAAAATAGCAATGGCCAGAATGATTGTTGGCTACATAGGCTAGCAACTAGCTAAGGATAATTCATAACAATTAAGACAGCAATTTTGCCGCGAGAAATTGATGAGAATTACTTTTTTGTTTTCTTTGAATTTTATTAGTTTGAATTTGTGTGAACGTTTTTAGAAAAACGTTGTAATTTTGTTGTGATTATTTGTAGTCAATTTAATTTATTTTCAAAATGTTCGGAAAAGATGTCTTCTGTCAAAATGTAAGATGCTTGGAAACACTACACCTTAAACAATGAAAAAACAGTTGCAAAACATGTTCACTTTTTTAAGCTTTACAACTTAAACGCTGCTCAACAAATGCAACACTGGTGGCGGAACCAGAATTTTTTGGTATTCAAGTTAAACAACTTCTGGATAACTTCTAAACTTTTCTAACTAAATATAATTAAGATACAATCTTGCCAAAAATGACTTCTGGGATCACCTAAATAACTACAAAAAAAAAAACTTTACCGGAAGTTACTTTATTCAAAATCAAAATATCTTGGATCCACTTTTGACCGTAACACGTTACAAAAAAACAAGTTACAATAATAAAGTTAACAGAGAAGAATTAATTAGTTGAATTAGTTTTCTAGTTGCGTCATAGATGAAAAAATTCTATTCCAAAATTCCACTTGCAATCTTGAGTTAACTTAAGATTGCAAGTAGACTCAAAATGCTGAACTCAAAATGTTGAATTATTAAAAATATATATGATTCCTAACATAATAGCCTTTTAACTGGTAAAAGGTTTTTTTTTGAGAAGCAAAATTTTAAAATAAAGAAGTCTCATGAGCTTTTTAATTACTTTTTTTCAAGAAAAAAACTGCCTTATACTTATATTATCTAAAAGTTTAATAAAATATCAAAAGTTATACTCGCATATACATTGCTGCTATGTTAAGATGCAAACCGTTTATGGCATTTATAATGTCACCATAATTTAAACCAAATTTTTTACACAACCATTTTTTTTTTCATTAATATGTTATACTGCGAAATCAGTCGATCTTTTGTTAGGTTGTCCTTTCGATAATTAAGGAATTGTTTTTTAGTTGAATAAGAAGTTAGATAAAGTAAAATACAATCAAAATTTTTTTTTTACAGGCGGATTTGTTTAAAACTTCTTTTTCTTATCAGTCTTGTCATTTATCGTTTGGACATAAAAAAAACTTAAGAACAAGGCGAAGTAGTGAAGTAGTGTAAGTAGTGAAGATGAATCGTCCACAACAATTAGATAAAATTAAGATTAATTAGAAATTCATTTGGGAACACAAATAAACAATCATATTGTCTTCGAGAACACCGCTAACAGTTTTTTTGTCCAGCAGGTAGGTGAGATTACACGATTAGACGTTAATATCATTAAAATTTTTTAGTAGTTTATTTCAAATTTGTGACTTGTGTTTATTACAAACCTACATGGACTTGTGTTACAGACAAACTTGTGTTTATTACAAACTTTATTTGACTTGAATCTCATTAGCAGTTTTAGTATTTTATTACAAAAAATTTTAATTTTTATCATTAAATGTGATAAAAACTAAAAACCTTTGGATGGGGAAAAAAACTTTTTAATGTTTTAACAAACATTAAAAAATTAAATTATGAGGTCTTTATTATTTTGCACAAGTTTCAAACTTTACGTTCATTAAAATAACCACCACGTTTCTTTATTACTGCTTCACATATTCTTGGCATACAAAAGATTAATTTGTTTAAAGTTTTCATGGTTACAGCTTTCCAAGCCTTTTGCAGTAACTCCCATAAATGTTCCTCAGATTTTACTTGGAATTTCTTCACATACCAATCTATTTCATCTTAAAGAAGCTCAATGGGATTGGAGGCCTGGTGACTGCGCAGGCCAGTCCATTAAAGTAAGGGTTTTTTCTTCTACTAGTTGATTCAGATAATTTGTACAAAGTTTAGATTTGTGCTTTGGATCATTATCTTGCATAAAAACAGGCTAGCGTCGAACCACCGTTCGATGAGCAGATGGAACGGCATAATTCTCCAAAATTTCTCTGTATTGCTCCTTTTTAATAATTCCACAAACTCTGATCAAATCTCCTATTTTGTGACCTGCAAATCCCCATACCATTATTGAACCTCCTCCATGCTTAACAATAGGCACAGTACACTGCGAAATGTAACGTTCATTCAGGTGCAGGCGGACAAATAATCTTCTCTTGTTGTCAAATAATTCAAACTTGGACTCATTGCTCCATACTATTATTTTTCATTGACTTATTGTCCAGTTGGCATGTTTGCGAGCCCACTGTAGTTGTTTCACCTTGTTTGCTTTCCTTAGCAACAGTTTTTTGGCAACTACACGCCCTCTAAGTCCAGCTTTCATCAAACGCTTTTTTATTGTCCGGACACAAACAAGTTTTTCAGCAGTTTCATTGTACTCTTTCATTATTTGTGGAGCTGTTAATTTTCTGTTTGACATAGATAATCTTGTAATACGACGATCTACATGTTCATCTATCTTTCTAGGCTGTCCAGGTTGTGGTAAGTCACAATATTGACCAGTTTCCTTGAAACGCTTGATTGTGTTATGAACTCCAATCTTGGATGTTTTCATTCTTTTGGCAATTTTTCTTTCTGAAACACTAAACTATAAATACAAAACACTTGACTAACTATAGGGGAGATGGGGGCGCATTGATCGCCGGGGCAATATGATCTTTTAGCTTTTACTCGTATACTTTTGCCTTAATTTAACAGAGGTTGCAATTTAATTAACCATTATACTACCCTTCATTGCTTAATCGTAATAATTTTTGATAAGATCAACTTCAGCGTTAATGTTTTTCATCATGAAAAGTGATTATTGAAAGTTGTAAACAAATTCAAATAAATTTTTAATTAGATTTCCGTATGACTTTACAACCAATTTATTGTAAACTCATATGTGTTAAGTTTATAATAAATTTGTTTTTTTGAGTTGGTTACTGTATTTATAGAAGTTATTGGCATCAATATATCAACTGTACCTAATGGGGCACATTGATCGTTGACTATGCGGGGCTCATTGATCGGAGGATCAAAGTGGCCCATATAACTTATATTATAAGACTTAAATTTTTTGTTTAAATTTTATACATTTAAACTTATGACGAATAAAAAATCTTTATATAAACTTTTAAAATTTCATTTTTAAAATGTAATAGTGTTAAAAACTAATATTAATAACATTAGTTTTTAGTTTTACATAAGTTTTACAATTAGTTTACATAATATTATTATAAAAAATATTTTTTTTAAACAATCATTTTATTTTACTTTTTTTTAAATTTTCAGATCTTTAAATGGTTAGGTATAAAAAAAAAAAAAAAAAAACAGACAGAGTTACTATATCATGTAATACAATGAAATCAGCTGTTAATGAAGTTTTAGAGGGAAGACCAGTGAATGTTGTAGCTCGCAAGTTTAGCATAAATCGAATGACCTTAAAAAGATATTGTAATAAAAAGAAGCTCAACCCAAATGAATCTTTTAAGCCTAATTACAACAATAAACAAGTTTATACTGCAGAAGATGAAAAAAAAGTTTGTCAAGTTAATTACTACTTGCATCAAAAATGAACTATGGACTTTCAACTAAGTCAATACGATTATTGGCATACGAGTTTGCTGTAAAAAATAATTAGATTTGCCCTTCATCATGGATCAATAATAAAATTGTAGGGATTAATTGGTTGCAAGGTTTTATGAAAAGACAACCAGAGTTGTTTTTACGAACACTTGAAGCAACTAGCTTTGCTCGATCAACTGTCTTTAACCGACACACTGCTGAAGAATTTTTCCAAAATCTAAAAACAGTAAGAAATCGATATAAGCTTGATCCTTATTGCATATATAATGTTGATGAAACTGATTTAACAACAGCACAAAAGCCAGTAAAAGTGTTAGCAGGTAAAGGATGTAAACAAGTAGGAAGAATCACATCTGCAGAACGAGGAACATTAGTAACTGTATGTTGTGCTTCAAATGCAATTGGAAACTTTATTCCTCCACTATTTGTTTTTCCTAGGGTCAAATTTCATGATTACATGATAAAGGAAGGTCTTCCTGGATGCGTGGGATTTGCAAATCCTTCTGGTTGAATGAATTCAGACATTTTTATAGAATGGATAAAACATTTTGTGAGGTATTCGAACTGTTCTCATGAATCTCCAGTTTTGTTACTTCTGGACAGCCATAAAAGTCATATTTCTGTTAGAGCTTTGGATCTTGCAATTCAACATGAAATTACAATGCTAAGTTTTCCTCCCCATTGTACCTATAAATTGCAACTATTGGATAGAACTGTTTTTGGACCATTGAAAAGGTTTTACAATGCTGTGTGTGATAATTGGATGGTCACAAATCCAAGACTCATCACCTTTTATGATATTGTTTCAATAGTTCGCGAACCATATACAAAAGCTTTCTCACTATCTAATATACAGAGATTGGATTTTAAGTAGCTGGCATTAAGCCATTTAATCCAGAAATTATTAAAGATGATGAATATTTACCATCATCAGTTACAGATCGTGCTGCTCCAAATGTAGTAAACACAATTCTTGTGGAACCTGAAATGACTATAGCACATGTTGATGGCATGGAGACTGAAATGCCTGTAGTACATCATGAAACAAGTTTCTCAAACAAAGTGTCACCAAGCATTGCTTCATTACTCTCACCTGAAGTTTTGAAACCTTACCCGAAAGCATCTGCTAGAAAAAGAAGTATTAAAAGTAGGCAATTAAAAACAAGGATTTTGACTGTGACTCCAATCAGAAATGAAATTCGTTTGTCAGAAGAAAAGAAAACCCTAAAATAAATCAACCAACAAAAGAAACTCATCGCAAAAGAAAAAAAAAGGGGAAAAGTTAAAAACTACTTGCTTAGGAACAAAAAACAATGTAATGTAAAAGCAGCATCACGACTTGACTTTGACAAAGGATGATATTATAAAAAAAAAAATCTTGTAAACTTTAGTTCTAATAAAAGTCTTGTATGAATCTTGTATTTTCTTTGTAAACTTAAAATACTGTATTCTTATAGACTTTATAAGCTTCAACTTTTGTAAAACTTAACACATATATATGTTAGTAGTATATAACGGGCTTATTTTCATAGATAGAATTGTGGTTATTCTTCTAATGTAAACTTTATACACTGGTGTGTATTAGGTTGTAATGTTGAAATATACCATGTTCATTAATGTTTTTTATTAAAACATTTATTTTTACTTAAAGACAAATTGTTCTAGTTTAGTTTAGTAATTAATAAGTTTTTATATCTAGATCGGGTTGTTTGCAGTTTTCAAAATACTGCAACGGCGATCAATGCGCCCCTATCTCCCCTTAAGAACTATACAGGTGAAGTTGTATATCGGCACAAGTGCCTCCTATTTTGCAACTCTTTCCAACTGTTTTATGAAAAGTGAGCAGATGACTTTGTAAAAAATATTTTTTTTACTTACTTAACTTTTTCTTTTTAGAATATTTAGTTTCTGCAAAAGTATTTATGAATATGGGTTGGATCGCGTATGGTTTTTCTTTAGTAGTATACGTTCTAAGTCATCTAAAATATTTAAAATACACAACCTGTGGCACTCTACTCATTATGACAGGTAAGAGTCAAAAAATGAGAAATTTTTTTTTTTTTAATATTTTTAGTTACTATTATTATTATTATTATTATTATTATTATTATTGTTATTATTATTATTATTATTACTACTATTATTATTAATATTATTATTTATTACTATTATTAAGTTATTTTAAGGTCATCTTAATAAATGCACTGTTAGCACGGATCCTTATAATGCCTACCTAGCTGTCCCAAGAACTCCACTTATACGGAAAGTTAGCGTACACATCAAGGTACCCTGTGATGCAAATTTCGAAATCATTTAATTTTGTCCGCGGAAAATAATTTAATTTGAATGTTCAAGTTAAGTCAAACTTGACTTCATAGTGCGCCAATAAAAACACTTGTAGAATTTGAACCACTCAATATAATTTGATAAAAATTAGTGCAAATGTAGCCAATAGTCACACCAAACTCTAGACTAACTTTTAGCCTGATTGGATGACCGGTGTAGGATTTATTGCAATTTTAGTTGAAGTTTTGTCAGTTTTTTGCTACTTATACCTCAAAGCGTTATCAATTACTTTGAAATTCGGTCACTATTTTTAAAATAACGGTTACATAAGTGTTCTACTATGTAACACCAACAATTTTTGTTGTAACTATTTTATCGGTACTTGTACAGTTTTCATTTTATAGACCAAAATAGTGATTCGCTACTTAAAGCTTGATTTATAGTGGCTTATGCCAAATCCGTTGACACGGTCTTCAAAGTGGAGGGGGTCACCCCTTCAATTTCTAAAATAAAATCCATAATTTCTAAAATAATTGCCTATATTTCTAAAACAAAAGATCCTCGCAAAAAAAAAGTGGTCAGGCCATGGCTCCTTGACGGCCATGTATGCATAGCGTGAATATACCAACATTTCCTAAGGTATAAACTACTGCCAGAATGCAAAAAATTTCTAAAACAATGGTAAAGAAGGATTTCTAGGTATACCTACATAGAAAGTAAAAATATTTATTTATCTGAAAACATAATAACTGTGAAAAAACCAAATATTTTTTATATTGACAAAGATAATTGACTTAAAAAATTTAGATAAGTTAACTAAGATATCTGACCAATACAAAGTTTGGAGGGCCAGTCGGAGGAAAATTACTCTAACTGAATAACTAATTAGGTTGATGGGTTGTTTTGAAATAAAACAACCCGTGTGAAAAGTATCATTAGTTTAATAAGTGTGACAATTATCAATAATGTAATTTCCTTACTAGTAAATAGTTTAAACAATTGTTTCCTGGTAAAGAAAGAACTATTCAAAAACTATTCCCTTGTAATTTAATATTACTTCAATTAAATCAAGTAAATATTTCTTTTATTTTAATAGTTTTTAATTAATAATATGTGTTACTATGTTAAGTGGATTTTTATCAAACATAAATTTAGGTTAAGTTTTGTAAAAGGCAGAGTTTGATTTAGTGAAGTCAAATTTAGTGAATTGTCACGATGCCAAATCAAGCAAAGAATCATGATGAAAATCAAAAGTTTATGTGCTTGCTCTGTCTAAAAAAAGTTTAACACAGCTTACTACTTTTCAAGCAGATCGAATATGCCAACTGTACAATACCAAGATCAATATCAGTGATATTCGGGTACCAAAAGGATTCTGCGAATTGTGTAGAATTACTTTGCGCAGGAAACAAGAGGGGAAAGAAGTTGCACTTCCTTTCTGTTTGATTTTAAGTCAATAAAAGTGAGACCTGAAACAAAAGGCACGATGTGTTGTTGCTTCATGTGCCGAATTGTTCATTCAAAGCTGCAAGAAAAACATCCTCTTATAGAGCAAACCACTATTAAGAAAAAACCAAAAGTGCGTTGCAGCAAATGCCTCAGCCCTTTAGGAAAAAGTTTGCCCCACCAATGCTCTCAAATAATTTTAAGAGAAAACATTCAATCTTTAGCAGCAAAAGATGCCTAATCATATGAACAAATCGCATCTTGAGTTATTTCCGATAAAGAATTATCTCCGGAAGGAACTATTCTACTGGCTAAAGCATCCGGCGGGCCTCCACTTACAGTTACCCCTGGTAAATATTTATACTTAAATAACTTGAACATTTATATTGAAATAAAGTCTTGACTATTAAGAAATAACAATAGATAGATTTCAAGTTGTATATTTTTGACAAGATTCTAATTTCTTTAAAAGCGAATAATTTTTATACAAACTTACTAAACAAAGTTTATTGTAACTATAAAATATGTATGTTTTGGTTTTAGGTCAAAGTAGTGCACAGACACCATCAAGTGCTTCGAAATTAACCACTGTAGCCCTTGTAAATGTGCAATTAAATACGGGGCTGTCAAACAACAGATTGAAGAAACTTGTTAGAACTATAAACAAAACATCAAGCAGCAAGATGGTAGAGCAAAGTTTCTACATGAATTTTTTTAAGACTAGGTCAACAATTGAGCGATTTCTTCACCTGCAGCGACTTAAAAATCACAGACAAAAAAAACAGATTCTTTTACAGTTCATGTTGTTGCTCGCTGCAATATTTTATCAAGTTTTGTGAATCCTGTTATTCACTCCCGCAAAATTTCTGGTGGCTATTTTGTTAAGCTCGGAATTGATGGTGGCAAAGGTTTTCTCAAGTTTTGCCTAAGCATTGTTGATATTGCGTTAAGGGATGAAACCAGATCACCGCACTAACAACAAACCTCGAGCTTCAATTTAGTTGTCAAAGCTTGCTTTGGATACATCCTTTAGCCGGATTTCGCTGAGAAAATTGAAAATTTCAAAAAGTGTTACCTAATGATAACTGGTGCAAGCGTAACACCCAAAATTCACGCCGTTTTCTACCACATCAAGGATTTCATCAGTCACAAAGGATCCCCGTTGGGGCCCTAAGGTGAACAAACTGTCGAAACTTCTCATCAAGATTTTTATCAACATTAGTCGAGGTATAAGCGAAATTATAATAATCCAGAGTACAAAGAAAGATTGTTGCGCTGCATAATTGATCTAAACAGTAAGTATCTTTATAGAACATCATTTGAGTTATTAGAAATTAGGCTGCTGAAATTCATATTTTACGGCGTATAACGAATATTTTCACCATCTTTAAAAATAATATTATAGAGTATTTGTATTAAAAGAGTACATTGAGCTATTTATTAATAATCTTTTGGTTGAAAAAATCAAAAAAATATTTTTTAAAATGTAATTAGATATTTGATGGTAATACAATGTAAAAAATAGGGTATAAATAGTTTTCACTTCATTTTAAAAGTAAATGTATTTAAAGAGGTCGATACAAAATATTTTAGGTCTACTTTTTTTTTGTTTTACTAACTGGTAGTCCTTTGACCAGGTTATGCACTAAAACTGCAATAAATCCTACACCGGTCATCCAATCAGGCTGAAAGTTAGTCTAGAGTTTGGTGTGACTATTGGCTACATTTGCACTAATTTTTATCAAATTATATTGAGGTGTTCAAATTCTACAAGTGTTTTTATTTGCGCACTATGAAGTCAAGTTTGACTTAATTTGAACATTCAAATTTAATTATTTTCCACGGACAAAATTAAATGATTTCGAAATTTGCATCACAGCATGGCCTACTATATAACACGGCCGGATTTGTAGCCTTGAACGCAAAAAATTAGTGGGCCGATTTTAGGTTTTTAGCTTTTGAATCAAAACCTGAAGATAATTCTGTAAAGACATTAATGATATTTAAATAATTTGCTCTTAGCTATAATTTTTACTATTACCAAAATTCTTAACTTTCAAACACTAAAATAGTTAGCTAATAATAAATCATGATTGCATTAAGCCGAATGAACTATCTATTTTAGCCATCAATTTTAATCTACAAAATCTTAAAGTCTTAAAATTATTGGTTCAAACAACTAAAATTAACAAAAATGTTAGTAAATCTAGCATAATTTTTAAATGTGCACATTTACTGAAAGTATTTATATTACAAAGTTTAATCAAGTCAAGTTTCTTTTGTTTCTCAAAAAATATATATACATATACTATGTTGTTATGGGTTTATTCATTTGTCTTTTTTGGTTTGTCGAACTTTAAAGGCAGCAACTTCATTTTTTCTAATGTTTCCATTTTTTATTTGTTGCTCATTGTTAAAATATATGTTGGTAATAATTGTGTTTACCAAATTCCTTCCCCATTCCTCGTGTTCTATACACATAAAATCACTATCACTTGGTTGATTTTTCGTGATGTAACCAGATATATTGATTGCAACTTCATAAGAGTCATGACAAAGCTCATTCTCTTGAATTTCATTGCTATATTTTTCCAATTTTATTAAAAGTTCATTTTTGTCAATTTTTTTATCAAGTTTAAGATTGCTCGTCCAACAATTGATATTGACTTTAATTAAGGATTTCATCCATAATATCTTTTCAGAGCTTTGAACTTCACGTAAACTGACTAAAAATCTTCCACCACTCATTTGTCGATATTTACTGAAATGTCTTTCTAATGGATCAGTTTGAAACCTGCTAGTTAAAACATATTTATATCCTTCTGAAAATAAATCTTCCATCAGACTTGCAGTACCCTTCAGTGTTGTAATTAATGCATTATTTGTTTGAGCAGATAAAGTATACTTATTACATCTTTGAAACTGCAAGTTTTTCCATTCATTAATCCATGTTGCAAAAACTCGAAAAAATTGTGACTTTTGGTCACCTGGAATATCTGCATTACCAATCCTATTGTTTGTATTAAACATTACCTTTGAATTAAAAATAGTCCACCAAATATTAATAAGCTTTAGAAATCCAGCAGCTGCAGTTTCGTTTGGAAAATAGCTGATGATTGCAACAGAGGTGGTTCCATCAAAAATATTTAAAGCTAAAGGAACACTTTGTTTGTTGTTTCCTGGATGTAAAGTTTGGGCAGACAATATGAAAGCTTTTTTTAAGTTAGCAGGTAACAATTCATCTTTTTCATAAACATTATGCAATAAACTCCAAGAAATTTCACCAGCTTCAACATGAATAATATCATCAAACTCAATAAAATCAAAAGGTGGAAATACAAACCGTTTTGAATTTAATAAATTATTTCTAATGTTTTCAGTAAATGAACACTGTCATATAAATTGTAAACCCGTTGTCCCATAAAAGTAAAATATATTTCATTATCTTGTTCACCAAACTTTAAACGTAGAATTTTGAATGCTGAAACATTTGTTGCATGATTGTCAGTTATTATAGCTCATACATTAAAAGATGCTTTATATAAAGTTTCTAACGTTTCTTCTATATGTGAACTAATCATAGAACCAGAAATTTGAAACTCTGGACAGGCCTTAACTACAAAGAAGATTCTTTCAAGCTAACCACCATAAACACAACTATACTAGAATAGAAATTACCATCATCATCAGCACCAATTTAACTTCCTCCATGATATTGGACACCTTTTTGTAAATACATCTCATCAATTAAAACAACACAGTCAGCACTAATACTACCATTGATCAATGCCACCATTTAAAAGTGATTTTAAATAAGACAACAAAGGAAGTGAAAACTCTTCTAATAGCAAAGTATAAGCCTGTTTTGATGTATATCTGTGCATTAGAGAAAATCTAATGATTTCATTTGTGTAGATTGGACGTCCTTGTGGTTTATAAAGAGATAATTTATATAAATCTGATAATACACTTTTTGATATGTTCTTTGCAACTTTATGCATATAAGAAACAAAATTAACAAGCATACTGGCACTGGTCAATTTACAAACACTGCCTTCTCTAAACCATTTAGGTAATGGAATTGGGATACCTTTCATATGTAGCTTTACATGTAAGTCTTTATCAATCGTAATGCTCTCAACGTTAAGAGTAACATCCCTGTCGTCGAAATAAATTCGAAGAAATAACACACGGTTATCACTTCGTTTAAATGAAAATCTTGCTGGACAAAAACTTTCATTAAGATCTATAATGCTTTTAATTGTATCATGTTTTCTAAAATCGTATGTTTCATCGAGCAAAGGATGAGAATATATACGAACTGCAGGGGGCTTACGTAAAGCTGAGCTTGATTGAATTAAAGATGGCTTTGATAGGATGTTTTGATTGGTAATAATTGTTGGTATAGGATTTTCGCAATAATTCAATGTTATACGTTTACCTCTTTTCAAATATTTATCTTCAAAATGATCGATTCATATAACTGAGTTTTCTGTGGGGCTCCAATCAGCTCGGTTGACAAACTTAATCCAACAATTTCGAAGATCTAACTGATTGCAATCAGGAAAACTAAACACAGTTTTGTATGTTACGTGGTTGCTGTTACTGGAACATTCTTCAATCTTTCGCTTATAATTACTTCTACAACCAACAACACAACACTTTTTTGGCATTGCAAAATAAAGTATTACTTGAATTAAAAAAATTTAATTTAAGATTGTTAAATCGGTTTATTGTAAACTTCAAACTCGTGTTTTTTCGGCCCACTAATCCGCTAAACTCGTGTTTTTTCGGCCCACTAAAAAACCACAGGTCCGCCAAGAAGGCGGACCTATACACGGCGCACCCTAAACTCGGTGAAGTTCGTTAATTCTCGGAACGAATACTCTCGGTGTTCGCTTTTGGTATTTTACAGAATAGGCGCTAAAATATTACCGTCAACCGGGGTGACTTCGGACAGCGGGGTGACTCCGGACAGAGCATTACTTATTATTCTACTTCAGTTTCTTTTAGTGATGGCGCGAAACTACAAACGTAAACTAAACTTAAAAGTGTTGTATGGAACAAGCTCTAAAGAAGATATAAAAAAAGCTATAGAAGATCACAGTAAAGGCATGAGTATTCGAAAAGCTGCTGATAAGCATAAAGTCAAAAAATCAACATTGCATGATCACATTAGAAAACCCACCTTAAAGAAGGTTGAAGGCCAGACAATTATAAGCAAAGCAGATGAGGTACTCATTGCTCAAATGCTAGAAGCTGTTGCCGATTGGGGCTTTCCTATTGGAAGATTAGAAGTCAGAATGATGGCTTTTGATTTCCTCAAAAATCGCAATGGGTCAAACAGTTTCAATTTGCAGATACCTGG
The DNA here is from genome assembly GCF_022113875.1 of Hydra vulgaris. Classification (NCBI taxonomy): domain Eukaryota; kingdom Metazoa; phylum Cnidaria; class Hydrozoa; order Anthoathecata; family Hydridae; genus Hydra; species Hydra vulgaris. Next base: position 31,250,501 of record NC_061167.1, on the reverse strand, counting down.
AAATGACTGGTTAAATTCTTTTATGAAACGAAACAATATTTCTGGGAGAAATGCTTCAAATATTAAACGATCGAGATCAAAGTTAGGAGTAGAAATGATAAATAATTTTTTTGATGAATTTGAAAGAACTTATGAATCTCTTGGTGGTATTCAACCTTCAAACATATTTAACTTCGATGAGACAAACCTTTCAGATGATCCTGGAAAAAAGTTTGTTTTAGTTCGAAGAGGAAGACGACGAGTGGAAAACGTTCAAGAACATAGTAAAACTTCTATATCTCTTATGTGGTGTGGCTCTGCTTCAGGAGTACTACAACCACCTATGGTAGTTTATAGAGCATCGAACGTTTATAAAGGTTGGGTAACAGGAGGGTCACAGGTAACAATATACAGTTGCACAAAATCAGGTTGGTTTGATATGGAGACATTTGCCAAGTGGTTTGAAAAATGCTTCTTGCCGAACGTTCAGAATTTAAATGGACCCAAGCTTCTTTTAGGAGATAACTTGGCTTCTCATTTTAATCCAGACGTTATTAAACTTGCTAAGGAGCATAATGTTTACTTTGCTATGTTGCCACCAAATGCCACACATTTAATGCAGCCATTAGATGTATCTGTCTTTGGTCCAATGAAGCGTTGTTGGAAACATGTATTATATGAGTGGAGAAAACAAAGCAGAAAAACTGGATGCTTTCCCAAAGAACATTTTCCAGCTCTATTAAAAAGTTTATCACTTAAGTTGCAAGACACAGTGTGTCAGAATTTGGTTTCTGGCTTTATTACATGCGGACTTTATCCAATAAACCGTATAAAGAATTCCTGAATACAAGGAACCTGGTACATCAACAGCATCCCTTTTAAACGATTCGGTTACAACTTTGCTAATGTATCATCGTGGTGCATGTGAAACAAAAAAACCCAGGGGCAATAAGTTGAACATTGCATCTGGGGCAGTTTTAAATGTCGTTGAAGATATTGAAACTGATCTTTGTTTCATCTGTGGAAAAGATGGTAATGACGAAAACGATGAAATCAGTGAAGAAGAAGAAGAAATTTTAATTGATTGGACTGGTTGTGAACGTTGTGGTCGTTGGTATCATTCAAAGTGTTTGGAAAATGCCATGTCGACTGATTGCATTGTATGCCCAAAACTATAAATTTTATTAAATTTTTTTAAAAGATAATGATTTGTATATGATTTACTTTTACAGTTGTCAATAATTTAAACAAAATAAGAAAGATTAGTAATTGATTCTTCATAATTAATCATTGTAGTTGTATCATTATTATATGTATATTTGAAATAGTTTATCAATAGTTGTTGTTTTTTGTTTTGTTATTTGAAATAAAAAATTAATTGCTTAATTAAAAATTAAAAAAATTTAATTAAGCAGCTTTTTTACATAGTTATACATTCATTTTAAAACTCTTGATGTTGAAATTTCAACTTTTAAAATCTCAAGCTTCAAGTGTCCGGAGTCACCCCATTTCCCGATTTTGATTTTTTGATTTTTAAACCGTTTTTTTATGCTAATAACATATTGGAAAGCTGAAAGCCAAAATTTCTTCACGTTCTTTATAATTACAGTGGTACGTTCCACAAAAATATTTCCATTTTGTATTGATTTTAATGAAACAGTTTAATATTTTCTTCGAAAATTGTCCGGAGTCACCCCGGTTGACGGTACTTTAAATCGCGCCATAACGGTAACGTCGAAAATAAAAAAACAAAAACTTTGCGTAAATGCATTTTGATAAAAATTTAACATTTTAGAAAAAAAAAAAAAAAAATTACAAATTATCAAAATATATACATTAAATATAAGATTAAATAGATCTTCTAGAGGTATCTTCTCTTCTTAAGATTTCTTTTTGTAGCTTATCTTTTATTAATCGATCTTCTAAAGGTATCTTCTCTTCTTTACATATCTTTTTGTGGCTAATCTTCTTTTAATCGATCTTCTACAGTTATCTTCTTGTAGCTTATCTTCTTTTTATATCTTTTTGTAGCTTATCTTCTTTTAGTTTTTGCAACGTATATTTTGTGTTGTACATAAAAAAAAACAAGTTCAATATAAATATTATGAAACATTTTTAATGTAAATATTATATTATAATACTTATTTTACATTACAGAGGATACCTATCATTAATATGTTTTAAGAATAAAGAGAAATTTTTCCAAACATTTTTATTATAAAAATCATAATATTCTCTGTATACAGCTTCACCTAGCCTAGACCACTTTAAATCACCCTGTGATCCAAAAACATACTTTAACATTCTTTTCATACGACACCAAAACGACTCAACATGATTTGTTGTTGCTTCACTGAATTAAGGTTTTTTCGTTTACACCTACTACCTCAGATGCAGCGATTACAGGAACCTCCAGGATCCATAAAAACATTAATTGAAGTATCAGACTTACACTTAAAGATGTAGAGCTTTCAAAAAATCCTGCTCGAATTGACTTTTTCGTATAAGTGGCGTTCTTGGGACAGCTAGGTAGGCATTTTAAGGATCCGTGCTAACCGTGAATGTTCAAACTTATTAACCATTAACTTGGCATATGACACAAACTTGTTTTTATCTAATAAAATACTAATACACTTTTTAATAAAATGGCAAACGAGTTTAAAAAAGTTTCTAACTGGTTCAAAATAAATAAATTGTCTCTAAACATTGATAAAACTAAATGAACAATTTTTCATCCACGCTCAAAAAAACAAAGATTGTCAACTTTACCTCACCTTTTTATTCACAATATAATTATTAAAACAGAGAAAGTTGTAAAATTTTTAGGAGTGTATATTGAAGAAAATCTATCCTGGAAAAATCCCATTGACAGTGCCTCATTAAAAGTTGCGAAATTTATTGGTATTATATATTAAGTAAGAGACACATTAAACAAACAGCAATTAACACAGTTATACTATTCCTTTTTCAATTGCCACATCAGTTATGCAAATATCGTATGGTGTACCGTATGGGGTTTATCAATGTTTAGAGGCAATTTATTTATTTTGAACCAATTAGAAACTTTTTTAAGCTCGTTTGTCGTGTTATTAAAAAGTGTATTTGTATTTTCATTAGATAAAAACAAGTTTTATTAGATAAAAACATGTTTATTTTGACAAAAACCGACGACACGGGTTTTGAAGTGGGAGGGGGGGTACAATCATCAATTTATGAAAAACGTCTTCTATATCAAGATTTTTCTTAAAAAAAAAAAAAGGTCCTCTAAAAAAAAAGTGCCTCCTGCCCCCCTCCTCCCTGGTGTTGTCGGCCCTGGTAATTCTTGGGACGACTGAATTAGCGCGAACTGGCATAAGCGCGAATATCGTAAGTGCGAACTGGCATAAATGCAAGTTGGCATAAGTGCAAAAACAGTTACAAAAACTGGCACAAGTGCGAACTGGCATAAGTGTGAGTTGGCATAAGTGCGTCAAAAGATTTTGCAAACATTGGCATAACTACGAATTGGCATAAGTGCGAATTGGTATAAGTGCGAAATACTAATTTGCACTTATGCTAGTATTTGAAATTTTAGCGCACTTATGCTTATTCGCAGTTATGCCAGTTCGCACTTGTGCCAGTTTTTGTAACTGATTCGTACTTATGCCAGTTCGCATATATGCCAATTCCCACATATGTCAATATTTGCAAATTTGTTCGGCGCACTTATGCCAATTCGCATTTATGCCAGTTTGCAATTGTTCCAGTTTTTGCAACTGCTTCGCACCTATGCATGTTAAACTTATGCCAATGTTTGCAAAATCTTTTGGCGCATTTATGCCAATTTGCACTTATGCCAGTTTTCGCAACGCTTCGCACTTATGCCAAAGCGCACATATGCCAATTCGCGTTTATGCAGCCTCCCCGTAATTCTTATCTCAATAGAACGAAATGCTCTTGAGTAATGGCAATTTTTTAATTAAAAAAGCGCGATAAAAATGAAGTTTAAAAGTATAAATAATATTATTTTGATAAACTTTTCTTAAATTATTTTTTTTAATATGGAATATACGAGATGCGTTTTTCACTTAATTGGTTTACGTACATAAAATATGACTCAGCCGTCTTCGAATTTGAAATTTTATGCCGGGCAGCAAATTTCCATACTGATGACATGATTTATCTGGAAGATATATTTTCAAAATATCTTTTCATCATAAGAAATAAAAATCAATAAAAAAGATAAGAAACATTATTGTGAATTATTTTTATTGCATATATTTTGTTGAACCAAAATAAACACTAAAAATATCCGTATGTTTTTTTAAGAAAAAAAATTATTTTATTTAAAAAATAGGGCTTTAATTTGAATATTTGAATACTATATACTCGAATATATTTGCGTGTTTTATTCAATATTCGAACTTTTTTTTTTGGAGTACTTAAATAATTTTGAACATAAAAGAAATTTTACGCTTTTCAGCAAAATACTATCTAAATAATTAAAAAAAAAAATTATTTCCTTTAAATTTGATTTTTTATACTTTTCTATAATAAATAAACATTCATTAATATAAATAAACATGACATTATACAAAAAAACAACTAAAACCGTTTTTGAAAACCGACGGTTTTGATTTATACCGCGGTTTTCGGTCATCGGTTAAAACCGATTGGAAACCCTAATTTAATTGTTCGTCATTTTGTGCCATTTAAAGTTACACTGCAAAGATTTTAGCTCAATTTTGAGTGTTTTGCTTATGGTTGACAGTTTTCTCAATTATTGAAAATCGTTTGGTTCTTTTTATATACGTATTTTTATATACATACTTTGCCACTGAATAGAGTTTTAACATACCGATCCGCATTCTTTTTCAATTGGAACAAAAGGATATAAATTGACTAAATCAAATGAAAAAAGTTTTGAAAGTGTGACCACTCGGCAAAATTTATAAGCCAAAGTTTTTAAATAATGAAACATGTACCTCATTTGAATCTAGTATCTCATAGTCCAACCTTAAAATTAAAATCTTTGAAAATTTTTAGATTACTATTATTTTTTTTGTTACTTTTTTTGAAGTATTGGGTTACTAAATTTACAAGGTATTTAGAAACCTTATATAGTAGTTTGTTAACGATAAATAAGAAATACGCATGGGTTAGTTATTGTTTTGTTTGCATGCTTTTATTAAGCATACATAAGTAAAATATAAGTAAGGAAAAGTATCACTGTCTATGAGGTTTTTGTGTATTTTTCTTTCTTTTTTTGTTTTCGAAGCGTTTTTTAAAAATTGTTTAAAAGAATTTTGGTTGGATTTTTTTTGGAAATTTTTGTCTAACCAATTTTTTTTTTTATTATTTTTGTGTATTATTGTTATTATTACAACTTTGAAAATTGAAAAATAAAACTAAATTTTGATCTCACCCCATTTACCACAGTCAAACGAAAACCAAATCCTCTAAGCAACTGCAATTTAACATAGATGTCATAACATTTATTGCAAGAGACAAATATAAAAATAAACTTTTTCATTTTGAAAAAGTTTTTTTTTATATTTATCTATCCTTTTATGGTTAATGAATTTATACATGTGGTACAGTTTAAGTAATAAATAAAAATAAATAAATGAATCTGCCTTTTTTCCAGTGGGAATATTGATCGTTTTTGTGTTTATGTGGAATTTATCAAAAAAAATCTCTGCAAAATTGAGTTACTCTTGGGACAAATTCGGTTAGCAGTTGAATTGTCTAATTTTGGTAGAGTTGTATTTAGCACGGACACTTAAAATTCACAAAATAATGATGTGTTTTATCTATCTTCACCTCCACTGACGTTATTTTTTATTTGTGAATATATGGCCAAAGTGCACATATTCTTTGAAAATTTTTTGATTGTTTAAAAATAAACCACACTTTTTGTTAATAATAATTCAATCAAATTATATAGTTTTTAAAATATCTTTGCGTACAGTGCTTGTAGAGAAATGTTTAAACAAAATCCAGTTTGGATCAGATAATGGATTCACGCACTGAAAAAAAAGGTAGGAATTTCTGCCTTAGGGTAGGATACGCGATATACCCTTAGTAAGGTAAAAAATTATATTAAAAACAATAATTTGTCATAACATTTTTTACCTTGAAGTTATAATTTTTTACCTTAAAAAGTAGAAAGTTATACTTTACTAAAGGTATATCACATATCCTATCTTTAGGTAGAAATTTCTCCTTTTTTTTTAAGTGTGTAGTTGAAAAAAATAATGGTGACAATTAAACATGATATGAAATTATAAAACTATTGCATTTTTAATAATAATAAATGTTTACATAACACAAGTATACAAATTAGTAATGTGCTAAGTTGCTTTTAATATTTATTTCTAAAAGATGCATAAGTTTAAACAAATTACACTTTGGCCATCATTACAGAAGCCACAGATAATTTACCAAAATGAAAATCAATACTTGAGCATGCCTTGTAAGCCTAAATAGCACATTTTACTTTAAAATATCTTAAAAAAAAAAAAGGTCCTCTAGTAAAAAAGTGGGGGAGGGGGAGAGAGAGGGAGCACGTGCCCTCCTGGCCCTCCAATCCAGTGTCGTCGGCCCTGGCCGAGGCAGAAATTTCTCGACTGTCAGCAGTTAACTCTAAGAAACTCCAAGCTGCACTAAAGTCGCTTTAAAGGTGTATAGTCCACATCCAAAAAATTGAAATTGATTTGACAAATTGAAACTTGCATTATTATAGAGTTATCCGTAGGTGCTAAATTGTGTTTTCTTTAGCTTTATTTTAAGCAATAAGCATATTGACTGCACACAGATTAGTTGGTTTGAAAGTATATAAAAAAATACTTTACCTTTCAAATATAACCGTATTTTCTTTGTTAAATTTATTTATGTAAAAATTAAATATGTAAAAATAAAATTATGTAAAATAAAATTTTAAAATAGTAGTTGTAATTTCTTTTAACTTAATAGAACTTAGTACTTAGGTTTCTGGATAAAAAATATAAATTATAAATTTTTAAATGCTTTAAAATGTCAAAATGTTAAAAAACCTGTTTGCATGGTCACACTTTGACCAATATGAGATTGTTTAAGTATATTAAAAAAATGTTGTTTCCTTGCTTTATCAACCTGAACTTGTATTACGGGAG
>NC_061167.1:31133389-31238389 GCF_022113875.1 Hydra vulgaris | reverse complement strand
AAGTTGCATAATTTTGCATAATAAAGAATGTTAAAACAAAATATATTGTATGCCTAAGTGGACGAACTGGTTAGCTTGCAGCGCTTCCGATGCGCATCGCGGGAGTTTAAATCTTCAAATTTAATATTTAGAAAATTTTAAAGTCTTTTAAAATTTTCTAAAATACAAAATAAAACATTTTTAAAGTTCTCTAGACATTAATAAATTATAATCAATGAAAAAGAGAGAATTTCAAAAAAGTTTAAAATTTCTAAAAACATCAAAACATCGGGAGAATATTGACTTTTTTAGTGATACTCAAAAAGTACATTAATGACTTAATATGTTGTTAATGTGCTTTGGTTATTAGTTAAGTCTGCGCAACATACATTAAAGAGAAAAGTTTTCTTTCTTAAAGGAAAAATGATTTTATAAACAAACTTAAAAGAAACTTAATAAAAAAAAATATTAATAAGCCCGTCCTTGTTTTTTTATAAAAGTTTACGATTTTACAATAAGGATTTATAAAGTATTGAGCATTAATTGTTAAGTTGAAACAAAAATTTTAATTTTTTCATTTGTTACCAATTACTAAAAGTATTAAAATTAAACGATTGCATAAAGAATTAGTATAAAAACAGTCGGTGTGGAATAGAGTTGACCATGACCCATATTATACACGTTGTGGTCCATTTTTCTACATATGTTTTTAAGTCCAATTCCAAATGTTTTTTAAACTTTTTATATTAATTGAAATTAATCAACACATTTCAAGCGGGTAATTTCATGCGGTTATTCTGAATATTATTTAGACGGCTGCTAATATACAAACCGCGTAAAAATAGCGGTTCGTGCAACGGCTACCAAAGCTTAAAATTATTTTTTTGTGGACATGCTAGTGTTTCTAATTCGTAAATTGGACTTGTGTAACCTGGACACATAAAGTAAAATAAAATTTAAATATAAGTGAGAAAGAAAAACTTTATATAAATGACATCATTGAATCAAAAGTTTTTATTGACTTTTTAAAAGAACAACCATTTTCAAAAATATTATTTTTTTAAATGGGTATCTGGGTACCGACCCGTTTGTTTGACGTTTACCTGGGCAGCCGTTTTCATATTTTTCTCGACAGTTCTAATTAAAATATACACATACATAGAAAACATATCGTGAGAATTTCGACATCCTCTAGAAGCCATTATGAGAAGAGCAGAACGAACTCAGTAGGCACAAACACAGAATGCGTATTAGATACGCGATTAATTTTTTTTTTAATTTTTTTTTTATTATATATATTTTGCTGTTCATTTAATAAAAATATATAATTTCAAAGAAACGTTTACATAAAAAAAAGTGGATTTTAAAAAACAGACCGGAGCTCAAAGAAGATACGGATGAGTAAAATCTTTTCATAACGCTCCTATGTGGATTTACTCTTTAAAAATAAAATAAGATTGTTAAAATACTAAGTACAATCCCAATATAATAAAAAAAGCTTTCATAAAATTTCCATTAAATCAAGAAAGTCAATAGTGTCAATACAATTTTAGCTATATTCATTGAAATATACAAATATACTGACAAATATATATATATATATATATATATATATATATATATAATATATATATATATATATATATATATATATATATATATATATATAATATATATATATATATATATATATATATATATATATATATATATATATATATATATATATATATATATATATATATATATATATGTATGTATATATATATATATATATATATATATATGTATATATATATATATATATATATATATATATATATATATATATATATATATATATATATATATATATATATATATATATATATATATATATATATATGTATAAGGCGTGGGTTCAGGAATTTGTAACTGTTTGGCCAAATCTAGGTTCAATGCTGGCGTAAGGATCTGTTTTTCTTTAGATGAGTGATGGGGGGAATGGGGTTTTTTAGGGATCAAAACAATCAAAAACGGTCAAAAAATTGATTAACTTTTGACCCTAAAATGTCAAAATTTGCTATATTTAAAATTACCGAATACAATTCAATATTGGCCATTGGGGAAGAAGCGGCGACATCACCCTATTTCTTTGTTTAAGATAAGCTACTTTTTTTTTGGTTTTTTCTCTGGGAAGAACCGATGGTAATCCCACGGACTCCATATGTATCATTTTTTCCAACTTTAATACGTCGTGAGAATAATTTATTGGTTTCCTTTTTTACTTAACCACTCCTAAGAATTTTCATTTTCACGATTGTGGCTATAAACTTTGTTGATTCGTCGGAGACAAAACACCTGTGATGTTTTGTCTCCAACGAGTTTTTATATGAGGAATCAAAGACAGCCTTCAGAGATCACTTATATTATATATATAGACTTGCAAAAATAATATCATACTTTAATCTTACCAAATAGAAATAACTTTCTGCTTGAATAAAAAAAAAAAACTTGATTTTGATATCTCTTGTTAGAAATAAACTCTCTAAACAATTGTGTAATTCAAAAACGTAAATATTTTTAAAATCATAACAGATAAAATACTTGAAAGAATTATAGGTAAAAAAATGTCATGTATGAGTATATATTCTAGTAAACATATACTAGTAAACCAGATATTTCACTTTTTACCTGTTATTGAAGTCTATTTACTATGTGTCTGTTCGACACTCTTCTGCTTATGCATAGCTTTGCTAAACAGTCGAGTCAATTTTTTGATTATTTTGTATTGTTTTTAGATATTCAATTAATAGTAAAGTTATTTAAAATGTTGCTTTAGCTGTTTAGTTTATAAATTAGACATAACACTTGTCTTACTAACTTAACAAAGTGCACCAACGAGAAGGTAAATCATAGGACTTTGCTCTCCATTCGTAAACTATCGTGTTGCTTAAAATTAGCCCTCCATTCTGGATTTTTCCTTTTCTTAATAGGCAATTTAAGTAAAATATTTCTAAGGTTAACCTTCCATTTCTGGATCTTTTTTTTTGATAGGCAGTTATGCACAAATATTTTTTATAAAGTTTTATAATTTTTTTTACTTTATTTTTTTTTTTTTTTTGCCTTTATAAATAAAAATACAAAACAAAATAATTCAACAAATAAATATAAATAAAAAGTAATAACCAAAAAATAAAAGTAACAACCTATATCACCTTAAAACGCAGCATTAAGAATTAATACAAATAGCAAATGAAATATAAGTTTTGCAGTTTATAAAAAAAAAAATTTAAACAGTAAATAATAATAATTCACCTATAAAAAATGATTTTCACAGTTTACACGTTTAAAACAGCGAGTAGAAATATTTCGCTATTGAGAAAAAATTTACAGTTTATTTAAAAGATACTTTTAAAACGATAGTTAAATTTTTTACTCATCAATTACAATTTTCTTTCTAAAATTTCAATAACTCTGTTAATATCAGGAACTATTTTCTGATGAATAGACATTCTAAGTCCATTCTATCTATTTTCTCATTTGTACTCCTAGTGTAAGTTTTTAATCTCCTAAAAGTAGATATTGACCTTTCACACTCACAAGTTGGGATTGGTGTTGTAGTAAGTATATGAAAAGCCTTTAAAATGTTTGGAAAGCCTCTCATATCCATTAACTTCAATGTATCTGAAATAGTAGATGGTAGTTCTGTCTTTTCTTTCCTAAATGCCTCCATAACTATAATTCAACATTAATTGATCAGAAATGAGGAAGATCAGATATATAAAATTTCAAAAAAATTAAGAACCTTTTAATTCCATAGACAAGACCTAAAATATTGCTTTGTTAAACTAGCAAAAATAGGACATAGACCCTTTTAAACAATCATGCTCTTGACATCAAGCCTGTTTTCTACTTCATTGAGAAAATGATTTACAAGGGGCAATGTAATAGAAACTTTAAAATAATCAGATGCAGAATCACATATTTGATTATCTCTATGCTTCTGAACACCACATGTTATAGGGTTTTTTTCATTAATAACAAATGTTTTAGCAAATGCAAAAGCAACTTTATACCATTTTTTTATGGTAAGCATCAGGATTTTTTTTGTATTTCTTTAAAACATTTAGTCAAATTTCGGATTTTATCCTGTTGATAAAAAATATCAAAAGATTCAGTTGGAAGGGTGACGGAAATTCCATAAAACTAATCCATTAGTTGTTAAGTTAAAACTAAAGAAACCATAAAAGAAAAATTTGTCAATAACTTCATAAAAGAAGATGATTTTGAAGATGTTTCTTTATTGTAATTAGGGTATTTTTTTAAGCAATCTTTTTGGAAAAAAGTTAAAAAAAATATGTCTTTAACTTGTTTAAACAAATTTATTACTAGCTGGATTTGCTTTTCTGAACAACTAAACTAAGTTTATGTGAAGCACAGTGGACAAATAATTTTTTAGGATTAACATTTTTTATAAGAGATGAAACACCTTTGCATTCATCTTACATTGAAGCAGCTGTCATAAGACTGAAGCTATCATAAGACAGAAGCTATCATAAGATTGGCCTTTGGAATTTCTTATATCTAAACCAAATTCTTTTAATATTACTGTTCAAGTCAACGTATGAAAATAGAAAGTTGCTCTATCGTTGTACAATCTGAAGCCTCGTCTGTAATAATGGAGAAGAACTTACTTTTTATAATATCTTTTAATAAAATCTCTTCAAATGCGTTAACACACATTCAATTAACTCATTTTAAATGGTCTTAAAATAGATGTGGAATTTTTGGGGCAGAGAGAAGATGCTCCTCTAGAATTAAACCACCAGCATCAATTCTAAAGTTTAAAAATAAAATTAGCCAGCCCTATATTTTTTAAAGGTTCTTCAAAATCTCCTTGATATTTTTTATCGTCTCTATGACCTTGTAGAGGCGTATCTTTCCGACAAAAAAATAATATAGTCTTAATAACTGATGTGAGCTTCTTTTTTTTTCTTTCTTCTGTGCACTGCTTCCGAGAAACATCTAGAAAAACTTCAACAGGAATAGTGTAATTTTTAGCTCTAGATAAAAGCATATTATAACAACGCATGGACTTGATGTGTAATTCATCAACAGTTTTCTTATGGTCATTGAAAATTTTTACAGCATTATGCCAGGTATTGAACGGTTCTTTAAAAAGTTTACATTATTCATATTTGTTGGGTAAACTTGTACCAAAAAGTGTACATGGAAGACAAAATAAACCATTTTCAATTATAGAGTTACAAAGCCAAGAAAAATCACCATTTAAGCAAAAAATGTCTTTTCCTACTTTTACCTGTTAAAAAGAATTGGGAGCATTTATCCGGAACCCAGACATTGTTAATTAGAGATTTTAATTAGAACAGTTCATTATCATTTGTTTCTGATTTAACTTTTCATTATGTAGGTGGTATAATAAAACATCATTGTTTGAATATGATGTTAACTGATTTGTATTTAATAAACTAACGTCAAAATTGTTGTTTTCCTTTAGTGGAACATTAGATTCATGAGTATTTTTATCATTGTTGTCGGCATCTTTCGAGATATTTATTTCAGTTTAACTGTTTTATTATAATTACCAGACTTATCTATATCTAAAGTGTTCTTAGAAACAGTAGGAAAAAATAATTTAGGCAGAATTGGTTATTGTTTTTTGTTATCAGTAGGTGAAAAACTAGGCTTAGAAATATTTATTTTTTTTATACTAAGTAAACTTCTATTACTCATAACAACACCTGGTTGTTTTTTGGAAGATCCTTAACCAGTGTTAAAAAATGATTTGGTTTAAAACATAAAACAATTTTTACTTTTTTTTTTTTTTTTTTTTATCCTTATTGCACCACAAAACATTTATTAGACAATTTAATTTTTGGATATCAGGCTTTATATGGGTATTCAAAAATAATACTTTTTAAAACCAATTTCAGGATAGATAGCGTCAATATGTTGCTTTATAACACTAGATAATGCTATTAGGCAAATAAAAAAAAAGACGATTTTCTATCTTCAGTAGACCCTGAGAAAAATAGTAAAATATATTAAAATTTAATAATAAGTATAATATACTGAAATGTAATATTAATAACAAAAAAACAAAAAAACAAAAAAAAAAAAAAATAGTATGACTATAATAATTTATTTTAACATTTAGTATTTTACTATAACTTAGTAAAAAACTAAACCACGTTTATGGGTTATTTTTATGTTTAATAAATATTTCAATTTCATACACATTATCAAGAATATAAACCTGTTGTAAAATGTGTTAATAACTACACCTTTTCAAGATGTAATTGAGAAAACAAAAATTGTAATTAAGAATCGTAAGATGTAATTGAGAAAACAAAAGTTGTAATTAAGAAACGTAAGATGTAATTGAGAAAACGTAAGTTGTAATTAAGAAACATAAGATGTAATTTAGAAAACGAAAATTGTAATTAAGAATCGTAACATGTAATTGAGAAAATGTAAGTTGTAATTAAGAAATAGAAAGATGTAATTGAGAACACGAAAATTTTAATTTAGATATCGCTTTAAAGGAGTAAGTGTAAAATGGCGCTTAAAAAAAATGGCGCGTAAAAAAATGGAGCGTATAAAATGACGCACTTAAAAATGACGCAAGATTTGTAGCGTAAATTTAATTTTTTAGGGAAAAATTTATAATTTTTGGGCAAATGAATTTAACATAATAAACACTAAAAACATTTTAGGGAAAAATTTATAATTTTTGGGCAAATGAATTTAACGTAATAAACACTAAAAACAATAAATATGCGGTATGTAATCCGAGGGCCATGGCGGGATTTGTCCGGGGAAGGATGACCACGCGCTGTGACTGTGAATTTGCTATTTTAGACTGTGAATTTGCTATTTTAATTTATGTGTTCTCAATTACAAGTTACGATTTCTCAATTACATATTATGATTTCTCAATTATATCTTATGTTTTCTCAATTACATGTTGTGTTTCTTAATTACATGTTACGACTTCTTATTTACATGTTGTGTTTCTCAATTACATATAACGTTTTCTCAATTACATGTTGTGTTTCTTAATTACATATTACGACTTCTTAATTACAACTTTCATGTTCTCATTTACATCTTGAAAAGGTGTAGTTAAGCAGTAACAAATAAAGTTAAAATCTAACAAAGCTCTAACATCTTGGTCTACTTTGTAATTATTTTAATTAAATAAAATTTTCAAAAAGCTCAAAACAAACAAAAAATGCCTGTATGCTGTATAGTTAAGATTTCTTTTAGTTAAGGGTACGAAATCCATCATATTTGTATTAAGTTGGTAAGAATCCTGTATTTTTGGAAACATCAATTTTATCTCCGAGAGCTCTTTAATGAGCCTAGTTTTGTAATTTAACATATTAGGCCCATGCTTTGTTTCTATTGCACAAGCAACTAATTCTTCAGTTAATTGGGGATTCATATTTTATCCTATTTAAAAAATCAAGTAATTAAAGCCACGTTATCTTAGTCTCTAAAAAAATATAGAAAGCGATAATAATGAAAAACGAACTGTAACGAATAAAAAAAACCCTAGTTTGTTAGCTTCTCTTAAACAGAACATTTTTTATTCTAAATCGGACAACTTAAAGCCAACTGTGTGGCCAAGTTTTATTTTCAAGGTTGAAGGATCTATATTTTATTATTTATTTGAGCGCATTTATTTGTAGAATAAAACGTTGGTAACGTGTAATAGGAACCGTTGTGGACATGGCAGGAATCTCTATAGCTAGATTCCGTAAATTACGGCAGAAACAATTAAATTTTGAGGGATATTCTTTTAGCAAACAAATCCAAAGCTAACGGTCCGAGTCGCGGTCCCTCAATTATGTTTTTGTTTGTGTTTTGTTTAAGTTAAAAAAGGACATCTACATAACAGTATGTAAAAAATTTTGTTAATATTATTAACTTATTACATTATGTTATTTAAAAAAAAATGGGAAAAGATATCAGATCAAAATATAAGTTTTTTTTATAAATGATTTTATTAAAGTCTCTAATATAGAAAATACTTTCTCAACTTATAGAGAACGAGTTCTGCAAATTTACTTTGTATACAATTTAAAAATAAAAAGTAAAATCTTTTATTTTTAAATTGTATACAAAAGCCGGACAGATTTTCAACTCCCTTTGAACTTTCTGTACATACCAAGAGCTTTGATTAAGTAGGCCATTCGTTAAGTCAGACTATTTATCAATTCCCCCTGAGAATCCAACTTAACGGGACTCTACTGTGTATGCAAATTTCTCCCATTCTATGGGAGAAATTTGTAGAGAAAACTGCTATGGGCCATAGCAGTTTTAAATTTATAATTTAAAGGGTGTTATTTTTTTAATCGCATTGTTTCTTCACTAATGAAAATCTTGAAAAGAAGTTTCCGAATATAGCTGGGCAATATACTAGGTAAATTAAACTACGTATAATTCAAGGAGCTTAAATAATAGTTTATTAAATCTCTTCGGTATAATCACTTACATAAATTTCTTTAAACAAATGAATATAATAAGAATTGTATTACTTTATTATAAGACTTTTGATGAGATGTGCATTGATGTTTTCTATTTATAGATAATTATTATTATTATTAAGGTTTACAAATTGGATTTGTATAGGCATGAAATGCCTGTCAACCTGTCTTATGATTACTATATAAATATACTAGTCATAAATTGTTTTTTCTTCTTTTAGATAATTGTCGAGTTTGTTTTTAAAATAATGCCATCAAAACATGACACACCACCCAATTATATGCAGTTATTATATTGATCCGCTACTACTAAGATTGAACTTCTTTTCCTTAGTTTTTTTAGTATAGAAACAACACCGATGTGTTTAAGAAAGTTACACCCTCCAAGGTTACTTTTACAATGGGTAAATTTTCATGTAACTGTATCCAGTGGCAGATTTTTGGGGCCCGCGGTTATTTATTTTGGAGATTTTTTTTAAGGTGCTACACCGTAAAAATGACTAACAAAAAAATATACAACAAGTATACAATGTAAATATTGCAGAATAAGTTTTTAATGGGTTTTTAAAGCATATTACTAAATTCTATATACGCACATCTTTTTGCAAAAGTTTTATTTCTTTCGACTTTTCAAAGTTTTATTTTTACTTTTGACCTTTTTTTTCTCCTTTACCAAATTTATAGTATTATGCATTTTTATGTTATAGTTCTATAGTTTTACTTGTTAGCTTTCTTTTAGCAACGTTGGACATTTTTAATAAATAAAATTTAATCAAAAATAAACCGAATCGAAAATATCAGTAAAAATGTTTAGTTTGTTAATTTATATTTGACGCAAAGGTATTTAGCTTTGAACGTTTTAAGTTTTGAATTTCAATCGATGTTTTAGAATTTTTAATACAAAAGTCGTTAATAAATAGAATTTAATTGAAGCTTGACCGAATAGAAGTTATCAGAGAAAATGTTTAGTTATGTTTAATTATATTTGACGCAAAGGTCATTTATTTTCGAGCGTTTAAAGTTTGGAATTTTTATTTAAGTATTGAAAGTTTTGTTATTATATGCACTTATATGCATATATTAACAAAACTTAATAACAAAACAATTATATAATAACAAAAGTCCTAGATTAGCGAAGTTTTATGCCAAAGGGACCCAAAAAAACAGAACGAGTTAGCGAATGGTCTTAACAAGTGTGCGACTAAGCGGATGATTTTATAGTATGTTAATAGAGAAAGTTTAAAGGGAATTGAAAATTTGTCTGACTTAGTAAAAGTCCGACTTATCTTGGGTCCGAGTTAACAGAATTTTACCGTACTTATATATCTATAAACAAATTATACGTGTCAGTTTGAGCTTCAAATTGTCAATTGTGTTTAATTGTGTTCAATTTGAGCTTTAAATTGACACTCTTACAGATTTTTCCATTGTTCTTCATTTTTCCTTGCTAAATGTCAAATGTCTTTATTTGGTGACTTTATTTTATAAAGTATGAATTTTATTGTGTGTTAGTGAAAGTGTAAGTGCGTAAGAGTATCTAGGCCGATACAGGCTGAGATTAACACACATCAACTCAAATTATGTACAATAAATTATAAGTTTTAATTACATTCAACATCTTGGTAATTACTTTTTTTTTTTTAATCAGAACTTTCAACTTTTAAAAATATCTTTAAAAAACGAGTTTATAAGAAAACACTTTATTCAACCCAACTGACATCCAGTTTAATACCCAAAGCGAGGCTAAAACACAAAAACACAATGTTTGGCTACACGACTCGAAACAAACAGCGGGGAATGTCCGTTTTAAGCTAAAATACAAAGTTTGTTTATTACTTTCGATCTGTTTAATTATATATTTGCAAAACACAATATAGCTACTTAGGAATTTATTTGTATTTGCATCATTATATTTTTTTTATTGTTTTTTTTATCTTATTTTGAAATTATGCAATGTAAATTTTTGTCTCGGAGCTCTAAGAGGTGCTGTTTTGTAGGTTATAATGTTTTAATATATTTTTTATTCTATCTAATAATATTTTTGAGTATATAATTTATATATTTTTTTGTATCTGATAATATTATTAAGTATGCAAACTATATATATATATATATATATATATATATATATATATATATATATATATATATATATATACATATATATATATATATATATATATATATACATATATATATATATATATATATATATATATATATATATATATATATATATATATATATATATATATATATATATACATATATATATATATATATATATATATATGTATTATTAAGTATGCAAACTAGATATGTATATATATATATATATATATATATATATATATATATATATATATATATGTATATATATATATATATACATATCTAGTTTGCGTACTTAATAATACATATATATATATATATATATATATATATATATATATATATATATATGTATTATTAAGTATGCAAACTAGATATGTATATATATATATATATATATATATATATATATATACATATATATATATATATATATATATATATATATATATATATATATATATATATATATATATATATATATATATATATATATATATGTATTATTAAGTATGCAAACTAGATATGTATATATATATATATATATATATATATATATATATATATATATATATATATATATATATATATATATATATATATATATATGTATATATATATATATATATACATATCTAGTTTGCTTACTTAATAATACATATATATATATATATATATATATATATATATATATATATATATATATATATATATATATATATATATATATGTATCTATATATATATATATATATATATATATATATATATATATATATATATATATATATATATATATATATATATATATATATATATATGTATATATATGTATATATATATATATATATATATATATATATATATATATATGTATATATATATGTATATAGATACCCATACACACATACATAAATACATGCATACATATGTTACACATGCATACATACATACACACACATACATATACATATATCCACACATGCATACGAACATACACATACAATCATTGTACAAGGACAACTAAAAAGCTGTAGATAAATGTAGAGAATCCTAAAAATAAAAATAGTGATAAAAAAGTATACATGAAAGAGTATTTCTTAATAAGAATATTAACAGTTATATATTGCTTTTATTGATGTTATTTTTTTAGTAGCTATTCAAATATTGTGTTTTTAATTTATTGAAAAAAATGTATCAAGATATTAAGTTTTCCATTTTAAAAGAATGAGGGAGATTGTTCCAAGCATGGGTGCAATGATGTATAATTGATTCGCTGCCAAATTTTATTGTCCTAGTATGTTCTACATAGATATTGTTGCATGACAAGGATCTTGAAAAGTGAGAATGTTTTTTTTGCGTATTTGGAAGAAAAAGTTCTGGAGGGATTTGGATGTTTATCATGAAGATAATCCCTTACAATAAAACAATTTAAAAGAGTAATATTGCCATTCATCTTAAGAGTTTTTACTAATTTATATAGCAGAGAGACATTGGCAAATAGTAATTTTGAAAGTGAATAATTTTAAGGGTTTTTTTTGAAGAGAAACTAGTTGACTTTTTTTCCCCTTAAAATCTGACACACGTTCCTAAGGTACGATCCAAGTATGGCATGATAAATGCTTATAAGTGTTTTAAAATTTACAGAATGTCTGATCTTAGCTAACATTCTAACTGATCAACTTAGCTTAATCTGTAAGTAAATTCGATAAGACTTAAAAGAAAGACTCTCATCCAGAAAAACTTATTACTACTTCACAATTTTTGAAGTAGTTAATATTTTTTCATTTATGTTGAAAGTCTAATGTTCATTTATGTTATTTCATTTATGTTGAAAGTGCAATTTTCCTTATTTTTTGGGTTTTAAAGACAACTATTTCAGCTTTTGTAAAAATTACTACAGGTCCTGACAAAATTAAAAACAGATAAAAATAAAAACTGCAGGTGCCTTGTGCTAAAAAATTAAGTATGATTTTTCTGATGAACATATCAAATTATTATAAAATCATCCATAATACAGAATGCAGATATTTATCCTTTACTTCATGAAATAAAAAAGATAAGACAGAAATGTTATCCTGAGGGTTTAATTTATTGTATTTTATGTTATATATGTAAGTAAACTAATTAAGGGAAAAATGCAACTTGCATATTGTATATTAAAAAGTAAATAAAAGGTTCTTTTGTTTTAAAAGTATTTTCGAACAAAAGAGTTAGCATAAATTAGGAAATAATAAAACTTTTTACAACGTTACATTAAAAATATGAAACCTAAATTTTAAGAATTAGTTTATCAAAATAATATTATTTATACTTTTACACTTCATTTTTATTGCGCTTTTTAAATTAAAAAATCCCATTACCACAAGCATTTCGTTCTATTGAGACAAGAATTACAATAAAAGAAAACAAAGTGCTATAAGGCTATGTGTGTGTATGTCTATATGTATATGTATGTATATATATATCTATACATGTATATATGTATATGTGTGTACATGTATGTGTATGTATCTATGTATAAGTTTGTATATATATATATATGTATATATATATATATATATCTACATATATATATATATATATATATATATATATATATATATATATATATATATATATATATATATATATATATATATATCTACATATATATATATATATATATATATATATATATATATATATATATATATATATATATATATATATATATATATATATTAGTTTTTTAACGATAAAACAATGACAAAAAAAGATTTCGGTTAAGTTTTTTTTCTATTTTACAGATAAATACAAACAGATTACAAGATTTAAAAAAAGTTTACAAAAAAAAATGAAATACTAAGTAATAATTAGGTACAGCTACATGGTATTAAAAAAATTAGACAAAATAAATTATTCTTAAATTTAGACGCACGATACATTTACATGGTATTAAAAAAATTAGACAGGCGTAATTTATGAACCAATCAATATCTTGTGTATCCGCCTATTGCTTTATTACAACTAAGAACTCTTCTAGGCATAGACTCAACAAGATTTTTGCACATCGCTTCTGGGACCCCATACCAGGTCTCCTTAAGGAATTCCTTCAGCTGACCAAGTGTGGAAATTTGAACCTTTGCTAATTCACGGTCAATCCAAGCCCAAATGTCTTCAATCGGGTTCAAATCAGGTGAGTATGGAGGCCACGGTATTGTCATGATATTATTATTGCTGAACCACTCCTTTGTATAGTATGCAGTATGTGCAGTAGCGCTATCTTGTTGAAGTTCCATGGTTTATCATTGAGCATAAGCAGTTCAAATTGATGGAATTAGGTTGTTTTCCAGTACTTCTACGTATATTCTGGAGTTGATTCTTCCGGTGTATGTTTGGCACATACCAACACCTTTGTAATTGAAGCATGACAAGATTCCTATCAAGCCTCCTCCACTTTTTACTGTCGGTCTAAGTACCTGACGTAATACTTTTCGGAGCCATTTTTTTGACTGTTATGTTAGATTTGCGATTGATAAGCTCAAAGTTACTCTCATCACTCCACATAATGTTTTCCCATTGTTCTATTGTCCAATACCTTCTTTCACGACACCATTTTAGTCTCCTTTGTTTATCATATGGACGTAGAAGCGGTTTCTTCAAAGCAGTGTAGACTCCAATCTTGTATTTGATAAGTATTCGGCGGACTGTGCTTTGAGAAATAGATGTATTTCGCGTTGTATTGAATTCTGTTGTCAATTCTTTGTAACTAATTCTTGGATTAGCTCTGACAGCTCTAAAAAGAACACTATCATCCTTTCTGGTGGTTGACAAGGGTCTACCTGGCCTCGTTTTCTCGCTGGCACCACCAGTGTGAAGAAAGTTTTGTTTCGGTGTCTGAACGCATTTCTCAGAAACTCCAATTAACTTGGCAATTTCTTTATTACTTTTGGTTCCTTCTTTGATGTGCGCAATAATTTGCCATCTTTCACCTTGAGTAATACGTCTTTTGTCCATTTTTCGCGTCTTTTTAGTGCAAAACTAACTTAACTTTTGTTTATTTATTAAATAATGATTAACTAATTCCAGGTAAGTCATATTTATAAAAGGTTTTTTGACAAAATTAATTAATTTAGGCCTAATAATGAGAAATATAGGAAAAAAACTACTAATTAACTATCAATTAACAAGATACAAGACTTTTTTGATTGTGCGTCTAAATTTATGAACAAAATAAAATCAAGCTTATCAATTAATTTTTTTGTGTTAATCGGTATAGAGTGAGTAATAAATATCCTGTAAAAAAAATTAAGGTACTTCTCCTCTTTTAAGTTATATATCAAACATAGCGGTAGCACTTTTATTTTATTTTTATTTTGAGTATTTTCTTACATACAGTAGCGTCCAAAAGTTTGCGGACAGGCAAAAAAATAAAGAATTTTAATTATATTTCAGCACATACTTTACTAAAGCCAACATATTATTACCAATTAAAAGGTTTTCAAATTTACAATTTGGTTTTGAACAAATAATTATTATCTAAATAATATTTTTAAATTGGTATACAAATCAACGGTCTTTGATAAGTTCAAAAATTTGCGGACAAAGCATTATTTTTTAAAATAGTTAAAATATTTCAACAATATTTGATCAAAATTTTTGCAAAAGCAAAATCACATTAGTATTTTGTAGGATATCCTATACAATCAAGAATAGCTTGGCATCTATGAGGCATAGAGTCAACTAAATTAATGTAAACGTCAATGGGAATTAAGTCCCATAATTCTTTGATTTTATTAAATAAATCAGCATAATTTGTAGGCTTAATTCCTTTCATTTGACGGTCAACATGTTCCCATAGATGTTCAATGGGATTTAAGTCAGGTGATTGGGATGGCCACTTCAAAACGTTAACTTTACTCTCTTTAAAAAACTCTAAAACCGATTTAGCTGTATGTTTGGGATCGTTATCCTGTTGGTAAATCCATCCTCGAGGCATTTTATCCTTTGCATATGGTAACATAATAGTCTTACATATATCTTTGTACTTTTCTTGATTCATATACTTGGTAATTCTATGGAGAGGACCAACTCCATTTCGGCTAAAACATCCCCAAACCATTACATTACCTCCTCCATGTTTTACGGTAGGCAGTTGGTATTTAGGATTGTACCTAGTACCTACTGGACGTTGAACATACCTGATTCCATCGGATCCAAACAGCATAAATTTGCTTTCGTCACTAAAAAGAATATTTGACCATTTTTGACTACTCCACTTTAGATGTTTTGATGCAAATTTCATTCGGGCGTTATGGTTTTTCAACGAAACTAATGGTTTTTTAGCTGGGCGTCTTCCAAACAAATTAGCATGACGTAAACGACGTTTTATAGTAGAAATACTACAATTCATTCTATAGAAACGTCTCATTTGTACATTTAAATCGACAGCTGTCAAACGGGGATTTTCTTTGCTTAGTATTACAAGCTTTTTATCCTGATAATGCGTTGTTTTGCGTGGCCTTCCGGATTGATTTTTATTCTTTGTAGATCTAGTAAGCTAAAATGTCTTCATAATTTGTCCAACAGCAGACTTACCAACTCCATAAAGCTGTGCTGTTTTACGAAACGAGTTGCCATTCTGAACTAATCTCAAGATCAATTTTTTTACTGGAGATGAAATACATTTCTTAGATCCCATGATCTCAATCACTTATATATAAAGTTTTGAAATTATTTCCGCAAAATATTTGTTCATAAAATCAACAAATTAGCTATTTTGTGGTGAAAATGTTAAAAGTGTTAGTTTGTCCGCAAACTTTTGAACTTATCAAAAATCGCCATTTTGTTAACTAATTTTAAAATGATAATTAAATATTCATTATTTGCTCAAAACATAATTGTTAACTTGGAAACCTTTTAATTGGTATATAATATGTTGGCTTTAGTGAAATATGTGCTGAAATTTAAGTAAAATTCCTTATTTTTTTGCCTGTCCGCAAACTTTTGGACGCTATTGTATATGAAAAAAAAAATGAATGCGTTTAAATTTATGAAAGCTACTGTATATATATATATATATATATATGTATATATATATACATATATATATATATATATATATATATATATATATATATATATATATATATATATATATATATATATATATATATATATATATATATATATATATATATATATATGTTTGAGTGTGTATGTGTATGTACATTTGTGTATATGTATATACTTATATATAATGATAACAATAATAATAATAATATTAGATTTAACTTTTTATTTTTGACATTATCAAAAACTTGATTATGTCAAAAATAAAAGGTTATATCTAATAAATATGCAATTTATTTAAGATTTTTGTTTGTCAGCATCTTATACTATTAATTCATTATTAAAAATTATTATTAATTTTCTAATTATTTATTTCAATATGTTTTTACAATAATCAACGTTTTTTTTTAATACAGTAAAAAAAGAATATTTATCTGTACAATATATTTTATTTAAAAAAACAATAACAATCTAAAATTTTTGCCTTAATTAGATTATGTCAAGGAATATATGCTGTATTTAGATTATGTCAATCCCATTATTAGAAGAAAAAAATTGTTGTTGAATAGTAGTTTAAGCTTGGTATCACACAACATCTTTATCATAATCTTCATCCTTAGAATAACTAAAACCACTGTAATTGAATGGCTTTTTTGTGTTGTTTTATTCTGATTCACTCCCAACAGGGCTGCAAGCAACCACTATTAAGTTGGGAATTTTTTTTTTTTTTTTTTTTTAATTATTCACCTCCCAAGGCCCGAGGGGGCCACTACAGTCAAGGGGGCTACTCATTTTTTTTTTTTTTTTTCTTTTTTTGTTGTAAATCGTGGTACAACCCTCTCTCAACTCTTTAACTCCGAAACACGAACCTTGACAAGCAAGGCCGCTGAGCGGAGAAATTAAGTTGAGTGCGGTACTTCCTGGGACATGGTGGGAGTCGAACTACTACTAAAGTTACTAGAAAAAAAGAATAGAGTTATAGAGCATGGAAACCGTTGACAGAAGACTTGAAAGTTTAAGATTGTATGAGTCAGAAAAACATGAATATAAGAGAGAGTTCTAAAAGGGTTAAAGTGCAAAAAAACTAGATAAATAAAAGTTTTAAGAGCATGCAGAGACAGATACAGTAAAAGAATGAGACTTTACTGAAAGTCAAGCGAAAATGAGTTTTAAATAATGGAACTAAAGATAATAGGTCCTTTGAGCAGCGACCATGATAGTATTTGTAGAAAAGAGAAAGAGATGCAACTTTACAACAATGGGAAAGATGCTCATGTCTTAGAGATGTCATCAAAGCGTGTATATCTTATTAAGAATATAAAATGTGCACAATATTTTTTAGAAGACAAAAGTTGTTATAAAATTTGAGAGTTTTTTTAATAAATATTTATGGCTTAACTAAACAATTTAACACGTTCATGCCAGCGTGTACTACCGGTGGTACACACTAGACTGTCTCATGAGACATCTTATAAGATAAGTTCTGGCAGAAAATACATATGTATTTTCTTCCAGATATATATGTTAAAAAATAAAAAGACAGGGGGGGGCAACTAAGGTTATTTAAAATCTGAGTTTAATTCAGTCCTAATTTAAAGCTAATTTATAGCAATGATTTTGATATACTTTCATATAAATATACATTTTTTTGCATTGTAGTAAATAATGAATACTAAAGTACATCAATATCTCTATTTTTTGCTTTTTTAATGCATTTTGTGCCAACTTCATTGTTCTGACTTTGTAACTTCCCCATGAGTACCCACTATTTTTTTTTCTGAAATCACTTTAATAAAGTCTACTAAATGAGTAGAAAAAAAGTATATCATGAAAATCAGTGTTGATCATAGGTTACCAGTGGATTTAAAGGAAGGCACAATTTTGTAAGTTCTAGCCGGAGCCATTTTTAGGGGTCCATAATTTCTTACTGAATTGTATCATATCAGCAAATTTCTGAAAATTAGGAAGCCTACCATATATAGAAACTAAAAAGATATGTATTTTTACTTCTTAAATTGCTAGTTTTGTATATTGACCCATCAAAAATCAACTTTCTATATCTGCAAACAATTTTTTCGGTTTTTTAGGCAGCCATTATGGATAAAATGTGACATTTAAAAATTTAATGTCAAAGTTTTAACAAAGTAAGCCTAGCATTGTATATGATAAAAAAAACTAGAAGGTTTTCTGAAATTTAGTTTTTAAAATACAGAGCTTCAAAGTATGAACAAAACATGTTTTTGCTACTGAAGTTTTTATTTTTGGAAAAATCAGAAATTTCAAATGGCCATATCTCATGAACCACATAAGATTTGAAGCTGAAATTTTCAGGAATTGCTTTTCTCATTGATATAAACCAACCCACTAAGTTTCATCAAAATCTGAGGGGTTACATGTTGGAATCCTAAAATTTTAGACCATTTGGCACGGAACGACCCTCATTCATTAAACAGTGTTAATGTTGATTTTAATGCTTTATTTAATTTGAATGTTTGATTTGAAGCATTCAAATCAAACATTCAAATCAAACAATACATTTATAACACCTTATTACAAAATCAGTCAAACATATCATATTTTGCAAATAAAAAAAAAGGAGAAAAAAGAAGAGTATTCATCAATATAAGAAGGTTGACAGTATTGCAATAGTTGTTTGTAGTAATTAACTAAGTTTGTTAGAGTTAAAATATACAATTCATTGGAAGCTATATTTTGTTACAGAAGTAAGATCATATTCAAGATCAGCTGACTGTTTTAAGTGATCGAAAAGAAAAGACTTTTTGTCAAGATACGAGTATATAGTTGAGTCATCAGCAAATAGAGCCATTTTAAATGTAAGGTTATCAGGAAGATCATTAATGAAGATAAGAAATAAAACAGGACCAAGGATAAAAACTTGAGGTACCCTAGAAGTTACTGGAAATAAAGAAGAGTGTTGGCCTGCCAGAATGACTTTATTAAAGCGGTTAGAAAGAAATGATTTGATCTAAAAAACTTTCCCAGATACATCATATGAAACGAGTTTATGAAGAAGGCCAGTATGCCAAACTTTATCCAAAACTTTAGATATATCAAGAGCAATAGTCCTAGTTTTGCCACTTCCATCTGATGCATAATAGAATCTTTCAGTCACAACAATTAGTAAATCACCAAAAAGATTAAAAACAATATTTGTCTGGCAGTAAGTTGTTTGACTCAAGATTGGATGATAGAAATTTGTTGATCAATGATAATTGATCAACAAATTTCTATCATCCAATCTTAAATAGCTAATAACAGAAAAAATACTGATTGGGCAATAGTTAAATCGGTCAGAATGTTCTCCAGAGTTTTTAAAATAGGAAGCACAGATGCTTTTTTTTCCTAGCAGGCAGGAAAACAAGATTCAGAAAAGCACATATAAGTCTATGACAGGAATGTTATCTTGGGCACAATCATTATAAGAGTTTAACTGAGATATGACTTTAGCAACAGAAGCTGGATTGATTTGAATGTTTAACAATGGGTTAACCTGTTTAACTGGAATAAAAGGAAGAGTATGATCGTATGATTCAAAAGTCAAATTAGAAGAAAAGTTCTGTTAATTATCCTAAAGTCATGACTTAAGGCTCCTTATGTAGCCAAGATAATATGCACTAAAAGCATTAACAGGGATACCACCTATGCATAACATGGCATGTTAATACTCTGATGTTTTACAGCAGTAGTCGATGGAATCAGTCTTTCTGAAAGCTACCACAGAGTTCAGAAAACCTTATTACCAGCCGACCTGAGAACCATTAAACTGAGTTTTAAAGAATTACCTTCATTAGGAGATAATAGAAAGAGTTGCATTGCCAATATCAAGGAGACACAAGCAAAAATCTCTGAGTAGAGTGAAGAAAATCCAGCATTCGTTATCCTAGGCAGGAAACAATGTAACATAGGTGTACATTTATGTTCGCCTGTTAGGTTAAGAGGGTGGTTGAGGCTGGTCAACAGAATTATTATGCTTGCCCTTAAAGTCTTTGCCAATGATATCTTCTACAAGACATGTAGCTGGATAAAAGTCTTTGCCAATGATGTCTTCTACAAAAAGATAGCAGTTAACATCTGCCCAAGATGATTAATTTTATTAAGACACTATCTCCAACATCTCATCATTATAATCATCCTGAATTTGTCCTAAACTGAGGTAGTTTAAATAGGTTACTTCCTGTAAGCAATACTTTAAAACGTTGATGGGAATATTTTGGAAATACATTAAGAAAAACATTACATCTAAAATTACATCTAACAGAATAGAAAGACATTAAACAGAATACAAAAACATCACATCTAACAGAATACTTAAGAGAAAGGTGAGCATAGGTTTTTAAGTTAAAGTCATTAGTTGGTTGTTGAGCTCGCACTACATTAGCGATTTTAAACAGAACACAAACATACATAAAGTAATTTATATAGTAACTTTTTTGCTTCAACAAAAACTTAACCTTTTTGCTTCAACATTTTTGTATGTCTAATCTATTTTAGAAAAACAATAATAAACATATTTTTAATTCATTTTTTTAATAATTAAAAAATAAACATTTTGGCCATGAATTATAAATAAGTTTTAATTTTTGAAGGTATTAATTGATAATTCTGCAACTCACATCCAACAACCATTTCATTTTTAGATATCATTTACATATATAAAGTTTATTTATGAAGAAGACAATATATATATATATTTTATAAAGATTTATTGATGAAGAAGACAATATATATACATATTTTTTTTAGGTACCCCAAGAAGACCTAATGGTGTTGTCACAGAGTGCCGCGGAAGTATGCAGAGTACTGCATTTAACCAGGAAGTTCATGCCTCCTTCCTTATCGTGAAGCGAAAATATGTCTAGAGCTTGTTTCGAACCTAGATCTCCTGCTTATAAAGCAAGCGCTCTAACCACTGCACCATAGCTAATGCGGTTAGAGCGCTTCATCAAAGTTACTGTTTTCTGTTCACCATGAAGTCATTGCAATTAAATAGTTATTTTTAAATAAATTATAAATTATCAATTGCCTGTTTGTACTTAAAAAAAAGAATTGATTTTATTTAAAGTTATTATTATTAGAATAATACAAATTTGTTAATTTTTAAGCATTAACTAATATTTGTATTTATAAAGTTTAGTCATGAAGAACTATTACAAAGATTGAAATTTAATCAAAAAAAAAAAAAGAAAAGAAAAATCTATCCACGCTGCATTGTGCTGCTGCAATTTCCAATCGTAACCATTGTAACAAGGTTTCATCTAACGCCAAAGCAAGCTATTCTTAGGTCACAAAATCTCGTATCTCCAAAATTAAGCTCCCAAGACTTCTGGAGAGTATTTAAAAGTGTCTATAGTATGGGCAAATTCGTTATTTCTCCTCTCTTGCATGGTTCAGATTTTTTTACCTCACCTTAAGACAAAGCTGAATTGCTTTTTAGCAATTCAGAACTTTAGAACTTTATAGAAACCATATATCAAATTTAATGGAAATTAGCATCTGCTAAGGTTACATCTCTTTATTGTGCTGGCCACCTTTTTACTCCAGGTTCTATTTTCATCTCTATAAATCTCAAATCTGTCCTTGTATGAAATATTGTTCTCATATCTGGAATGGATCTTTAAATAATGCCTTTTCTCTTTTATACAAGGTGCAAAAATGCATTATAAACATAGTTGGGTCTGCTCTTGCAGCCAACCTTCAATTAATGTCAGATTGTCGTAATGTTGCTTCTTTTTCTTTTTTCTAAAAATACTATAATGAATGCTGCTCTAATGAGCTAACACCTCTTGTCCATCTACTAAAATTCATTCTCCTGTTGCTTGTCATTCAATCAAGTCTTGTCCTTTTACTGTGGCTATAATTTGCAATCTTTTAAGTTGTCTGTGAATCTTTATTTTGCTTTATAAACTTCATTTTTTCTCTTTCAATAACTTCCAACTCTAATAGTGATTATTTGCAGCCTTGTTGAAAGTGAAGGTTAATAATTATAAAAGAAAAAACAGAAAAGCTCTTAATTTGCAAAAGCTTTTAATACTGTTGACTATAGTCTTTGGATTTCTAAATTATAGATTTTGGGGAATTGTAAATGACTGGTTTCTATTTGAAAACAATTTGTAAGTAATAATAGTTTTAATTCTAATAATAAATCTGTTTTGTGTGGTGTTCCTCATGGTTTTGTTTTTGGTCCTCTTTTGTTTTTAATTTGTTAATGACCTAACTAATTTTTTTGACTTCTTGTCAGTTCATCTGTTTGCTGATGATGCAAATCTCTTGCATATCAACAAATTGTATTATTCTTTATTAGAAAATGTAAATTAAGACCTAAAAGGTATAGTTCTTAAGTTAAATGCTAGCCTTATGTCTTAACACTTAAAAAATGTTTACTAATTTTTTTTTCATTTCCAAGAAAAAATTATTTCTATAAAAATATTGAAATTAAAATCAAAATTAGTAATAAACAGCTATATTCTTTGAGAGTTATTAAATATCTTGCTGTGTTAATTGATTGCAGTTTTTCATAATATTTTCACATTAATGAGCTACACAAGAAACTCCAGCTAACCATATGATTTTAATAATTAGTTATTATGTTTATACATTGAAGAATTTACTATGATTTATTCATATATAATATAAGATCTCATCTTAGTTATTGTGGTCAAATTTAGGGTCAAGTTGAAAACACGTTAATAAGTTGCTATAGTCTCAGTGTCAATCCATTAGAATAATAAACTTTCAGCCATTTAAATCAGACACATTATATTCCTATAAAAAACTTAACATTCCAACTTTTCTAGCGTTAGTAAGGTATGCTAATTTTCATATTTTTTAAAATAAAAATTTACCATCTATTATAAACTTTTCACAGACTAGTTCATTCTTACTCTACCAGAAATATATACAATGGAAAAATAATGTACCATCTTATAAAACCCAGAAGCGTGGTAAGCATTAGGTTGTCTATTAGTGCATCTGCAGGGCTCCCACATGTCCTGAAATTACTTAAATTTCAGATATTTAAAAATCTGTCCTTAAATGTTCTGAATTATTTTAATTTTGCTGATTATCCTGAAATTTTAAAGCACATTTTTAAATATACCTGGGCTAAGCACAGTTATTAGGAATGTAGGGAGTTATCCTATATATATATATATATATATATATATATATATATATATATATATATATATATATATATATATATATATATATATATATATATATATATATATATATTATATATATATATATATATCCATTAGGTAAGTGATCCTGGCCTGTTTACCTTAGCTGTGATTAGGTAGTTTTTATTAAATATATTATGTGTAGTAGTCATAGTATTTGACTAGTCTAGAAACATTTTTGCAAATGTAGGCGGTTTTCTAAAAACACATAAGTTTCTCTCTATACTAGTGCTCAGCCTACTTAAGATTGCATTAAGTTGTAAACGGTAGTGGTGTAGTGGTAAAACGGTAAGCGTTAATGGTGTAGTGGTAAAACACTCGCTTCATAAGCGAGAAGTTCCGTGTTCGATCCCCACCATGTCCCTAGTAGTACCGCGTAATAATTTTGAAACTTAATAGGATAAAAAATAATCTTTTTTTTATTTTATTCTTTACTAAATTGTTTAGTAATCTTGTCTTTGTGTTTGGCATTATGGTGATGACTTGTCCCTGATGATTCACCTTGTGATATACATAGTTACTTGCAAAATAAACACATAAATATACTCTCTTTACTATTATTAATGTTTTGTATTATTAATAATGTTTTGTATCAATTACTTAATAAATAATTGTTTTGATCTTCTTGTTTTATATAAAATACAAATAAAACAAATGAGGTATGGACTGGCTTAGGGAAGGAGGAGCATGTTTATTGGAACTGCCTTACATAATTTAAATAATGTCCTGAAATAATCTTGAAATTTGAAAAAATTTTAGTCCTGAAATTCAAAAACACTATGTGGGAGTCCTGGCATCTATGAATGGAACAGGAGTCTTACATGCATTTTTAATGAGCTCGAAAAGCTATAACTTATAATATCTTTTCTTCATCTTAAACAAAATTAATTAAAAAAAAATCTGAAAAATAATTTATTTTAACTTTTAGACATTATTATCCTTACTATTAAAGTATTTTCTTAATTTTTTTTTTTTTGTTATTACTTCAATTATTATCAGTACTTTTTTGCTTGTTTATTTTTTCTTTTTTTTATTATTATAACCTGCAAATTATGATTTCTACATATTTATTTTTAATTTATGCTCTATGTGCTTTAGTTAATTTGTTTACATTCTATGTGTTTTAATGTATGTTTTCGTGCTTATTATTTTATATTTAAAAATTGATGTCACTTTTTTGATCATGATTGATATTTTTCTTATAACTACCATTTTATTATTATTTTATTATATTATTATTATTTTTTATTCATTATTATTATTGTTATTATTGCTATTATTATTATTACTATTATTATTGCTATTATTTATATTATTATTACTAATATCAATACATTGTAAAAATGATTTATGGAAAATAAATAGCTTAATGCTGTTGTACAAACTTTATTGCCTACCCAAGAAGCAAAAATTTGTTTATCCCAGTTAATTTAGAATCCAAACTTAAAGTTATCATTTAAAACATTAATGGAAGTATTTTTTATTAATGGCTTTGTTTTTTAAGTGGTCTTTTTAAAGGGATGTTAACAACTGGTTTCGGTTCGAAAATGTTAAAAAACACACAAAAAAAAATTTCTTTTTTATATTTTTTAAAATAGAACACCAAAAACATTATATATATATATATATATATATATATATATATATATATATATATATATATATATATATATATATATATATATATATATATATATTTACACACACACACTTTTATATACAATATTCTTTTTAGAAAATATTTATATATAAAATTAAAAATGGCAACTGGAGATATAAGAAACAATTTGCGCAAGCTTGTGAGCGAGCTTAAGCATATCAAATATGAAGAAAATCTTGATTTTGAGCAAATGATTATTGGACTTTCTACACCCTTTTTGCCCATATTATTCCATGTTTTTATGGAATACTCCAGCGAATTAACCTCTTACTTTTTATCTAAAGGTTATAATTTCTATGGAAAGAGTGATTCAAGATTTCTGGAATCTGTTTATAGAATACTTGTTCAAGAGTTCCAAGAAAAACCTTTGCTTACAAAACAGCAGTTTTTTTCGATCGGATTTGCAGAAGTAAAAGTAATTTTTGTTACAAAAATTTTAAAACTTTGTATAAAAAAAAATAAGGATATTTTGTTAAAGCAAGCATTGAAAAAAAAGCTAAAGCATAATTCTGATCCATGTCAGAGTGTTGTTTTTGGTAATGGTAGTTCAGAAAAAGGACTAAGAAGTGTTTCAAATCTTGAGGACAATGAAATTAAACCTGTTGTAGCTCCATCTGCTGTTTTTAATAGTTTGCCTTTACCCACTCCAGAACTTGCTTTAACTCCAATTAAAAAAGGAAGTATTTATTCGAATTCACAATCCAAAACTAACTCTGAATTACCAAAACATGAAATGAATGAGTTAAAATCCAATGTGGAAAAGGTTAAATGTGATTCTTATGTTGAAAAAGATAACTTTGATACTTTAAAAAAATCAACTCATTCAGAAGATTTATTTTTCAAGAAAGACAATAGTTTTTATGTTTCTCCTCATATACTAAATCATTTAAAACAAAACTCAAAAGCTTTAGAACATCTGGTTAATCAAGCGAATTTATCAAAAGATGAGCCTTCACATGGAGCTTTAGATGGTTTAAGTTCATGCTCAAATTGTTTGAAAAATTCTGAATTAATACGTGATTTGGACATCAAAGTTCAGAAAATAGAACAAGCACTCGATGCATCATCTAATTTAAACGTTGATCTTAAAGCGAGAGTTTCAATTATGGAGATTCAAATTAAAGCAATGGAGAAGAAACTTTCAGAAAATAGTATTATTAACAAAAATGATAATGTTGACTTATCTGATTTAGAAAATGAAAAGCCTTACAATCCAAATAATATTGAAAAAGGTAAAATCAGAGATTTGAAAAATAAAGACGTTTCTTATTGTGAATATTCACCTGTAAAGTATACAGACGATGAAGAAATTATTAAAGATTTTAAACCAATAAGTTACAAAAATTTTAATAATGACTATTATTTAAGGGAGGAAGAAAAGGAAAATTTTGATTATTCTTCATTGAGCAATTCTAATATTGATTTTGAAATTTCAAAAGTTGATGGTAAAGTATCATTAGTTGATAATAAATGTACTGAAAAAAATATTCAAACAAATATTTTAACATCAAACAATTTCATTTTTGATGCAAAGACAAGTGAAACTGTTAAAAGTGTGAAGCAGCGTTTGGAAGAGACTGAAAGGTTATTGCTTGATAAAAAAAGCAGAGTTTCTAATTGAATTTTATAAAATAATATTATTACAGGCTAATATTGATATCCGTTTTTATTAGAATTTTATTACTATCATATTTAATATAAATAAATTAGTTTATGTAATTGTTTGTGGTATAATTTTTTTGTAAAAATTTATTTTGCTTGTATTGTAATTTGTAAGTTATTATCAGAATATTTATAACAAATGGAATAATACTATAATAATTTCTCTTATTCTTTTTTTTATAATATTGTATTTTATGTTTTTCAAAATATAGATATCTATTTTTTACTACTTTACCTTATCTTATCTATCGTGTTTATAATTTATTGGTTGTTTTTTAGTTCACTTGAGTTAATACTAAACTGATTAATACTCAAAAAATTAAAATTGATTAAAATAAAATTGAAATAATAAAATGTAAAACACAACTTTATATAGAGCTTGTTATTTATATAATATTTCCTCTCTCTCATTCAATATATATATATATATGTATATATATATATATATATATATATATATATATATATATATATATATATATATATATATATATGTATATATATATATATATATATATATATATATATATATATATATATATATATATTATATATATATATATATATAATTATAGATTATTTTTTTAATATATATTTATATATGCTTGTATATCATAATTTTCTAAATATGTCCTAATAATGGATGTCAACGAAGAAGAACTTCATTGGATAGATGAGATAGTAAGTTTTATATAATTTTCAAGTTGCTTATTTAAGTTTACTTTGATAACTTTTTTTTTCACAAAATTAACTATTCTTATAGTGTGCATGTAATGGTTTGCAAAGCGAAAAATCAAGTCTCAATAGTATTGAACATATAGAGCTATT
The DNA here is from genome assembly GCF_022113875.1 of Hydra vulgaris. NCBI lineage: Eukaryota > Metazoa > Cnidaria > Hydrozoa > Anthoathecata > Hydridae > Hydra > Hydra vulgaris. The sequence continues at coordinate 31,210,398 of NC_061167.1, read as the reverse complement.
TTTGAGTAGTATTCATATAATTCCATCTATGAAGTGTTTTATAAATTTAACTTTGTTGAAATTTGTTGGATGTAACATTTCGAGGATTGCAAATTTGTGTCAACTTGTCAATCTCAAAGAACTGTGGATATGCGAAGGAAATCTAAAAGTGAAAATTTTTTCATTTATAATCACTTATACTTTTAATTAATCACTTTAGTTTAAATAATATAACAATAAAATAATATAACACTAAAATAATATAACACTATAATTGACTTGTGCTTTGCTTCAACTTTAATTATTTGTTAATTAAAGTAAATACAAGTCAATTAAAAGGTTTTCTATTTTACTGACAAAACTTTTTAACTGGTTTGTTCGTTACGTCAATTAACAAAACTTTTCAATCAACTTGTTCTTTATTTTAAATTGAAGTAAAGATAGGATGATTCCTTAAGCCTAAAATTAGAAGAAAGAAATAAAAAATTAAAAATAATAAAATAAGACAAATGTTACAATAATAAAATAAAATTTAGCAGTAAAGTGTCAAAATAACAGGGATTATGTTTTTCATGGTATTTCCGAAATTCAGGATATTTCTATACATATTTCTTTTTTCTGGATATCCAAATAGTTTTCTTTAAGTACAAGTTAAAAATATTTTTTTGTCATCAAATAAGTAAAACAGTAATGGTATCGTTCATCAATTACTTTATGCTATATTTTACTTAGTTAAGGCATTATTTGTACAAATAATTTTTTCTTATTTGTGCGTGCATATTTATTAATAAAAGGATTCCTAAGTGCTGAGACAAATTGAAGCAATTGCTCAGCTTTACGTGAATAAAAATTTGAGCAAAATCGCTAAAAATTTTATTCATGTAAAGCTGAGCAATTACTAGAAAAACGCTGAGTAAAAGCAATTGCTTTTTATTTACCTGGCCTATTTAAAAATGTATGTATTTTAATTATAAAATAAGTTTTGAGTTAATTAAAATTACCAAATCAATTTGTTTATTGAGGTATTAACAAAAAAGCATTTATTATTTTGCCATTATACTTGCATTTGAAAGGTTAATATAAACTTAATATTTTTTGTAGTAAAATATCTGGTTTGAATAATTAATGTACTTACTGCAGAGTTTTTTAAAGGATTTTCAAATAATCTCACAATTAGATTAGGGTTTTCCCCTTTAAAAAATGTTTGGGTTTAAGTTCAACTGGAGGCTTTTGACAAAATAAAAATTGTAATTAAACAAAGAGTACTGCTTTTCTACTTTGTTTTATTTTTGTTTCCATTAAAATATTTCATTTTCATTTATCCTGAAATCAAATTTGTTTGCACTATTTTCTTACTAAATCCAAATAAAAAAATAAAAATTGTTATTTTGGTTTTAGATTTTATTAACAAAACTTGTATCATAATTTTCAAATTTATATATCTCATATCTATAGCGCTAATATTAATTTTGTTTTTAAAATAAATCAAATATAAGTTAGACTTTTAAAGCGTTTACTTATCGAGATTGTTATTTTTATTTGGTTATTATATGTTTTATAAATATATATAAAATATAGATTTATTAATATGATATAAAACATAAATTAAGTTATATATAAAAGGATTGATCTACACAAAAATTAATTGCACATAGGAAAACCCAAACATAACGTTTTTAGCTTAAGTCAAAGTTGAAAAAGCTTTTTTCATTTGACATCTCTTAATAACTACAGAAGTTTTTATTACTGCAGTGTTGATTAAAAAAAAAAATCAAAGGTTTTTTTTAACTAAACACTGCAGAGCTTACCTCCAAGAAAAAAAATAGTGTTAAAATCAAAACTTACTTTCAAGAAAAAAAAAATGGCTTTAAAAATTATTTATTAAAAAGTTTTTTGCTAATGTTTTGATAAATACTTTGTTTTGGAACGTTTAAATAATATGAAACTTATTCTTTAAGGATTATTTAAGATATGTAAATAGTCAATGCATCGGCAGGCTGATGCATCGGTGCACCCATAGTATATATATATGCGACATGATGGCAGAGGGATATGCTTGTGGTAGCCTCCTCCCTCCTCCCTAGTTAAAATCGGTGTGGCAACAATTTTTAAATATCACATTGTTTATGTTCACCTCGCTTAGTTTTATCTGAAAATAAGGAGTTGATTTAAAAATCTCGTTGTATAAGGCATTTCTTTGAATACTTGAATTTAACAGTAGATGTAAGTGTATGCTACTTTTGGTACGCTAAAAAAAACTTTTATATTAAAGATTTTGATAAATGTTCAAGTTGCAAATATTTATTGAAAATTAGTTAAAGTATTTTAGACATTTAGCAACTCTATTTTAATAATTTTAATTTTAGTAGTTATTAAATGTTAAAAATACTTTAGTTAATTTTCAATAAATATTTACAAATACCATTGTATTTGCAAAATTAAAATGATAGTAATTACACTTATTAAATGTTTACATCTCATATTCGAAGATATTTATTTCTAAGAAGACTAATTTATTTTAAGTATTGTCTACATGTAATACAATGCATTATATAGACAATAACTATTTGAATACAAAACATAAATGTTTTAATAAGTGTATTTACTACAATTTAATTTTTATTTTTATTTAAATATTTGCAGTTCTCTTTGTTTAACTTTCAAGGCTTTAAGGTGCTTTTTAAATAAAAGAGATGATTACAGTAAACTTAATGACAAAAATGTATATCAAGTCTTCCCAGGAAACACGTGCCGTATTCCGCCTGTCCATATATAAAAGTTTTTTATTTAGACAACTTGGTCACGGTTGTTTGCAAGTTTTATATATTAGGCATTTCAATACTTTGTGGCAAAAACTAAATTTCAAAAAAAAAAAAAAAAATGCAAAACTAACAAAATAGGAAATTAAAGTAAATTTAAATTTAAAGAAAATAATAATAATTCATATTTTAAATAATTTGTGTACTGTCTTTTATTTTAGTTTCTTTAGGGTGGTTGTTATTTTCAGCAGCGAAAGTAAAGGTAAAGCAAAAAAAAAAAAAATACAGTTTTAAGTCATCATTAAAAAAACTGATTCATTCTTGATCATTTTTTTTTTTTAAAGAGGAGAGTGAAAATAAAAATCTGTTTGTAAAATATATTTGTATAATTTTGATATAACAAGTATATATTGTTCCTATATATATACTTCTATGTAATCCATGCATATATGTTAATATACACTTATATTTTGGTCTATTTCATAGGCTCTACTTTCTTTATCAGTTTTTTAATTATATAACTAAATTTATAAGTCTATCAGTACATACAGCTTTTAGAAAAAGAAGAAGAAAACGAAGAAAATAAATGAAAAGATTGCTTCCCCATTCCAAACCCTCAGTTGATGTAGCAGCACTCCACTGCGAGTCAGACTATTTGTCAATCGATGTGTGTACTGAAGCCCCTGGCAGCAGGCTATTTTAGTATGACATCAAATTGCTTACCTTATTATGCAATACTATTTGTATATATATATATATATATATATATATATATATATATATATATATATATATATATATATATATATATATTAATTATCTTCGCTTCCAACAAGGCTTCAAGCAACCACTAATTAGTGTTGGAAGTTACTGGAAGAGAAAAGAAGAAGATTGTAGAGCAAGATAACGATTGACAGACGACTTAAAAGATTGCAAATTATATGAATCAGGAAAGCAAGATGAAGAAAGCGAATTCCAAAAAACTGATGTTCGAGGAAAAAAAACTAGACGAATATAAGTTTTTGGAGCACTTAGGAACAGAAACAGAAAATGGATGAGACTTAATTGAATGACGAGTAACACGAGAATGAATTTTAGTAGATGGCACAAGAGACGCTAGCTCTTTCGAGCAGTGCCCATTAAAGTATTTGTAGAAAAGAGAAAGAGAAGCAACATTACAACGATGTGACAGAGGTTGAAGGTTGGCTGCAAGAGCAGGTCCAACTATGTTTACAATGCGTTTTTGCACCTTGTCTAAAAGAGAAAGAGCATCATTAGAAGATCCGCCCCAGATATGGCAACAGTATTCCATACAAGGCTGGATTTGAGATTTGTAGAGATAGAGAATAGAATCCAGAGTAAGAAAGTTTCGAGCTCAATAAAGAGAAGCAACTTTAGCAGATGCTAATTTTGCAACGGATTTGATATAAGGTTTCCAAGAAAGATTAGAAGTAAGAGTTAATCCTAGAAGATGAAGGGTAGGAAACTCATCGAGTACATTACCGTTCATAAATATAGGAAGGTTTAAACTATTGCGATAACGATTGGCTGAAAAAAATTGAGTTTTATCTGAATTAAAGTTCACCAGCCACTGTGAGCCCCATGCTGTAGCAGAAGTGAGATCCTTTTCAAGCTCAGATGCCCCCTGCAAGCAATTGGAGGGAGTTGGCTTCTTATCGTGACAAGAATAAATGGTAGTATCATCAGCAAACAATGCCGCCTTAGGTGTGAGAATGTCTGGAAGATCGTTAATGTAAATTAAAAAGAGTATAGGGCCAAGGATTGAACCTTGGGGAACCCCTGAGGTTACAGAATAAGAAGAAGAGTGCTGTCCATCAAGGACAACTTTTATACTACAATTGGAAAGAAAGGATTCAATAATCTTAAAGATGTTTCCAGATACACCGTAAGAAGAAAGCTTATGGAGAAGACCAGCATGCCAAACTTTATCAAACGCTTTAGAAATGTCGAGAGCAATGGCCTTAGCCTCTCCACCTTTATCTAATGTGCGATAAAACCTATCGGTTATTACTGATAGCAAATCAGCCGTAGAACGAGAAGATCAAAATCCATATTGATGATCAGAAAGTAGGTTATGAGATTCGAGATTCGAGATTAAGTGTTTGTTAAAGATTCAAAAACCTTGCTTATGATAAGAAGAAGACTAATGGGACAGTAGTTAGACAAATCGGATCGCTCTCCAGAATTTTTAAAAATAGGGATAACAGAAGCTGCTTTCCAGCAGGCTGGAAAACAAGACTCTGATAAGCACTTGTTAAATAGTTTTGAAAGGATAGACGACAGCTCCGGAGAACACTTCTGCAAGACTATAACAGGTATGTTGTCCGGGCCGCAAGCTGTAGAAGAGTCTAAGCGGGAAGATACAGAAGCTGGAGTGATACAAATGTTGAGCAATGGATCAACCTGTTTGACGGCTTTATCAAGTAGAACGCAACTAGTGGCATCAAGAGATGATATTGATGAAAAGTTCCTGGCAAATAATTCAGCTTTGTCTTTAGGTGAGGTGACAAAGTCTGAACCATACAAAAGAGGTGGAATTACAGACTTGCCCTTATTATTGATACTATTAAAGATTCTCCAGAAGTCATGAGAGCCTAATTTTTGTGATGAAATGCGAGATTTCATGAATTGAGAATAGCGGGCTTTGGCATTAGACAAAACCTTTTTACAATGGTTCCTAGCAGTAATAAACAGACGTCTATATATATATATATATATATATATATATATATATATATATATATATATATATATATATATATATATATATATATATATATATATATATATATATATATATATATATATATATATATATATATATATATATATATATATATATATATATATATATATATATATATATATATATATATATATATGTATAGGCTTTGGCATGAACAAATGAGTGCGTTAACTATAAATAGCCTGTCTAAAATGGACTTGGGAGGCTATGCGAACCACCTGCCTAAATTATCTTGCATAAACTATTTCAAGAAATTAAAAATTGTTTTAATATAATTTTTATTATTTCCATTGAAATTTTATTTTGTTCTTTCTTTATTACAAGGATAGTGAAAATATTAGGTTTTTTTTTAGCAATAAAAAAAGCAGAAAACTGGCTTGCACTTCATTAAAATTTCTTTATTTCATCCTAACGTTTTTTTTTTTTAATTCTTTTTTATATATTTTATTTATTTATTTAAAAATTTAGTTATTAAATAGATAAAGAAATAATAATGTAAAAATTTTATAATTTAATCAATCGTTTTAATAAAACTACAAATTACTGTTATACAGTATGAAGTCATTTTATAAAAATGATTGACCATACTTCCATATCTTATTTTAATAGCTTATTTATTTGTCTTCTTTTTTGCAAATAATCTAATATGAAACTTTAGACGATTGCGTTATAATATCAAGTGAGAAAGCAACAAATTGTAAAAAAAAAAAAGTAATTAAACTTTGAAGAAATGAGTTAAATACTTGTATTTTTTTCAAAGTTATTCTGCACTTTTTATTTTGCTCAAAGCCATTTTGTATTTCATCATTTTGGGTTTCATTTCGTGTTTCATTTTGTGTTTTTTTTTTTTTTTTGTTTATTTTTTTTGTTTTGTTTTGATTTGTTTCTTTACTCTTGATTTAACTTTATACATTGTATCTTTGGTTTAATTTGCCTCTATTTCATATGTAGTCAAACTAATAATTCGCAAATGATGCAAAAGAATGGATGAAAAGCAACCGTGGTGTTTCATCCTGTTTCTTTATTCTAGCATCCTGGTGTTTCCTTAAAAATTTTTATAATTAATGTTGCAGTATTAACAAGATCCATTTTAGTATATATATTGTTGTTTTATTAATAATGGATCAAATCATGAAAAGTTTTATAGAGCTTTTTGAGTTCATTTGTTTCTATTGTGCTTTGTAAATAAAAATGTTATCGAATAATAAAGTTTTAAAAATTTATTTACAACATCTCTAAACTATAAATTTATAGTGAAAAGTAGTTTGAAATCCTTTTTTGATAAAACCTTGAATCAATACTTTTGGAATTTTTTTGTTTTTGTTTACATAACTAAAATTTTAACTAATTAATTGTTTCCATTGAATTGATTTTGTACTCTTTTCTTATATCCTTACAATTTATATATTATTAGTACAAATTAAATATTAGCTCAAACTATTTTTAGTTTGTATTATTATAGATAATAGCATTGTTTTAACTATGTTACACCTATCCAAATACTATCAAGTGCTGAGTACTATATCAAGTACTGAGTACTGTATATATACATACATATATATATATATATATATATATATATATATATATATATATATATATATATATATATATATATATATATATATATATATATATATATATAAAATACTTAACGCAATAGCCTAATGCAAATTTGACATCATAAAATCCTTTATTATTTTAAAAAAAAAATTAACTTTTTTAAATTAATGCAATAAAATCAATTTCGCAAAACAAGTTAAATATTATTTAACTTCATTTTAAATATTACTATAAGTGAATGTTTATTTACTTTTTTTTTTTTTTTTTTAATATTAAATAATTAAATTTAATAATACATTTTAAACAGAGTTGTTAACAAGGCCAAAAGTATCAAGACCAAGCCAAGGCCAAGGCCACGCATTATAAGGCCAAGGCCAATACCAAGGCTAAAAGTTATAAGGCCAACGACAAGGCAAAGGCCAAGAGTTTAAGGTCAAGGCCAAGATTATGAGTTTCAAGTCCAAGGCCTACGCAAACATTTTCAAAACCAAAGACTTCAACTTTTCCGTTACGTTAAGGTCAATTATTAACACAACTTTAAGTAGCAAGTGCTGTGACAATAAAACCATATTTTCTAAAAATGGACCAAGGTTATGGGCAGAATTCAACGAAATTAATATGAAAATATGTCTTTTTTTTTAAGCGAAGGCCAAAACAATCAAGGCCAAGGCCAAAATTTTTAAGGCCAAGGCCAACAGTTTCAAGGCCAAGACCAAGGCCAAAACCTCAATTTTCGGCCTTGAGGCAAGACCAAGGTCAAGGACTAACAACTCTGTTTTTAAAAATGTTTGATATTAACAAATTTCTTTCTTTTCTCGACATTTGCATGAACCGCAATGAATTAAAATATGTTAAATTTTTGAATTTTAAATGATTATTTCTTAAATTTCTAATTGCGGCTTTGCAACAACAAATGATTTTTTATTTAAAAAAAAGAGAGTAACAAATAAAATAAATTATAATTAAATAAAAAAATTACATTACTTTATTTACTTTATTTATTAAAATTTTATTATTTCATTAACAATTTTGTTGTGAAAACAAAGATTATTTTTCTAAATATCATTTATTAAAATTATATTGCTGTATATATCATTTATAAAAAAGTAATCTTTGCAATTTAACTAACGTTATTAAAAAAAAGTTTATCTTAAGTTTTGTGCAAATTTTTGATGCAGCCGTTTATTTAAAATTTAATTTTGAGTAAAAAAAAATTTTTTTTGGAAGGAAAACCAAAAAAAGCAATTGCAATAAAAATGAGCTAATTTTTTTTTAAGAACAAATAAAATTTAAATATTGAACAATATTTAGTAATATTTTTAAATGAATTTGACAATTAAGTTAAACCCAAGCATTAACTTTAATTTAAATAAACATAAATATATTCTTCAAATCAAAATTAAATTTTATATTTTATAAATCTAAATTAAATTATATTTTTTTTTATCAGAATAAAATTTTATATTTATATTAAATTAGTTTTCAACTAAATCATATATTTTTTTTATCAGAATTAAATTATACTATTATGGTCTTTGCTTCAAGCTCAAAGTATTAGCATTTTTCAAGCGAAAAAATGAATCATTACAATTAAATATAAACAAAATAAGAAAAAACTTTTAATTTTATTTGAGTTTTTTTCATTAGTAAATAGCACTTATATCAAACATAATTGTCATTCAAACTTCTGCAACTAATATTTTTACATAAACATCATTCAAAAGTTGATGTGCTATTTTAAAAAATTAATTACTTCTTTCATCTTACCGCTTATAGAATAATTTAAAAGTTAAAAAATGATAAAAAGTCACTTAACCAAAATTGCTTACTGCTTACATAAAATTGCTTAAGGCATACATAAATCGCTCTACGCGTAACACTTTAAAGCAAGACCTGAATGAATTTACTACTAAGAGTAGTTTTTCTAATGCACGTACACTAGTATACAATAACATGTGGCGGTTTGATCAGAACCAGTGAAGATGAGACAAACTAAATGACAGATCAAATAAATCAAAACAAATTTAAGAACTTTATGCCCAATTTAAAAAGGCTTTTCATAAAACAGGATTTTTAATTAAAAATTGTTAAAAATTTTAAAAATTCAAAAAATTTGTAAAGGTAAATTACCTTGAAAAACCAGCATGCAATATATAAAGCCATTTGAAAAACCAGCAAACTGTACCCAAATTAATTAGTCAAAACAGCAAATTTAATCACTTTTAAATCAATCATATTTAAGTCTAACTCATCAGTGGAATGAGCTTTTAGTCTGCTGACAATGCTTGTCAGGCCAAAAGCTCAGAACCAGCCACAAAACACTTAAGGCTATCTTGGCCATTAAAATCAATGATCTAAATATTACTGATAGTGATAGAAAAAATGTAATTGAATGTGTTACAGGAATATTTTTTAGGTAAAATATCCAGAAAAAATCCAGAATATATTTTCCCTTATTTTCCTCTAAATTCTGCTTTTAGCTGAGTTATTTCTAATTTTTGAGTGTTGAATGAAAAAGTTTAAAAAACAAATATATTTCAAAAATATATACCTAAACTTGTATGTATGGAAAATATTTGGATATCCGAAAAGTTAAAAAAAATATCAGGAATTTTTTTTTAATAAAATAGTTTCAATTTAATATTATATGTTTTTTTAGATACACTTTAATTTTTACGCTGTAACTGAAAACATTTTTTTTTTTTTTTCTTTACAATTTGACGAAGACTGTTTTGATGTTTTACTAATTTAAATCCAATTAAAAAAATTGTTATGTTACGAATAACTTTTGAACACTATTCTTTTTTTTTTAGTGAAGTTTTTATTTTTAACCATTGATACTTTTTTTTTTAATGATTAATTTAAATGTTTAAAACTATTTTTCCATGTCTTTCTTAAAATCTTTTCAAAGAATAACTTTTTAAGTTACTTTAAATTATGAGTAATGTAAAAGTTAAATTAAATCTTTCCTTAATGTAGTTGTTTTATTTATTTTTGTTTCTTTTTTTTACAAGAATTATTTAAAAGTTTTTTTTTTCAATTTGACTTACTAATTGAAACATAAAATGATTAAAAATTATGATTTTAAAAAGACTACGTTACTTTTTTTAAACCATTTTTTATTTCAACTTTTTGAAAAGAATGTTTTTAAAACTTTAAAATATAATTTTATTTTCTTTTCAAATACTTAATTTCACTTTTCAATAACTTAAATAAAATTTGTTCATTTAAATATCAATAATCATCAATCAATAAAAGTAATTTTTAAAAGCTTGTATATAAAATAATAATAAAAATATATAAATATAATTTAATAAAATAAAAGTAATTTTTAAATATCAATAAAATATCAATAAAAGTAATTTTTAAAAGCATTTTCCGTAACTTTAATTAAATGTTTAAAAGGTAAGTTTTTAAAGTAATTTTTTTCAAATGCAGTTAAAAATGTAACAAAAAGAAATTTTAACTTCATGTTTTTATAGTTTTATTTTAAAGCTAATTTTTTTCTTTTTGTTAGTAATTGTGTTGCTTATTCTTTAGTTTTTTCAATTTTTTTCCTAGTTTTAGTTTAGTTTAAAGTTTCTTTTTTCAGCGCATTTCTGAAACATTTAAATCATCAAAACATCTTATTAGTAGTGGTCAAGTTGTAAACAAAAAAAATCATTTGTGTGGTCAGCAATAGCGTTCGATCACATGCTGTTCCTATCCAAGCTTTATTTTGTAGAATTTAATTCCCGTCGGTCAAAATGTCTAATTACTTTGTAAATTGATCGGACAATCTGAGGTTTAAGCCGGACAATGTCCGATGTCTGACCGTTAAATTGAGCCCTCTATTATAGCTCTATTTATAGCATCTCTATTATAGCGTATTTATATAAGCATTTGCTCACTTTTTTTGCTTATATTATTCCATACGGCTTTTTTAGAAAAAAATGAAGAATAATGAATGAAAAGATTGCTACCCCATGCCAAACCCTCAGTTGATGTAGCAGCACTCTCCTGTGAGTTAAACTATTTGTCAGTCGATGCATGTACTGTAGCTCCCGGCAGCAGGCTATTTCAGACTGATGTCAGATTGCTTATTTTAGTACGAAATGTTATTTGTATATATATATATATATATATATATATATATATCTTGTATATATATATATATATCTTGTATATATATGTATATATATACAATATATATATATATACAATATATATATATATATATATATATATATATATATATATATATATATATATATATATATATATATATATATATATATATATATACAATATATATATACAATATATATATATATATATATATATATATATATATATATATACAAGATATATATAGAGAGGCTGATTCCATCAACAGCTGCAAAATATCAGAGTATTAACAGTGCCATGTTGCGCATGGATGGTGTCCCTGTTAATGCTTTTGGTGTGCATTGTCAAGGCCACATAAGGAGCCCTATGTCACGGCTTAGGGTTAATTAACAGGAATGACAACTGCATAGCTCATTGATTAGGAGGCTGGGCTCTATCTATGAATGAGTCAAGTTCTCATTAAACCCAAATCATGACCAAAGTAACCAAAAATTTTAAACCTAAAAAACCATCCCCACCACCTAAATGTTTGAATATATCTTTTACAAATATTTGCGGTCTGCAAAGCAACTTTCTGTCAGTTGAGTCTTACCTCCTGCAAAATTCACCAGACTTGCTTGCACTCAGTGAAACAAATTTAAATTCTGCAATTCATTCTTCAGATGTCAGTGTTGATGGGTACTATCTTTTGATTCGTAAAGACTCCAATAGTCACATGCTAGGTTTAGGGTATACATACGCATTAATTCCCCTATTTGTCGTGAAATCAGGTTCGAATCCTTTGACCATTCTTTCATGTGCTTTCGCCTAGCACCTCTTCACTCTATCACCTTTCTCTTTGTTCTTTATCATTCTCCTTCTTCCCATGATTGCACTCTTTTAGATGTTATCTCTGATCAAATTGACCATGCCCTCTCTCTTTACCCCTCTGCCAATATTGTTGTTGTTGGTGATTTTAATGCCCATCACACTGAATGGCTTGGCTCTTACACCACTGATCCTGCTGGCACTAAAGCCTTTAACTTCTGCGTTTCTCATTCTCTTACTCAGATAGTTAACTTTGTGACTCGTTTTCCTGACAACCCTAATCATTTACCTTCACTCCTTGGCTTATGTCTTGTCTCTGACCCTAGCTTATGTTCAGTTTCTCCCTTTTCTCCATTAGGTAATTCTGACCATGCAATGATCTCTATAAATCTTTCTTCTCGTACTTCTTTTTTGGGCTCACCTTATCATCGCACCACCTACTACTACCCTAAAGCTGACTGGGATTCTTTTCGTGATTTTCTTCGTGATGGTCCTTGGGCCATCGATTCATTAGATTTTCTTCGTGATTGGTCTTGAATCTTATGGACATTCTCTTCCTTCCATTCCAGTCAAACAGGTTGACCCATTGTTAGACATTCAAATCACTCCGGCTTCTGTTGCTAAAGTCATATCTCAATTAAACTCGTCTACAGCTTGTGGTCCAGACAACATTCCTGTCACAGTCTTGCAGAGTTGTTCTCTAGAACTTTCTTCAATTCTCTCTAAACTATTTAAGAAGTGTTTGACTGAGTCTTGTTTTCCTGCTTGTTGGAAAATGGCATCTGTGGTTCCAATATTCAAAAACTCTGGAGAAAATTCTGACCCCTCCAATTATTGTCCGTTCAGGCTTCTTTCTGTTATTAGCAAGGTCTTTGAGTCTTTGATCAACAAATTCCTCACATCTCATCTTGAGTCAAATAAACTACTGTCAGACAATCAATACGGTTTTCGATCCTCTCGCTCTATGGCTGACTTGCTAACTGCTGTAACTGAAAGATTTTATCGTGCATTAGATGGAGGTGGTGAGGCTAGGGCTATTGCTCTCGACATATCTAAAGCTTTCGACAAAGTTTAGCATGCTGGTCTTCTCCATAAGCTTGCTTCATATGGTGTTTCTGGGAAAGTTTTTGAGATTATCAAATCATTTCTTTCTAACCGGTTTATTAAAGTCATCCTTGAAGGCCAAAAAAAGGCAGCTGATCTTGCATCCGATCTCACTTCAGTAATAGATTGGGGTTTACAGTGGCTTGTGAATTTGAACTCTAACAAAACCCAGTTGTTTACTGCAAACAACTACCGTAATATGGTCAACATTCCTATATTAATGAATGGCAATCCTCTTACTGAGTCCTCCTCTTTACGTCTTTTTGGATTATCGCTTACTACTGACCTTTCATGGAAACATATATACAATCTATTGCTAAATTAGCTTCTGCTAAGGTTGCTTCTCTTTATCGTGCTCGCCATTTCCTTACTTCTGATTCCATTCTCTAACTCTACAAATCTCTTATTTGTCCCTGTATGGAATACTGTTGTCATATTTGGGCTGGTTCTTCTAACGATTCATTTTCTCTTCTTGACAAAGTCCAAAAACGCATTGTAAATGTTGTTGGACCTGGACTATCTGTTAAGCTTGAGCCTTTTTCCCATCGTCGTAAAGTTGCATCTCTTTCTCTTTTCTACAAATACTATCATGGTCACTGCTCAAAGGAGTTATCATCTTTAGTTCCATCAACTAAAATTCATTCTCGTTTTACTTGTCATTCAGCTAAGTCTCATTTGTTTACTGTATCTGTCCCTGCATGCTCTAAAAACTTTTATTCATCTAGTTTTTTTCGCCGCACTTCAATCCTTTGGAACTCTCTCCCATCATGTTTTCCTGACTCAAATTTTCAAGTCTTCTGTCAACCGTTTCCTTGCTCTATAACTCTGTTCTTTTTTTTCCTAGTAAATCCCAACTTAATAGTGGTTGCTTGCAGCCTTGTTGGGAGTGAATGCAATTAAAAATAAAAAAATAAAAAATATCGTCGGGGATAGTGCAAATCCGCGTAACTAGCATTGGCTACTATATTTGGATATTATTAATTTTAACACCAAATATTTATTGTTGAGATTACAAAAAACATGAATAATACTCCTTTTACTAAAATGAACCCAAAATCAGTTATAATAAAAAATAAATAAAGTTTGAAACTTCTCCAGTAAAAAAATTGTACTGTAGATACGCTGTATTATAAAATGCTAGTTACGCGGTTTTGCACTATCCCCGACGATATATGTATATATATTAGGGTGGAGCGATTTTTAAAATTTTTGAAATTTGATTTGCCTGAGCTCCGAATCGATGTCTTTTAATGAAAAAAGAACCTTATTTTTTTTTTTTTAATTTAAATGAGTTTTAGAGGTTCCTCTTTGGATTCTAAATTTATGATGGATCCTAATATTGTTGAAATTTTTTTTCTTCTAAACTAAATAAACCTGGTACTCAAAAGAAGCAAAATAATACGCATATTTTGAATATAATGTTTGTTTTAATTCAATACTAAAGAGAAAAAAATGTTGTTTTTTTCATTAAAAAACCCCAGTCTTTATCAAAACGAGGGTTTTAAGGTATATTTTTGCAAATATTTTTTTCACTAAAAATTTTTTAAAAATAAAATTATTATTGATAAAACAAGCATTTTTTTCTGCTTTTTTTTGGGTTGATATAATTTAAAAAAAAAAATTCAAAAATATTAGGATTCGTCAAGGATTAAGAATCCAGGAGCCTCAAGATCTCATCAAAATTAAAAAATATTTTTTTACTTTCATCTTATAATTAATAGACATCGATTTGTGTCTCAGGAATATTGATTTTTAAACTTTTTTTTTTTTTGCTATGAAAATCGATCCACCCTAATAATGTAATGGATGCTGCTCTAAAGAGCTAGCATCTCTTCTTCTATTTACTAAAATTTATTCTCATGTTACTCATCATTCAATTAAGTCTCATCCTTTTACTAAGACTGTTTCTAAGTGCTCTAAAAATTCTTATTTGTCTAGTTTTTTTTCCTCGATCATCATTTCTTCAAATTTGCTCAATTGGAATCAACATCATTTCTTTGGAATTTGCTCCCTTCATCTTGTTTTCCTGATTTATTTAATTTGCTATCTTTTAAGTGGTCTGTTAATTGTTATCTTGCTTTATAAACTTGATCTTTTCTCATCCAGGAAGTTCCAACTCTAATAATAGTTGCTTGCAGCCTTGTTGGAAATTATTATTATTATTATTATTATTATTGCTATTATTGCTATTATTATTATTATTATTGTTATTATTATTATTATTATTATATATATATATATATATATATATATATATATATATATATACCAGTAATTCTTCTCGTTCTACAGCTGATGTGCTAACAGTAATAACCGATAGGTTTTACCGTGCATTAGATAGAGGTGGAGAGGTTAAGGCTATCGCACTTGACATTTCTAAAGCTTTTGATAAAGTTTGGCATGCTGGTCTTCTCCATAAGCTTTCTTCTTATGGTGTAGCTGGTAACATCTTTAAGATTATTGAGTCCTTTCTTTCCAATCGTAGTATAAAAGTTGTCCTCGATGGACAACACTCTTCTTCACATCCTGTAACTTCAGGGGTTCCTCAAGGTTCAATCCTTGGCCCTATACTCTTTTTAATTTACATTAACGATCTTCCAGATATTCTCACATCTAAGGTGGCATTATTCGCTGACGACACTACCATTTACTCTTGTCATGATAAGAAGCCTACACTCTCTGATTGCTTGGAGGGGGTATCTGAGCTTGAAAAGGGTCTCACTTCTGCTACAGCATGGGGCTCACAGTGGCTGGTGAACTTTAATTCAGATAAAACTCAATTTTATTCGGCCAATCGTTATCGTAATAATTTAGATCTTCCTATATTTATGAATGGTAATGTACTAGATGAGTCATCTACCATTCATCTTCTAGGATTAACTCTTACTTCTGATCTTTCTTTTAAACCGTATATCAAATCCATTGCAAAATTAGCATCTGCTAAGGTTGCATCTCTTTATCGAGCTCGACACTTTCTTACTCCAGATTCTATTCTCTATCTCTATAAATCTCAAATCCGTCCCTGTATGGAATACTGTTGCCACATCTGGGGCGGATCTTCTAATGATGCTCTTTCTCTTTTAGACAAGGTGCAAAAACGAATTGTAAACATAGTTGGACCTGCTCTGGCAGCCAATCTCCAACCTTTGTCACATCGTCATAATGTTGCTTCTCTTTCTCTTTTCTACAAATACTATAATGGGCACTGCTCTAAAGAGCTAGCGTCCCTTGTGCCATCTACTAAAATTCATTCTCGTGTTACTCGCCATTCAATTAAGTCTCATCCTTTTTCTGTGACTGTTCCTTAGTGCTTCAAAAACTCTTATTCTTCTAGTTTTTTTCCTCAAACATCAGTTCTTTGGAATTCGCATCCTTCATCTTGCTTTCCTGATTCATATAATTTGCAATCTTTTAAGTCATCAGTCAATCGTTATCTTGCTCTACAGATTTAGTCTTTTCTCTTCCAGTAACTTCCAACTCTTATAGTGGTTGCTTGCAGCCTTGTTGGAAGTGAAGATGTTAAAAAAAAAAAAAAAAAAAAAAAAAAATATAAGTAATATTTCGGTAGACAGTGCTCAATACAAAAGTAGAGCAAATATATATTATATTAAAATAATAATAAAATTAAATTTGTAACATAACTCAGAGTTTCGCTCTATATGCCATATAGCGTGAAACTCTGAGTTATGTTACAAATTTAATTTTATTATTATTTTAATATAAAATATATATATATATATATGTATATATATGTATATATATATATATATATATATATATATATATATATATATATATATATATATATATATATATATATATATATATATATATATATATATATATATATACATATAAACTCTGGCGTCACACTAAAATAGTCTGCTACCAGAGGCTTCAGCACCTACATTGATTGTCTTATAGCCTGCTGCCAAAAAGGAATTTGATTACATCAACTGAGGGTTTTTTTTGTTTCCTGAAAACGCAATGTGCAATAAAGGTAGGAGAAACAAGTTACAATTTGTTATCTATATACGCTATAGTACTCTGCGTATATAAAAGTGCATGTTATCGTGTATGAATAATAGTATTTTTGAATAAGTTTATTAAAATTTTGAATTTAAATTTCATTAGAGGATTGAAGCACTTGACAGTAATATTGCAATTGAAAAGCTCTATTTATATAGTAATCAAATTGAAAAAATAGAAAACTTGTCTCTACTTGTCAAACTTAAAACCTTGTGGTTGAATAAGAACAAGATCAGCATTATTGAGGTATTTTTAAAATAGTTTTTACTGTTTGTACATCAGTTTTTAACATGTTAGTTGCTTAAAGGGTAACTAAAAATAAAGTTAATATTACATATATATATGTATATATATATATATATATATATATATATATATATATATATATATATATATATATATATATATATATATACATATATATATATGTATATATATATATGTATATATATATATATATATATTTAAACAATTTAAAATGTATTCTACAAAAAGAGTGCTCAATGTTCTTAAAAGAACAGAGCAATTACAGAAGAAAATCACTTAGCAAAATTTTTTCTCATTTAACACTGTGTTTCATCAATAAAGATATCTGATGAGTCTTTATTGATGAAACACAGTGTTAAATGAAAAAAAATTTTGCTAAGTGATTTTCTACTAATTTATATATATATATATATATATAAATTAGTATATTACACCCTAATATATATATATATATATATATATATATATATATATATATATATATATATATATATATATATATATATATATATATATATATATATATATATATATTTATATATATATATATATATATTAGGGTGGCCCTTAAAACAACTTTTTTGAGAAAAACCTGCTCCTACCCCCTAAATGTGTTCTATCTAATACAAAAACACTAGGTTTAAAATTTTTTTGAATTAAAAATATTTTAAGGGGACCCTAAAGACCCTCGAATATTTAATGGGTCCCTAATATTTTCAAAAAAAAAGTTTTTCAAAAATATGTCAACCTGGTACTCAAATGAAGCGAAATTATATAAAAATTTCAAAAATTATATTCATTTTGAAAATTTTAATTTCGCTTCATTTTAGTACCAGGTTGACATATTTTTGAAAAACTTTTTTTTTGAAAATATTAGGGACCCATTAAGTATTCGAGGGTCTTGAGGGTCCCCTTAAAATGTTTTTTATTAAAAAAAAATTTAAACCTAGTGTTTTTGTATTAGATAAAACATTTACGGCATGGGAGCAGGTTTTTCTCAAAAAAGTTCTTTTAAAGGCCACCCTAATATATATATTATATGTCATACACTGAATTTCTGAATTTATGTCAACATTTTGCAATTCATTTTTGTTTTTTTTAAGGATCTTTAATTTTTTGTGGTATCAGGTAGCCATAAAGAAAATTTCTTGATGTGAACATTTTTATAAATATTAAAATTAATAAAAATAATAATAATTATTCTATAATATATTTAAAAAATTTCATTGCATTCTGATGACTTTTTGTTTAATTTAGAATTTGTCTGATTTGGTAGAACTTCAAAATCTTAACCTAAGTGATAATAATATCTCTAAAATAGGTATACACATTCTTTAACAACATTTTAACCAGAATTTGCATTTAAAATATTGATCAAATATACATTCAATTTTAACATTAAAACATTCAAGTTTAACTTTAGTGTTAATGTTAATGTCTACGAGTATTCCTAATTACATTTTTACTTGATAAGATAGATTAGGAAAATAATTAACTTTTTTTCAGATTTGTTTTACTCCTTAGTACAAATTTTTTTTTGTGTGCATACTTAAGATATAAAACTGCTTAAAATTTGTAATATAGTTATTTTTTTATTACAAATCCTATTCCAGTGCTAGTCTTTTTTAATACTTTTGCTATTTCAGTGGAAATAATAATAGTTTTTTTTCAACTGGGTCCCAGTATTGTAAGTCCTGTTTTCATTTTTCAAAGGTTAAAATTTGCATGAAAATTTTGGCAGTAAGATAAAGCCAATTATTATGAAAGAATTTATTTTAAAAGTGTTTTGTTTTTATTTTGAATATATTTTTCTACCCTACCTCATTGACCGAAAAATATGCAATATAAATAGCTGTGTCAAAAATCAAGTTGTGTGCAGTGCTACCATTATATCAAGTTTGATTGTTCTTTTTGCTTACAAAGTGAATTCTTACTACTCTAGCACTACTGCATGGTTAGAGTAGCTTAACAAGTACTTGATTTGATTTAGTTTTCCTAAATAGCAGATTTTTAAAATCAATTTTTAAATAAACACAAATAAACACCTTTGGCAAACTATTTTTTTTTTGTTCAAAGTATGTTGCTCACCCTTGTTAATATGCTCAATACTACTATTGACCTCTCATGGAAGCCATATATGCAATTCATTGCAAAGTCAGCATCTGCTAAGGTTTTCACTCCTTATCATGCTCACCATTTTCTTATTCCTAATTTTACTCTATAAATTTTGTATTCAACCTTGTATGGAATATTGTTGTCATATTTGGCTGGTTCTTCTAATAATTTCTTTTAATCTTTTATAGACAAGCTCTATAATAGAGAGGGTCTTATTAGAAATTTCCAGTTCAATACACCTTTAATAAATAAATGAAAGACTTCTGGACTAGTTTTGGAAAAAAATCTGTATATTTATGGTAAAGGAATTTAGCAATTTGGAAACCAGAGTCCTATTGTAGAATGGTTACCATGGACTCAAGAAATAATTGACTCAATGCTAATTTTTTTTTAATCTCAAATTTAATAAGGATTTTATTAATAATTAAAATAAGAGTTTTTTTTCTTATGTAGTCATATTGTTTCTCAACTTCTTTATACCACGACACTTGTGACCAGGAGCAAATAGTGATTTTGTGACTTTTGAAACTGAAGTCTTTTTTGAGACTTTAAATTCTGGATAGAGTGGTTTGTAAGCAAATTGAATTCTCACCTTTTTCTTGATAGTTTATTACGCAAATTTTATTTCAGTGATGCAACCTTGCTTGTCAAGGTTTATTTACTGAAATTACAGGTTTTGTTGGACGATTGTAAAAACAAACAAAAGAAACAAGTATCCCCCTCAACTTTAGTGGCCTAGGGAGGTGAATACATGAAATGAAAAAGACAAAAAAAAATCTAATACTTAAAACCTTCAGATTTTTTTTTTTGTAACAAATTTACTTATAAACAAATCATTTGAAGATTTATTTATTCAATGTTTTAAATGCTTTAATTTTATTTAGGGAAGTCATTGAGCTGTAATGCAGAATTGGAGGAATTAAACTTATCAGGAAACTTGATTTTTTCTTTAAAAGTAAGAAACAAGTTCAAACACACACAAGTCTTAAACTAATTATTTGTTATTATTGTATATTATTACTTTTTTTTTCAGTTGTAAGTATTAAAAAAAAAAAAAAATTAATGTGAAATTACTTACTTAATTTTATTTATATCACACCAGTTTGATGCAAGATGAATGAAGTTAACAACTATTATTAAGTTGTAAAATTTTTTCTTTTAAAACATTAGGTTACTAGCATAAATCTTTTTGTCATTTTCTAATATCACAAAATATTTGTAAATATACAGTTATTGAAATAATAAATTTGCATCAATTTGGTGAACTTTGGATGTAATACAGATTAAAAATGTATTTTTTTTTACATAAATTTTTTAGGACATTACAATTTTGGCTTGCTTACCTAAACTTGTCTCTTTAAGTTTAAATGACCCATTGTCATCAACTAATCCTGTTGGATTACTGGCTAATTATACAACTTTTATTCTTTATCACTTGCCGCATATTAAACATCTTGATTCATTTGATGTGTCTCAAGGATTAAAAAATGCTGCTGAGGTTTTTTTGATTTTGTTTTAATGTATGCTGTATATACTGGTGAAAAATTTATATAATAAAAACTATTTGAAACTTGTTTAGACTATGCACTTAAAAAAAAGTGTCATATTACGAAGTTGATTTATACACTGGTATATACAGTACTTTTTTTATTAATTTTTGAATTTTGTTTTGTTTTTAATATTTATTTTTTGTATTTATATTTAGATTGTAAGTAAGATATAGAGATTTGTAAGTGAAACATCACTCTTGTCAAAGTAAATCTCTTTAAATACTTAAATATTTGAACTCAAAACACTTATTATATGGACTTATTTCATAAGCACTTTTGCATGATACATAAGGTTATGGTTTTTTTAAAACAAATTTATAAGGTTAAAAGTATGCACTAATCATTTTGAAAATTAACAAAAAAGTTAAAGAGCATGAAGGTGTTTGATAGAAGACTTAAAATACTGTAAATTTCGAAGAGTCAAAAAAAACAAAAAAAAACAAGACAAAAGATAGTTTTAAAGCACCAATGTTTAAGGAAAGAAAACTATATGTTTTTTAGCACAAAGGAATTGTTAGAGTAAAAAGATGCTGCTTTACAACTGTTTGTTTATATGGTTTCAATGAGAGATCAATAGTAAATAATAATAACTGCTATACATCATAACACTATAGACTCATGTGGTGTATAACTTTCCTTAATCTTATATGATGTATCTTTTGCTATTGAAGATTTTTCTCAAATATCCCAAGGCATTTCACTCTTGTCTCTTCTGCTCCACCACCTGTTTCAATTATATCTTTGAGACAACAGTCAAACTCACACTGTACCTTTTTTGGTTGACCCAAAGTAAGTTTTTTATACTCAAAACCTATAATATTTAGATTAGCTCATGTGCCTCTGCATTTCTTGTGCATAAAGTCTGCATAAAATAGTTCCCATAGTGATTTCTTTAAAAATAAGTTTCATAACAATAATAAAAAGCAAAGGACTGAACACTGAATCTTGATGCACACCAACTTTTACTTTAAAAGTATCACTTTCCACAACTTTCATTATTTAAAAATATTACTTTCTACATCTTGTGTTTTAATTGCTGTGGCAAGATTTTCTTACATGCGGCAAAATTTTCTTAAATGCGGTAGTGGAGTAGTGGTAAAGTGCTCGCTTCTTAAGTAAGAGGTTCCGAGTTCAATCCCCACCACGTCTCTGGTAGTACCGCACTCAACTTGTTTCTCCGCGCAGCGGCCTTGTTTGTCAAGGTTTGTGTTTCGGAGTTATAGAGTTGAGAGAGGGTTATAACCACTATTAAGTAGCCTCCTTATCTGTAGTGGCCTTCTCGGCCTTGAGGAGGTGAATAACAAAAAAAAAACATAGCTATGATAAGTGTTTTTTTTCTATCTAAATACCTCTAACACTGACACACTATCTCTCTTTGTATTCTATTAAAAGCTTTTTAAGGTCATGTTTTTTGATTGAGAATATTTGTTGATTTACCGGTTTAAAACTAAACTGCACATTATTTATATTTAAACATTGCTTTTTATTTTGTTGACAATATTTCTTTTTCAAATTTACATTACCTGGTCAAATAATTTTATGATATAAATATTATATTATTATATTATTCTATGATAAACACCATTTTAGTTTTTTTATAATTATTTGGGATTTTATCTTCATGCACGATTGCATTGTAAAGATCTGGCTGATTTCACTTTATTACAAGTAATCAGCTCTGCTAATTGCCATATTCACTGCAAGTAAATCTTTATTTTATTCAAACTCTTTGTTTGATATACTGTTACTGAATATACTGTTAAAGAAATATTATATAAATTTGAGAATTAAACAAATATGAATTCAAATTATTATTACTATTTTTTAATATTGATGTCACTAAATCTCAGTATTAAATTTATGCTTTTGTTATTCCTGTATAATAACTTTTCTTTTTAGATAACAGTTATGAAAAAGAAGACTTTTTATAGGGTGCAAATCAAAAAAGTGAATAGAATGTTTTATCATGTCAAATCTATTCTAAGAGAAGAACTATGCAAAATGCAAGAGAGTTCTGACATAAATATCCGAAAGATTTGCTACTCAATCAAAGAGGTTTTAATTTTTTTTTCTCTATAAATGTTTACTTTTTATTTGTTTATATTTAAAATATATAATGCTTGTTTATTTTATTTGGTCCGGTTAGCATTATGGTTTATATACATTTTTAATACTGGGATCAAATGTAAATACAATATTTAGACCAAGGTAGAGCTCTAAATATTTATCTACTTGGTATCATGATTAAGGATGAAAATTTCCTAGAAATTTTAAACTCTGGAAATTTTAGAAATTTTCATAAAAAGTTATTTTATAGTTAATTGATAAAATGTCTTATTTAGGCAGTTGTTATGGACAATTTTATGGTAAAATATTGTGAAGCAGATTATAAGATTTTAAAAAGCCCTCTTTAAAAAACACTTTTTTTTGTATTTTGTTGAATTTTTTTTTTGTAACTATAAGTAATAACTTTGATAATAATTTGCACCTCAATTCCTAAAGGTGAAGGGGCATTTTTTAATGTCTATTAATTGACCTGCAAGTTACTGAAAACTGTTAAATAGAATATAAAAACTGTTAAATAGACCTGCAAGTTACTGAAAACTGTTAAATAGAATATAAAAAGACTTAATTAAATATTTACAGTATTTTACAATTTTTTCTTGATTTAATGATGCTATTGATTACTGGAAGACAAAAAGTAAAAAACATTTTTGCTAAATTTGAACTATTTAAAAATATAGTTAGCAATAAAAATAAAGAACTAATGGTTTCAAGGTCATAAATTCTGCTGCTATTTTTAAATAAGTGCTTTTAAGACTTGAGTCTCACTTGTCACAACCTTGTTTGTGTGTGTGTGTGTTTTATAAGTACCATTGGTAGTATCATACCAAGCAAATCAATTTATTATTATTTTAATGAACATTCAGATCAATTTTGTTTTCTAATGTATTTTTAGATAAATTATTATAATCTAACACAGTTAGTGCATTTCTAACATAAATGCACAAGCCAACTCGGAAAACCTCTACTTTTCATTGTTCCGCCAAAGTAATTTATGTATAAGTAACATATAACATTGAGTGTTTTATTGCTTTTAAAAAAAAATATCTGATTCTTAAATTAATAAACTTGATTATAAAAATTTGAAAATATGTGTACTTTTTGCTTGTGGATCTTTATTATTTTATATTTTTTGGTTGAAATATTTTAAGAATATTCAAATACTATGACGTTAAAACAGATATTTTTAAAACCAAGAAATGAATTTTATAAAACTATATAAGTTTATTGCAATAGAAAACTTTTGAAAATTTCTGGAAATTTTAAGCAAAAATTTCATGGAAAATTTTCAACCCTAGTTATGCTGATTGATGGTCAACCCTAGTTATGCTGATTGATGGTCAACCCTAGTTATGCTGATTGATGGTCAACCCTAGTTATGCTGATTGATGGTCAACCCTAGTTATGCTGATTGATGGTCAACCCTAGTTATGCTGATTGATGGTCAACCCTAGTTATACAAAATAGTAACAAGAAGACTTTTTAACTTCTAGTATACCTTTAGTTGATTTAGCTGAAAGTAGCTCGGTTGTGTGGTTTTTTGGCTTGGCATTTAGAAGCTCAACTTAAGTACTTCACAGAATTTTGAAAAAGCTTCACTTTTACAAAGTGAGCATGTCTTTAGCATTAACATCAAACAGTATGTTGGTAGCATCTTGCTGTCAATGGTCTGGTGTCTTCCACTTATATGATGGTGCAGATTTTAAAAGCCTTTATCTCAAGGTAAGTTAATATGTTTATACACATTCACATTTGTGTTTTAGTATTTAATAGGAGTTACAACATTTAAGTCAATATTTTATTTATATTAAACTAATAATATTTTAATGATTTAGCATCAAGTAAAGTTAGTCATATGACTGACTTTACTTGGTGCTAAATTATCAAAATACTATTAGTTAAATATAAATAAAATATTGACTTAAATGCTGAACTCCTATTAAATACAAAAACACAATGAAGAATGTGTATAAACATAATAACTTACCTTGAGATAAACAAGTTTAATGTTAAAATATGAGGTGCACTCACTACTTTTCCACAATAATATCAATATTTAAAACAACAATTTTTTTTTGTATTCTTTGACATACCAAAAACAAATGTTTTTGGCATTCAAATGTTTATACATTTATATGTATAAATATAGGTAACTGCTTAAAAACTATTACATACCACCTTTGATATTCTTTTGTTTTAAAACACTTCCCAAAAAGGTGGGTTTATTTTAAATTACTTTAATAAACTTATGCAATATTACTTATAACATGATTAACCAATGTTTCTGGTCTCTTAAATAGAAAGTATTGTAGAAATGAAACTTAAACAATACATTTAACTTTCATAATGCAGTGTTATTTCATTTATAAAAGAAAAATTTTTCACAAATTCTCATTCATTCTATTGAATAATACATTTTTTCTTAATTTAAAAAAAAAAATTAAAAAAAACATTTCGACATAAAAAAATAAACAAAAATAAACTCTTACTTAGGTTACTTAGGTCTTTTTATAACCTAATTGTTACTTTGAATAAGTAAAATAATATTTTTAATATCTTATTTAGCTAATTATTTACTATTTTTGCACTGGTAATTGCATAGGGTTAGACATCAGCTACATAAGAAAGTCAAAGGGGTAGATAATGTATCAATGAATAGCATATATATGTGTATATATATATATATATATATATATATATATATATATATATATATATATATATATATATATATATATATATATGTGTGTGTGTGTGTATATATATATATGTGTGTATATATATATATATATATATATATATATATATATATATATATATATATATATATATATATATATATATATATATATATATATATATATATATATATATGTATATATGTATATATATATATATATATATATATATATATATATATATATATATATATATATATATAGCATATATATAAACATATATATATATATACTAGTCTGAAATTTTTAAATATGATTAAATTATGTAAGTTGGTTATAAGTTAATATATTAAATAAAAAATAAATTTAACAAAATTGAAAGTTGGTTTTTGTTTTGTTTTTATTAATTTTAAAAATCATTGTTAACTTAATTATGCCTAATTTATAACATTATTATTTGAAACATTTGTTTATTATTATTATTAATTTATAAAATTATTATTTACTTAGTTTATGCAAGACAAGTTGATAGTTTGTTTGCACTTGAACATTTTTTTTATTATAAATTTTTATTAAATATTTTATTGGAAATAAAAGTGCAACATGTTTATATTACTCCTACTTTTTTATAGAAGTTTTTTTTAGATAATCTTATTAGATATCTTAAATAAATTAATAATGCATTTAATTTTCTTTTATTATTGCAAAAGACAAAGCATTAAGTTTAAAATTGCAATTTAAAAAATAGAAAGTGTTGAACTATTTTGTTTACTTGTTATTTCATTAAAAAAGAAAGTTTCTCTTTTTTCTTTTCTTTTGAGTTTTCTTTATTCAAACTTGATTTAAAACTTTAATAATTTAAAGTGATAGAAATTCTTTTATTGTTGTGTTTTTTTTTAAACATAAAAGAATAATTGAATTTATAAGTTGTAAGTTTCTTTAATTTTTTACTAGAAAAATTTCTACTTTGAAGAGATCATGTACTTAATAAATAACACAACTTCTTATAATGAGAAACACATAAGTGATGTTTTGCCCATTACTGGTGCATCACCAATGTGGTTTTTCTTTTTTATGATACAAGGATGTGTTATAGTTATTGCTAATCTTACCCTGATTGTTGTTATTGCATTGAGTACTCGATTACACAAGATTCACTCTAGCAAATTTTTGAGAAGTTTTTTGTTTTCTCATTGTGTTTTTGGTTCTACTGAGATAATGGTGGCAGTAGCATATTGGAACAAGCAATTCTCAGATAAAAATAATTCTTACACAACATTTTTGCATCGTTATATGCCTATATTAGTTGCATGGCTGTTTACAAACTTACTTGTGCTTACTTTGGATAGATTTTTTTATATTAGGTTTCCGTTCCATTACAGCCAACTCACTGAATTTAAAATTTTTTTAATCATTGGTATGTCTTGGGTGTTGCCTCTCTTGCTTTTATTTGTTCCTAATACATCTCAGACAATTGTTAATGAAATTATATTTCTATCCTTACTAATGATGGCATTTTTTGTATTACTTATTTCAAACATTTGCATATATCGAATTGCAAGGGTGCATCAAAAATCAATTACAAAACAACGTAAATCACTGAATAAATCAGATTCTGATGAAACAAAACAACTCAACTCAAAGAAACATTTTAATGCAGTAAAAGTCTGTTTTGGAATGGTTGTAACATTTTTGATATTTTGGACTCCATTGTTTATTCATGGTGTAACATTATTATGTGGAATTCGGCACCCTACATTTACTATAGTTACTGTTCTACTAGCATTTGGCAATAGTGTGGTTGACCCAATTCTTTACAGCATACTGAGTGTTGACTTAAGATCAGAAGTTCGTATAATGTTACACCCATTTTTGAGAAAATAAAACTTACAGAATTTGAATTGCAAAAAAAAAACTAATGTTTTTTACCGTGCTTATACTTAAATTATTTAATTTGCTGTAACAAACATCCCTTATATTTTTTTATTTATTTCAGGTTGATATCAGGTGTAAAAATGTAGATTTAAAAGGGTATATATTTTAGTGTTACTTAAGAGAAATACAATACATAAAGTAAAATAGTTTTTTTTTAAATGTGTTACAATCTAATGTTAGAAAAGAATCTCTGTTAGTTTTGTTTATTTTTATAAATTTATAAAAAGAAACCTAGAATTTTAAATTTTGGGTTGGGCATGTACTATTGTTTTTGTATTTAGCTGTAAAAAATTTTATTTAAGCAAATCATTATTATCAAAAGTTTACAGTACTTGTAAAAACAAGTAGCAAAAGAGTTCTACACAATCTCATTCTTTTCTGCATTCTGCAGAATGCTTTTTAATTCACGCTTATACTAGCAAGGTTATATACTAGCAAGGTTATACGGTTAGGTTAACCAAGGTTAACTCAAATTGAATAGCAAAAGTAAAATGTATAAATTTAAAAAAAAAAATTTAAAAATAATAATAGCAAAAGTAATTTTAAAAATATTTAACTAATATTTTTATTTTTTTTATAATAATTTTTAGTTTTTGATGACTAGCAACAGATCGTTCTGAATATGAAAAGTAGTGTAGTACTGATTATTCAGCATTGGCTTAGTCTGCCACTATCAGACATCATTATTGATTTGCTGATTTTTTTAATTGCTTTTTTTTATTTTTTATTCTGTACTATGAAATTTAGCCCTCAAATTAGGGTTCTGCATTCGGCAATTCTGACTTTAAATTATTTGAGGTCAGCAAAAAATTGCCAATCTTGTTTCTGTGTTTTATGGTAACCCTATGGTGTCAAATTTTTTTGCCGACCTCTAACAGTTTGAGGTTAGCAATTTATTGCCAACCTCATTTTTCCCAATTCCAAGGGTTGGAAATTAATTTGTGTTAGATAAATTAAACTCTATACATTACTCAGAATATTTTGGGTATCAGCTTTTCATTTATGAATTTTTTGAACTTTTTTAAAAAAGAAAAATTATTAAATGAAGCAACCTTAGTATGACAACAGTATTTCATGCAAGAACAAATAAAACATTTATAGAAATAAATACTGGAATCAAATGAAAGAAAATAAATTAAGTTGATGCTAATGGTTTCCATGAGAAGTCAGGATATCTGATTGAGTCAAAGCATAGTTGCTGGTTTTTTGTTAGTTCATCATTACTTCATTATTCTCATTATTTAAATTGAAACAATTTTGTTTTTATTTATTTATTTTTTTTTTGTAGATAGCTAAGATCATTATAATAATCAGAAGAAAAAAGATCATAATCTATTGGGTGGACAGGGAAAAATCTCTAAAACCACCAATGCTTTTTACTTTTTTTAATTTTTAGTTAAATGTTATTTCCTTAACTTTAATTGTTTTGATAATTTTTGATTACAAATCAACGATTTGCAAATTTTTTTGAAAACAAATTAAGGTGCGTAAAAAAGTTGTGAATTTTTTTTTCAAAAATCCATCGACATCATATTGCTCATTGATATTATAAATAAGTTTAAGACTACTCAAAGCTTTGAAACAAAACCTGGAAGTGGAAGAAAGAAAACTTTCCATAAATCCAAAAAGGTAAAGTTGATTCATAGTTTAATATCAAGAAGTCCGAACCAGTCACAGCAAGAAGATCTAGCACAAAAACTCAAGACTTTGTACTTTTATATTAAAAAAATAGTTAAAAAGGAATTAAAGCATTTTAAAAGAAAAATGCACCTCAGAGAAGCTTAAATGGTGAAATTAAAGAAATTTGACGTGCAAAGAAGTGTTTAAAATAATGGCAGATTAAAAGTATATGCATAATTGAAGTCTACAAAACATATTGCAAGGCGGATTTTTCACAACTTCCTTGTCAACAATTTTACTAGGAGAACAAAGATAAATCTGTCGATGATTAATTTAAATATATTTGACAAGAAAAATTTGCATTCAAGTCTTTGTGTGGCAAGCAATTTGTAGCTGTAATACACAGTCCTCTAATTTTGTCATTAAGAAGACCTTAACTGCCAATCTCTACATCAAAGAATGCCTCTATAAAAGACTTTTGCCATTTCTGAAATAACACAAATACTAATGTCTCTTTTGGCCAGATCTTGCTGCTTCTCACTAATTTAAAAAAGTTATACAGTGGTGAAAAGATAATAATGTGAAAATTGTTCTTGAAGATGCAAATCCTCCAAATCAACATAAAGAGTGCAAGATTGAAGATTTTTGGGCAATAGCAGAAGAAGCTCTTTGTAAGACAGGTTGAGTAACAAAAAATACAAAGGATTTCCAAAAAAAGTTGATTAATGCCACCAATAATGTGAAAAAGAAAAAATCTGCAAAATGATGACATCTGCTTACTATATATTTTGATCTCTTTCCAAACAGCTCATCAAGCTTTTTAAAATTTAGTTGATGTAGACACATTTCATATAAAAAAAAGTTGAAATAATAAGTATTAATGGTTTTAGAGAAATCTCAATTTAAAGTTGATCAGATTTTTCCTTGTCCACCTGATATTGAAGTTTTAATTGCAATAAATTATTAAATTTTTGTAAATATATGCATGTGTCTAAATATACTGGGGATGACTCTAAATATACTGGGAATAAATATATACATTTGGCACTTTTTTTTACAATACTATATTCGTTAAATCATTGTTTCATGTCCTTGAAATATTTTATATTTTTTTAATTTAGTTTTTTGACACCAATTACCTATGGTAATACTTTTTTTTTAAGGTTTTTGGAAAAATATATTTTTTCAAAGATTTCTTATTGCTTAAACTTTAAAAATTTTTATAATTTCCTGTAAACTTTTTGGGTAAGAAGTTTTTGATTTATAGAGCTGGGACTGAGATGCTAATGAACTAGCAAGTTTTAAAAAAATATCTATAGATTTATTTATTGCCTTTACCCCAATAAATGAAACATGCCAATCGGTATTTATAGTTACTAGCAAAAAGCAACCCGTATTACGGGTTTTGATCGGTCTGTTACATAATTAGTTTATAGTGGCTGTTTTCCACAATTTAATGTTGCAAAACCTTAACTAATACCCTTTTAAAAAAACGCCTTCAGCTTGAAAAAGTTAATCCATCTGTAAATTAACATAAAAAGTATAAGGAGGTAAAATAATTTACTAATTACTACTTAACATTATTTGAGCAATTTACAACTGACTTAGGTCTTTACAGTGTAAGGTAGAATCGTTTTCAACGACTTTCCTAAGTTGAACACAATACGTTTTTAGTTACTGACACAAAATAACAACTTCATTATGCTTTATTTGACGAAAGTATCAACTAAATTCTTGTAATAATTTTTATAACATGAACCATTAAGATTACAATGAAGTTAACTTAGCAAAAAGTAACCCGTAATACGGGTTATGGTCGGTCTGTTACATAATTAATTTATAGTGGCTGTTACCACAAGGTTGCAAATTCTTAACTAATACCCTTTTAGAAAAGCGCCTTTAAATTGAACAAATTTATCTCTCGGTAAAATTAACATAATAAGGATGAGGAGGCAAATTAACTTACCAATTATTATTTAACACATTGGAGCAATTTACAAATGACATAGGTCATATCAGTGTAAGGCATAACCATTTTTATCGACATTTCTGAGTTCAACACAAAATAATAACACTTTGCCATTCTTTTTAAATACCAATTAAATTCTTGTAATATTTTTTATAACGTAAACCTTAATTATTTATTAAGATTATCATAAAGTTAACTTATATTATATTATACAGGAGTTATTAACTTTTGGTATCCCCTCTCAGGTTAAATTTTTCTTTAGAAAAAAAAATGTTATTTTAACAAGGTTTAATGCACTTAACTAAATAAATTTATTAAAAATAACTAAGTTTATTATACATATCTAAGGAATTGAGTACAAAAACGTTTAAAAAAAATTAAATAATTTACAATCAAACATGTGTATAAAAAATTTTTTAAAAAATGTTAGCTTTGATCTTTTATATTGCATCATACGACAAACCTAAAATTAAAATTGTAACAGATAAGTAGGCATAAAAAAAGAATAAAAAAAAGTAGACATAAAAAAGAAAGAAAAAATGACTGGAAAACAATTTACCTGCTTTTGGTAACCTGTTATCGTACTGAAGTTGCTGTCATGATGCAACAGTTTTTGTCGGTGTTGTTTAATGACGTTATTTAATGCTGTTTAATCTTCGGTGTCTCCCAACACCCTGGTATGGATGAGCCCTCCATTTGAAGGAGGACTCATCCATACTGCCATTAGAACACCACTTATTAAAGGACCTCTCTGTTGGGAGTTTATACATGTTGTATGTCAATTGATCTAAAATAACAAATAGAAGAATATAATTAAAGTTATAAATATTTGGAATTTTATTTAATCAAAATAAAAAGCATAACCACACCATTTTCAATCATAACTGAAGACAATGCTTCAAACATTAAAAAAAAAAATGAGTAAATTAAAAAAATTTAAACATGTAAAAAATGTAAGTAAAACAGGAACAGTTAAAATGTCATTTTTATTAAAAATTATAAAAACTTGCGATTTCATTTAAAAGTGTTTACTTCATTGTGATTAACCTATATATATATTTGTACAAATATTTAACAGCCTTTACAGACATGCAAGCTTCAACATTAATATGGGCTTGATATTTCTTAGATAACCAAGGATTGTAAGGTACCACCCAACGGTTATCTACATTGTTGCCTTTAATATTGATAACCAACCCATCATCACGACGCCTATATTGTGGATAACCATTGTGAACCGCTACTGCATTGGCACTAAATTCTTTAGGATAATTTTTGCTGCAAACCCCATCTTTCATGCAGGGAGAATTAGGATTCAGTATTCCACATGGGCCGTGAATCATGCAAGTTTTAATAATATCATAAAATTCACAATTAACAATCGGATCTGGAATTTCTGCACATCTTAAATTATTGATATCCTGTGCTGTTTCAAGTTTATCATCATTGGCTTAATGAAGTAAAATGTGGGCATGCGGCAAACCATGCTTTTGAAACTCAATAACCTGAACATGCGTTACAACTTTTCCCAATACACCATGTTTGAATATATTATTGAGGATTTTATTTAACTTGAGTTTAAATACTCTAGTAACCAAATCAGGTCTATCATTTGCAGTCTGACCCGGATATAAATTTTCTGTTATTTCATGCCATTTTGGGTTGCAAGTAAAAGTAATAAAAAGATCTGGTTTACCAAACATTTTTTAATAATTCCCATCTTCAAAGTTTTTTTTTAAAGCTCTAGGACTCCCTACTTAAGATGATGGCAAAACTACTAATCGCCCTGGCCTATTACGTATATAATACGATTGTTTGCAATGTTGTTAACATGTTCATGTAAGGCATCATACTGCTTGCTTCTAAGTTTGTTTTGGTTATTTCTGATAAAGGCAAGACGCTGGCCTTCAATTTTGACATATGCATCAACAGCATATTGCTAAATAAGTTTCTTCCCATAAAATAATGAACAGAAAAATTGCCTAACAGAAAGTCTATAATTGTAGAACTGAGATAAGGTAACATGATTTCTAACCAGTGTGGCACGCTCAGGGTTATGAACCAACTGATTATGCCAACCAGCATCACCTCTTGGGAAAAATACAGGATAAACCATAGGATCCAAGTTGGCTGACATACAATTTTTAAAAGACGACCTCTTGGGTAAATAACAACTTCCCTCGAGGTTGGGGGAGCACCATCTTCACCAACAAACACAACAGCAACTTCATCATGTGAAGGTAGATAATAGCGACATCTATCACCCCCTTCAAGTAAAGACATTTTTACAACAGAAGCTAAGTTCAAACGAAATTCGTCAAGCGGCTCTAGACCTTCTAGAGCCGCTTGACGAATTTCTTCATCTTCTACTTCAGCCATGTTTTTAAATGCAAGAGCAAATGGACTTTGTTCAGTAATCATAGTTTGCAATTGAAACATTAAATCACGTAAACAAAGATCATTTTCACGTTGTTGCATTCTAAAATTTATTGCTGCAAGTGGATCATAAATATATAGTTGAGAATATATTGGTGGAATATCTTGATCTGCCCTAAGATTACCTAGAATTACACGATGAAAAATCTGGCCACATATTTTAATACATGGAGGCCCATGATTTATTGGTTGAACTACATTTGCTGTAAAAGAAGCAAAAGAAAGACAGGCATTATAATTTCGAATATGTTTTAAAAAATTGACATTAGCATTACAATCAACATAACTCCCTGTAAATAAATCCTGTAAAGCTTGCGTTAATGGTGAAAGTGGAGGCAAAGCTACCTTACCATTCTGGCAACATAGAAAATGTGTTTCATCTAGAAATTTTTAAGCACCACAGTGCTGACAAATTTGGTTCATTTCTCCTAAATAATTACAATCTGGAATATCATTACTTCTTGCTATAGAATACATTCGTCCTTGTCCAATAGATCTTCTTACATTTTGGCGACGATTAACTTCGCCTTGATCAAGCCTATTTCTTTCATTTTGTAAATGACTAATTTCATCTCGCCTAAGTCTATTTCGTTCATTTCGTCTACGATTATTTTCAACACGCCTTATAGCACTTACATCATCTTGTAAATACATAACTTCATCTAACCTATCATCCATTTCAATGTCATCATTTTCATTAAACATATTTATCAAAGCAACACTAATTTTTTTTTTTTTTACTACTCTAAAGTTAACAATAAAGCATAAAAACTTAATAAATAACTAAAAGATTTTACTCAAAAAATTAAAAAAAAAAATTCTTAAAACAAATATATATAAAGTAACCAAATAAATGCAAAAAAAAATTAATTTGCCATCATCAAAAGTAATACAGGTTTCTTAATTTTATTTAATATAAGTTAAGAAAAACCTGCAACTATATTAACAAAGACTATATTAAAAAAAAGTTAAAATTTATTATATTTCTAATAAAAAAATTTAAAAACAAACAAATATTCTTTTATTCGAAATAGTAAAGTGTTTCTAATATATATATATATATATATATATATATATATATATATATATATATATATATATATATATATATATATATATATATATATATATATATATATATATATATATATATGTATATATATATATATGTATATATATATATATATATATATATATATATATATATATATATGTATATATGTATATATATATATATATATATATATATGTATATATGTATATATATATATATATATATATATATATATATATATATATATATATATATATATATATATATATATATATATGTATATGTATATATATACCTATATGTATATATATACATATATGTATATATGTATATATATATATGTATATATATATATATATATATACATATATACATATATATATATATATACACATATACATATGTATACATATATACATATACATATGCTTATATACATACATACACACACATATATACATATCCTTGGAGTCGCGGTCAATTTAAATAAAGATTACAATAAATTAGTTACGTAATAAAATTTTAAAAAGGTTATATATTACCTATAATTTTAAGCTACTAAACATTATCTACTTAATGTCTAATTAAACATTTTGAACTCGTGAATGATACTACCTATTAATCATTTTTTAAACAACAGTTTATAAAGATAAGCCAAAGAAAAAAACATTACGCAAAAAATTATCAAAGATAACGTTGTGTATTTTCAATATATTATATAAAAGGCTAGACAACACATAGACCTAAAGTAGTGCTTGACAGGTAAAAAATAAAAAATATATCTCTATACGTTTGCCAAGTCACACCACTTTGAAATCATGGAAACAACATTATATAAACATATGTACTAACTATTAAACACAATATATTTTTTTAATGTTATATAACATATAAAAACACCTCATTTAACAATCATATACACATTAGATAAAATACATTTCATACTATTATAAAAACACATTTAAATAAACAACTATATAACATATATCACCTCATTTAACAATCATATGCACATTAGATAAAATACATTTCATACCATTATAAAAACACATTTATATAAACAACTATATAACATATACCACTAAATACACGTGTTTATCAAAAACTTTTTTAACTTGGAGCATAATATAAACATATATGCAAACTTTTAACAACTATAAAACAATATTTATTAGCTTCAATTATTTTTAATGTAACAAAGAATGCAGATACAATGTACAACATTGTTAATAGAAATGAAGTTATATTAGTCAGTATATATTAATCTAAAGCAATGAAAAAGAAGAAACCATTTAAGAACAAAATTAAAAATTTCTAATAAATTCATATTTAGATACCTTAAAATGAAACATAGAACAACACTCTTTTGACAAATTGCAGAAGAAATTTTCTTTATTTTTCTATTCCTTATTATTTATCCTTAGAGAAATTATATATATTTTTATATATAGTTGTATTGAAGGCTAGACAACACTTAGACCTAAAGCAGTAACACCGCTTGACTGGTAAGGTTAACAAATCTTGCTCTACATGTTTGCCAACTCACACCACTTTGAAATCATGGAAATAACATTATATAAACATATATACTAACTATAAAAAACAATATAGTTTTTTAATGTATAATTAAAAACTTACATTAAAAAACTATATTGTTTTTGTTACATTATATAAACATAAAAAAAACAACTCATTTAACAATCATTCACACATTAGATAAAATGTATTTCATACTATTATAAAAACACACTTATAAAACAAATAAATAACATATATCACCACATACACGTATTTATCAAAAACCTTTTAACTTTGAGCATAATATAAACTTATATGTAAACTTTTAACAACTATAAAACAACATTTATTAGCATCAATTATTTTTAATGTAACAAAAAATGCAGACTACAATGCAAAATATTCTTAATAAAAATGAAGTTATGTCAGTCAGTATATATTTATTTAGAGTAATGATAAAGATGAAACCATTTAAAAACAAAATTAAAAATTTCTAATAAATATATATTCAGATTTTTAATTTTTCTTTTAAACAATGAACCACATCAATTCTTCTCGAAAATAAAG
The DNA here is from genome assembly GCF_022113875.1 of Hydra vulgaris. Taxonomy (NCBI): domain Eukaryota; kingdom Metazoa; phylum Cnidaria; class Hydrozoa; order Anthoathecata; family Hydridae; genus Hydra; species Hydra vulgaris. The sequence goes on along the minus strand of NC_061167.1, from coordinate 31,173,510 downwards.
ATATATCAGCTCTAATTTGCTTGCTGACTTTACTCGATAGACCGCGTGGAAAATATAACCGTGCTTAAAAAAGTCTAGAAACTACTTAAATAGTGTATTTTACAAAATACAGAACCGTAATTAACAAAAAGAACAATAGGCATAACTAAGCGCACTAATATTCGCTGCGGTATTAATATTTAGATTAGTTTTAAAATAATCTAAATTTAATAAAAAATTTCAATTAAAGTTGTAATTGTAAGCTGAATTAAAAAATTTAAATGAAAAATTTTAAATGAAGTTGTAGTTGTAAACTAAAATAAAAATTTTAACTGTTGTTGTAGTTGGATGAATATTTAAATTTCATAATCCACAATAACCTATTTTACTACAAATACTTAAATATGGAAATATTTTTCCATTTGCTTCAAAATATTTTAAATATAATTGTGGCTATGAAAACAGATTTTTTTAAATCCTAATTGGAACAAGATTTACTTTTTCTTTTTTCCTTACAGCATTGACATAGGTAGGAAAGGTTGATCCTATGGTCTGCTGTGTATAAATACCTTTCAAATACACATACAAATAAATTTGAAAATTCAAGGAATAAAGAATTGAAAAAAAAAAAAAAAAAGAAAAATAAATTAAAAGAATTTTCAAAATCATTCACAATTGTTCAGGGGAAATTTTTCACTCAACAGTTACCCTTAGTATTTAAGTATAATGTGTACTAAATAAATAATAATGTTATTTATTTACCCAGTTTATTTATTATTGTAATAAATAAACTGGATAAATAAATGTTACTATTATTTCTTCCAGTCAGCCCAATTGTAAAAATAGACAAAAATTATTCATTCAAAAAAATCTATAAAAGTTATTTATTTTGAAAGCTAAATAAATTTGCTAATAAAGTCTATAAAATTTATTTATTCAGAAAGGTAAATAAATAATATAATATATATAATAGTTTTTAGCTACTTTCTAAGTGATGATATGTAATTTAAAATTTGGTAAATTTCTAAAATTTTTATACTTGTAAAAAGTTATTATATCAGCAATAATTCTAAAAAGCCTATGTAATAGTTTTATGTAATTTTTTAAATTTGTTATTTAGTATATTTTTGAATAAATTAACAATAAAAATGCCAATTTTTAAAATAATGTTTTTTTAGTTGTTTTAAACTTAACTAAATAATTTTGTAAATTTTATAAATTTGCGTTTTTAAAAAAAAAAATCGAAAGACCAGATAAAATTTCAAGTTGTCAAAAGTGCTAACTTTTCTCTACTAATCACATTTTTTCTTTTACAAAAATATTCTTTTATCTAAAATATCTTTAAAAAATATTCTTAGAGTAGTTGAAGCAAAGTAACATTTTTTTATTTACATGTCTGTTTAGCAAAAATTATATTAATGTAAAACATATTTGCTTTTTATTTACAAATCTGTTTAGCAAAAATTATATTAATGTAAAACATATTTGCTTTTTATTTACAAATCTGTTTAGCAAAAATTATATTAATGTAAAACATATTTGCTTTTTATTTACATGTCTGTTTAGCAAAAATTATATTAATGTAAAACATATTTGCTTTTTGTTTACATGTCTGTTTAGCAAAAATTATATTAATGTAAAACATATTTGCTTTTTATTTACAAATCTGTTTAGCAAAAATTATATTAATGTAAAACATATTTGCTTTTTATTTACATGTCTGTTTAGCAAAAATTATATTAATGTAAAACATATTTGCTTTTTATTTACAAATCTGTTTAGCAAAAATTATATTAATGTAAAACATATTTGCTTTTAATTTACATGTCTGTTTAGCAAAAATTATATTAATGTAAAACATATTTGCTTTTTATTTACATGTCTGTTTAGCAAAAATTATATTAATGTAAAACATATTTGCTTTTTATTTACATGTCTGTTTAGCAAAAATTATATTAATGTAAAACATATTTGCTTTTTATTTACAAATCTGTTTAGCAAAAATTATATTAATGTAAAACATATTTGCTTTTAATTTACATGTCTGTTTAGCAAAAATTATATTAATGTAAAACATATTTGCTTTTTATTTACATGTCTGTTTAGCAAAAATTATATTAATGTAAAACATATTTGCTTTTTATTTACATGTCTGTTTAGCAAAAATTATATTAATGTAAAACATATTTGCTTTTTATTTACATGTCTGTTTAGCAAAAATTATATTAATGTAAAACATATTTGCTTTTTATTTACATGTCTGTTTAGCAAAAATTATATTAATGTAAAACATATTTGCTTTTAATTTACATGTCTGTTTAGCAAAAATTATATTAATGTAAAACATATTTGCTTTTTATTTACATGTCTGTTTAGCAAAAATTATATTAATGTAAAACATATTTGCTTTTTATTTACATGTCTGTTTAGCAAAAATTATATTAATGTAAAACATATTTGCTTTTTATTTACATGTCTGTTTAGCAAAAATTATATTAATGTAAAACATATTTGCTTTTTATTTACATGTCTGTTTAGCAAAAATTATATTAATGTAAAACATATTTGCTTTTTATTTACATGTCTGTTTAGCAAAAATTATATTAATGTAAAACATATTTGCTTTTAATTTACATGTCTGTTTAGCAAAAATTATATTAATGTAAAACATATTTGCTTTTTATTTACATGTCTGTTTAGCAAAAATTATATTAATGTAAAACATATTTGCTTTTTATTTACATGTCTGTTTAGCAAAAATTATATTAATGTAAAACATATTTGCTTTTTATTTACATGTTTGTTTAGCAAAAATTATATTAATGTAAAACATATTTGCTTTTTATTTACAAATCTGTTTAGCAAAAATTATATTAATTTAAAACATATTTGCTTTTTATTTACAAATCTGTTTAGCAAAAATTATATTAATGTAAAACATATTTGCTTTTTATTTACATGTTTGTTTAGCAAAAATTATATTAACGTAAAACATATTTGCTATAAGATATATGATTTAAACTATAAGTCATTTGCCGACTAGGATGTATTATTTGCAAAACTAAAACTACTAAATGGATAGATAATGAGACAATATGTGTAGGTTTTTTAATTGATTGATTGTCACAAAAAACATGGATGTTGTACAAAAACTAATAAGGAAACTTGCTGCTACCATCTAATGTCCAATAGAATCTATCATTCGCGATACATTTCTTATAAAATTGGATATTTTTCCAAATGTAAAGGACTCACTGAAAAATCACAAACCAAATCTGATCAAAAAAGTATAGGTTGAAAAATAAGTTGACTTGGTGAACTAATACATAATGCAAGAGACAGGGTTATTACTAAAAAGAAATTATATTTTATTGTCCTTATTCTTTAACAAAACAATATAATTTTAAAGTCACTGCTAGAGACTAGAGACAGGGTTATTACTAAAAAGAAATTATGTTTTATTGTAACTAGCAAGAAAATATCAACAATCCTAAGTTTCTAGGGTTTCTTAATCATTAGTTTTGATTTTATTTTCAAACATTTTTCTTGTTTGCCGTCTTTTTTGCTTCATCAAATCTCTACAATAATACCTTGAAATAAAAGTGATAAACAAACAAGATAATGAAAAAATTATAGATATTATCATAGCCTATCTATTGGAGAACGACAGGAGCAATATGCCCAGGGTATTCTATTTTATTCAAATAACTTGACAACATATTTTATTGTTAATGCATTGACATTACATGCAAAGGTTTATATTTTTATTTTGAAGCAATTCATCCCCATTATTATCATCAAAGTCAAATAATAAATGAAGTTTAGTTTCCTATAGTACATTGCAAAGTCAACCTCAGTTGTTGGATGTTGGTAACTACCTGACTACCTGTAAAAAGATCTGATATAAAAAAATGTTAAATGGAAGAAATGTAAATCCTTTCATGACGCAAGGGGGAAGCAAAGTTACATTTAGTCACAATTGCAAAATTGTTGCTAACAAAATGACTTATTTCTAAAACACTTGTCTGTAAATAATATTAACACACATATATAAACCAAATTATTATTTACAATAAGATATACCTTATTATTATCAATCCATATACAATATGCTTATGATATCACTATATCATTGCTTAAATCTTTTTAGCCATGTATTTAGCTCATTTTATATATATATATATATATATATATATATATATATATATATATATATATATATATATATATATATATTATATACATATATATATATACATATATATATATATATATATATATATATATATATATATATATATATATATATATATATATATATATATATATATATATATATATATATATATATATATATATTGATAATAATAAGGTATATCTGCAAAGGCATATCTAAGGTACAATATATATAATTGATAATAATAAGGTATATCTACTAAGGTACAATCTTTTTAGCCATGTATTTAGCCAATTTGATATATATATATATATATATATATATATATATATATATATATATATATATATATATATATATATATATATTAAATGTTGACATCTTCAATAGAATCTATTTTGATAAATACTTTAAAAGAAAACTTCTTTTTATGGATTAATTTTTACGATATTTCGAAGGAATATTGATACCCTCGCTATCAAATAATATTAAAAACCGTTATAAAAAATAAAACCGCTATATTATACAAAACTGTATTATACAAAATGATGATATACATTCACGGTTCCAGGTAGAAGAAGATGTGCAAAAATTTTCAGATCTACTTAACAAACAACATAAAAGTATTCAATACACAATGGAATCTGCCGACTTTAATACATTAAACCAATACATTAAACTATCTTGATGTTTCAGTTACCAACAATAAAATGTGACATAATTCAACAGCATTTAGACAGCTGGCTAATGTGTTTCTCATTTTATTAAGTTTTGGGTAAAATTCTATATTTGATTCTAAGATTTGATCATTCAAATCACCTCCAAAAAAGTACGTTTTTTGGTATATAAAGAAACAGCCCATCATACTAATTTTGAAAAGTGTAATGTCAACTTTTACTTTTACATTTTGTGGATGCCAGACAATTAGTCATTTCTTTAACTTGTTTCAACATAAAATATCATCTAGATACCAGCCAGTAGCTTTCCAATTAAACTTTGGACACACATCTGATAAGTACCTAAAATTAAATAAACCCACCATGAATAAAATTTGAAATCATCTTTTTTTCATTAATCAATTAATAAAATCTAACCTGTTCAAGATGTAAATTCTTGTAACAGGCTATTTCTAAGTCCTCCGCATAAAACTACTCCAAAAAATTGAATACTCTAGAGTGTGTGGTAGTAATGGATCAAAACTCTGCGTGAAAAATGATGTGCTGTACTTATATGCAAATCAAAGTCATACAAACAAAAATATTTTTTTCTGTTTCCTTCCTCTCTTCCTATTTTTTTCTTTATTTTAATGAAGCTTGACAGCTAGGTCTAGTCCTTGGATGCTTTTTTTTTTTTATTTCTGCTTTTTTATATTGTTTCATTTGATTAACAAGCTTATATGAGCTGATAAATTGTTCTTTGGGAGGAAAAATGAAAACATTTGGTATTTTGTTGGACATTCTTGTTTCAATTTTTCAAAAAACAATTTTTAATTGTTGCATTCTCATTTCTTGGACATTCTTGTTTTCTTGGCAAATGAAACATCAGTAATAAAGAAAGTAGGAAAGTTAGTACAAAAAAAAAAAAAATTAAAATGCTACTTGGGAGCATATTTAAAAAAATATAATGCATCAAAAATTAATTTATATTATTTGTTTATAAAATAAATTATTTTTTTATTTTATTTTGTGATGGTTTTTTTTTTATCTCGAAGTATTAACTGAAAATAATTTAAAATAACTTAACATAATTTTGTGCATTTCAGAATAATTTTAGATGTATTCTTATTGTTCATATAAAAAATTACTACAAAATTCTATAAACATCCATCACCCTTGATTGTTGTATCTTTTTTTGTATATGCATTTATGTATATATGTCTATATTTTATATTTCAAATAGAAATAATAATTATTTTAAAAATATTAAACTTAGGAAATTAAAAAGAAAATAATCTAGTCTAAGTTTTTTTATGTTTAACAGCTTGAGAGAGAGTTTTGGCAGTCAGAAAAGAAGAAAAATTCACACAAAAGTATTTGTATTTCAAAGTTTTTTTTATTGTTAATCTTTTTTTTTATTTTTAAAATAAGAGACTTAATAACCAAATAAGACTATTAATAAAAATGTCATGATAAATAAGCCATAATAATACCTTCCTTGTTTGGGGAGGTAACTAAGTATATGTAAGCTGGAAATATATGGTATTTCACGAATAAACAATGCAAAAATTATTTAAAATATTAAAATTCAAGTTTTTTATATATCTAGAGCATGTTGTTTTTAAAACAGCTATAACTTTTAAGAAAGTTTATGTTATTATCAGTTATTATAAATGTTTATTTATGTTGATTTGATTATGAGTTTATTTTCTAAATGATTAGACCTCAACATTTTATTTGAACAAACTTTGAGTTTAAGTTGTAAATTTTTGCTTGTTTACTTTAAGTTACAACAATCTGTTATGATTATCTGAAAAAAACTTTTTCTGACAGCTAAAGGTCTACACTTTTATCAATATTTTTGAAATTTTCAGGGAAAAAAAGCTTTGTAAGCTAGTAATGCAAAAGTTGATTAGACATAATATTTTTATTTCATATCACATAGTGACCAATTGTCTTTCAGCTAAAAGTTTCAAATCACTCGTAGACCAATTATCTTTTAGATAAAAGTATTAAATCACTCATAGACCAATTATCTTTCAGATAAATGTTTCAAATCACTCACTGCCTAATTATGTTTCAGATAAAAGTTTTAAATCTCTCATTGACCAATTATCTTTCAGATAAATGTTTCAAATCACTCATAGACCAATTATCTTTAAGATTATTCCTGAGTATTCCTAACATATTTAACTTATTTATGTCACATCATAATAATTTTAATAAGATTATTTATGTCACACATAATAATTTTAATAAGATTTAATAAGTAAAGCACTTTGATAATGTATATTTTGACTCATTATTATTCAATAATAAAATTTAAAAAAAAATGGAAGACTTTACATTAGTTAATATTTTTGTCTATTTTCTGGATTTACTTGTGAATATTTAGGATTAGTTTGTTGTCATATGGGAGCATCTATAAAGTCTTTTCATTGTCTTTTCCAACGCATAATTTTTCATAACATTAAAAACAAAAAAACTTTTGGTTAACTCAACATTTCCCTACTACATAACATTGATTTTTTAAAATCGTGAAATTCAATGCTTTTGTTTAAGAAATTCAAGTTTTAGGAGAGAAAAGATAGTAAAATCTCACACATACTCGATGTCTTTAACACCACTCCCACCACCACCCCTTCCTTGTATGCGTTCATAAGTTTTTTGAGTAGTCTCTCTCCCCCATACCTGTGTACATGCTTTATGGAAGACCCCTATTTAAGAAATTTTTATTTATTTTAACTTGTATTAAAAGAGTTTAATTAATTTGTATTAAAAGAGTTTGTGAGTTGTTCTATTGTTAATTATAATATAAATTCATCTCACACTTTCATCTTACAATTCATCATAATTTAATTACTTAAAAAAACAAGAATACATATTTGGAAATACAAGAACACATATTTTACATATTTTGTCAACTTTGTGAAATTGATGGGTGGTGCAACTTTTTATTACTTTAATTGGAATTTGCACATCAAACAGTGGATGTATTAGGTGAAATTATTGAAAAAGGTTTTAATTATGTTATTAATAAACTTGAAAAATAAAGGGTCAAATAAACAAGATGTAAAGCCTATGTAATTAACTTTTTTTTAAATAGATTAATTTTATAATTAATAAATTAAAAGTGTTAGATTACCTTTTTCATTAGTTGATACATCAGATACAATCCAGAAAAATGAAACTTGGTTAAATAAAATTTCAAAAAGTTTTGAGGAGTTTCAAAAAATGGTCACTGAAAAATTAAATTTGTTAACCAACAGAGTTGAATATTGGGAAACAGTTCATCAGAAGTATTTATTTAAAATTGTTAGTTTTTTCCTTTTGTTACCAACCTCATTTCATGCGTTTCATCACTTACATTCTTGTTTGTTGTCCTATTTGCATTGCTATGTTTTGCAATGCAAATGAGAAAACAAAATAAATTTAAATAGAACTAATAAATTAAAATTTTTTGTGTTTTTGTTTTATATAGACTTCATTTGATATACAAAGATATTGTAAAACAGTTGACATACTGGAAGGAACAATCAGTAATTTTTCTTCGAATTGAGTTCATGTCTGGCGGGAACATAAGATTTGAGGAAGGAACAAATAATGATTTTTGGTAAAGGTTTATCAAATGCATACTTTAAGGTGTACATTTGATTTAAGAAGTATAATGTAGATGGCTAAATGCTGAATCTATATATATCTCATTATTTTACTCTCTAATACTTTTACTACTCACAGTTTCCTTACTATTACAATATACAATCTAATGTTTACTATTACTATATACAATCTAATGTTTACTATTACTATATACAATCTAATGTTTACTATTACTATATACAATCTAATGTTTAACAATTGCAACTATTGTACTCTTTTGATTAAACAAGAAAATTTTGGTCAGTAGAATCTCAATTTATGAATTTTCTACCAATCAAAATGATTTTGATCAACTGCTACTGATAAAAATATTTTTTTGTAATAAATTGGTTTTAGATCTAATTTCTTGTTTATTTGTTGTTATTTTTTGTTTTTTTATATAAAGATTATCTATGATATTATTTTTATAACAATGCTAATTATCTATGATATTATTTTTATAACTGATACGATAAAACAATATTTATTGTTTTATAGGTATCAGCCTTGCCATGATCTTGTTCAATCTCGATTTTTTGCTCAAGAATTTAAGGTTAACAGTTATATAATAGTTTTTCATAATATTCATTATATCAATGTCATCTATTGTCATTTTATTCATATGTTAATAATGTATTATATGTAAATTTTTAATGTAAATTTGTAATTAAATTGTTAAATGTTATTAAAATAAGATTCAAGTCAAACTCAAACTGTAACTATATTCATTATAACATTATAACATATAGATTTTTATATTAATGATAATAAATAATAAAATTTTATAGGACTCATGGAGTATTGTGAATTTGAAAATTCAAAAAATATTTTGTGTTCAGAATCGTATTTTAAAGCTACGATTTGATAAAAAGGCAGAAGTAATTTTAGGAACTGAAGAATATAATGAAAGGTACTACATTTTATGTTGTTATGCAGGGGTTAAAATAGGTGCAGGATACAGGCACCTCTCAGACTGTTTTTAAGACCCATTTAATTAGGACAACAGATTATTGCTCATTTTTCCTGACAAAAATGAGGTTGAAAAAAAAGGGGGAAGGGGTTGGCTACCCCCTCTAGAAAATCTCTTGGAAAAGGTCTGATGTGTTTTTGTTAAATTTTCAATAATAGTTAATTTTAAATTTTAATTTTTTTGAACCATTTCTTGCCAGATTTTTTGTCATATAAATAAGCACAGTACATTTTTTCTTTTAACTCAGTTGAACAGACTTTGTAGATACAGAAAAAGCGTCATTAAAATATTTTCAAATGCGCAAAAAAAGTTTAAAAAATAAAAAAACCTTTTTTAAAGTTAAAACATTTTTTTTAAAGTTAAAATATTTCTTTTAAAATTAGTAAACCTTTTTAAAAGTTAAAACATTTTTTTTAAAGTTAAAATATTTCTTCTAAAATTAGTAAACCTTTTTTAAAGTTAAAACATTTTTTTTAAAGTTAAAATATTTCTTCTAAAATTAGTAAACCTTTTTTAAAGTTAAAACATTTTTTTTAAAGTTAAAATATTTCTTCTAAAATTAGTAAACCTTTTTTAAAGTTAAAACATTTTTTTTAAAGTTAAAATATTTCTTCTAAAATTAGTAAACCTTTTTTAAAGTTAAAACATTTTTTTTAAAGTTAAAATATTTCTTCTAAAATTAGTAAACCTTTTTTAAAGTTAAAACATTTTTTTTAAAGTTAAAATATTTCTTCTAAAATTAGTAAACCTTTTTTAAAGTTAAAACATTTTTTTTAAAGTTAAAATATTTCTTCTAAAATTAGTAAACCTTTTTTAAAGTTAAAACATTTTTTTTAAAGTTAAAATATTTCTTCTAAAATTTATTTGAAAATTTTTTAGCTTTTATTTTACTTTTATACAAATTTTATTTTGTATTAAAGTAAAATAAAATTATTTTATTTTGTTAATTTAACAAAAAGTATTTAGTTTCTATTGTATCTTTCATATTTGAGTAACAATTTAGATTAATTAAAATTGTATCAAGAATGAGCAAGGTATCAATTTTAAAAATGTAAAAAGTAAATTATATATAAGTAAAATTATAAGTAAAACATTAGTAGACTTTCAAATACAATCAAAAAATTGGTTGCATTATTTTTCAAAATTTGAAAATTTTTTTTCTTGTATTCACTCCATGGTTTTCAACTTTTGGTGCAGCTGCTATATCTAATCCAGATCATTTTTTTTCATCTTTTTTAAAAGAGCAACTTTTAAGAACAAACCCCTATTTATTGTTGCAAGAAATCAGTGTAAAAAGGTACTGTCTGATGCTAAGCTCCATTATTTTCAAGTCACTTAACCTTATATCTTATCTCTTCAAGTCACTTAACCTTATATCTTATCTCTTCAAGTCACTTAACCTTATATCTTATCTCTTCAAGTCACTTAACCTTATATCTTATCTCTTCAAGTCACTTAACCTTATATCTTATCTCTTCAAGTCACTTAACCTTATATTTTATCTCTTCAAGTCACTTAACCTTATATCTTATCTCTTTAAGTCACTTAACCTTATATCTTATCTCTTCAAGTCACTTCACCTTATATCTTATCTCTTCAAGTCACTTAACCTTATATCTTATCTCTTTAAGTCACTTAACCTTATATCTTATCTCTTCAAGTCACTTAACCTTATATCTTATCTCTTCAAGTCACTTAACCTTATATCTTATCTCTTCAAGTCACTTAACCTTATATCTTATCTCTTCAAGTCACTTAACCTTATATTTTATCTCTTCAAGTCACTTAACCTTATATCTTATCTCTTTAAGTCACTTAACCTTATATCTTATCTCTTCAAGTCACTTCACCTTATATCTTATCTCTTCAAGTCACTTAACCTTATATCTTATCTCTTTAAGTCACTTAACCTTATATCTTATCTCTTCAAGTCACTTAACCTTATATCTTATCTCTTCAAGTCACTTAACCTTATATCTTATCTCTTCAAGTCACTTAACCTTATATCTTATCTCTTCATAACTTTTACCTCATAAATATTACCTCTCTTAAATAAATATTTTCAACAGCATTTTTAACAAAGGTGTCTAACATTATCTCTAATTCAAATGACTGATCTTATTACCTCTCTTAAATAAATATTTTCAACAGCATTATTAACAAAGGTGTCTGACATTATCTCTAATTCAAATGACTGATCTTATTACCTCTCTTAAATAAATATTTTCAACAGCATTATTAACAAAGGTGTCTGACATTATCTCTAATTCAAATGACTGATCTTATTACCTCTCTTAAATAAATATTTTCAACAGCATTATTAACGAAGGTGTCTGACATTATCTCTAATTCAAATGACTGATCTTATTACCTCTCTTAAATATAAGGAAGAATAAACTCAGGCGTTCACTGCTCGTGTGTGACCATTCGGCAAATTTTATATGCCAAATTTCTAAAAAAAACGGAAGAATTACTTGCAAAGATCTTTTCTTATAATTTAACTCTTGAATCTTATGATCATTCTCTTCCTTCTATTCCAATTAAACAGGTTAACCCATTTTTGGACATTCAAATCACTCAAGCTTCCGTTGCTAAAGTCATTGTCTCAATTAAACTCTTCTACAGCTTGTGGTCCAGACAATATTCCTGTCATAGTCTTACAAAATTGTCCTCCATAACTCTCTTCAATTCTCTCTAAACTATTTAATAAGTGGTTGACTGAGTCTTGCTTTCCTGCCTGCTGGAAAATAGCATTTGTGGTTTAAACTTTTTTTAAACTTCTCCAAAAGCTTGCATCATATAGTGTATCTAGTAAAATTTTTGAGATTATCAAATTGTTTCTTTCTAACCGCTTTATTACTCGTCCTTAAAGGCCAACACTCTTCTTCATTTCCAGCAACTTCTGAAGTACTTCAAAATTCTATCCTTGGTCTTATTTTGTTCCTTATTTACATGAATGATCTTGACAACTTTACATCTATAATAACTAAACTTTAAACTCTTGTTTTGACAAAAAGTCTTTGATTGCTTAGAAAATGCAGCCAATCTTGAATCTGGCTAGCAGTGGCTTGTAAATTTTAACTCCAACAAAACTATTTATTTAACAAAACTAGTTATTTACTGCAAACAGCTACCACAAAACTGTCGACATTTCTATATTGATGAATAGCAACCCATTCTATGATGAATGGCAGTCTTCTACCTTATGACTTTTTGGATTACCTTCACTACTGACCTCTCATGGAAACTATATATAAAATTGATTGCTAAATCAACAACCGCTAAGAACCCTTCTCTATCCACTAAGAATCCTTTTTTATTATGCTTGCCATTTTCTTGATTTCATTCTTTACCTCTACAAATCTCTTATTTCCCCCTGTATGGAATACTGTTGTCATATTTGGTTCTTCTAATGATACTCTTTCTCTTCTAGACAAAGTCTTTTACGCCTTTTAAACGTAGTTGGACCCACTTTATTTGCTAATCTTAAGCCTCTCTCCCATTGTCATAAAGTTGCATATTTTTCTTTTTTCTACAAATACTATCATGGTCACTGCTCAAAGGAGCTATCAACTCTAGTTCTTTTATTTAGGAGCTATTAACTCTAGTTCTCAAAGAAGCTATCAACTCATTCTTGCTTGACTCGTCATTCAGCAAAGTCTCATTCTTTTACTGTATCTGTCCCTGCATGCACTGAAAACATTTGTATAATTTTTTTTTTCCACACTTTAACCTTTTAAAACTTTCTATTATCTTCATATTTTCCTGACTCATACAGTCTACAACTTTTCAAGTTTCCTGTCATCTGTTTCCTAGCTCTTTAACTCTATTCTCTTTTTTTATAGTAACTCCCAATTTTGTAGTGGTTGCTTGCGCCCTTGTTGGGAGTGAATCAGTACAACAACAAAAAAATCTACATGATAAAAATTTGATCATCTACATGATGATTAATTTGGAATTGTCATTAATAACTGGGGTGTACCGGATCTTATAGGCTGCTATTACAAAGGAGTGCTACTACATCCATTATTTTGTAGCCTGCTGCTACAAGGGAGTGTTGCTACATTGACTATTTTATAGCTTGTTTCTACAAGGAAGAACTGTTAGATTGACTGTGGATTTAGCATACAACCTACTAGTTTAGTGCATTTGTTGATGATTCAACAATTGTTTGATTGCTTAAGCTGCTAATGAACTTTCAGTTTTCTTATTTGACAATTGCTTGTCCATTGACATGTTCATTCTTCTTTCTAAATTGATCCTAATATATTCATGTTTATCAAATAATCAATACATAGTAGGTAGGAATTAATATCTAGTTTATCCAGGTTTTAAAAAAGCTGTTTTCATGTTGGCTGCATCATTAATAGTTTTTTTCTCTGGTTTTGTCAATCTTTGACTTGGACTAGGTAAGTAAGCTTTGATCACATTTTTGATGCCTTTGCTTAGTATTGCATTATATGTTTTCATTAAAAGATCTCAAACTATGGTCAAAATTTTTAAATTATGATGTTAACTATTTGTGTTATACAAGAAGTTTAGTTGGTGAGGCGAAGTTGTCTCTAATGAATGATACTTAAAACCCTATTTAATATCTTTCGATTTTAGAAATTGTTGATGTCAATCATTTGCTCTTTTTATGACTGCCAAATAACTTCAGATATTGTTAGCATATAATATAATCAATAACTTTAATTGTAATATACTGAAAAGAAGTGTTGGATTCAAAAGTTAATCTGTTTTTGCATAAATTGCTCAATACTAATGAAAACTTATTAAAATAACTTCCTGACAACTTGTTAAAAAAAAGATCAATCATAAAAATAAAAAACAGCAAAAAATTGTTTTTTGCTGTGTTTTTTTTTGTGTTTTTTTGGTAAACTATAATCAAGTTTTTTTTCAATATAATAAAATTTTTTTTTTCTGTTTTCAAAAATGTTTTTTAAAACAGATTAGTTTAAATTTACAAAAAAACTTTCAAATAAACAGTATATGTTTATTTGAAATAAACATATACTGTTTATTTAAAAGTTTTTTTGTAAATTATATTGAAAAAAAAACTTTCAAATAAGCAGTATAACGTTATACTGTTTATTTAAAAGTTTTTTTGTAAATTTAAACTAATCTGTTTTAAAAAAATTAAACTTTTTTACTAATAAATGTTTTTTAAATTTTTTAATAATAAAGTAGTTATATTAATAATTTCAAAAAAATTCAATAATTTATTATAATATTTAAAATAGTCAAAATATTCTAAGAATTATCTAAGAATCTAAAATAGAATTTAATAAAATAGTAAAGAATCTAAAATAGTCACAATGCACTGTGTGCTTCGAGTTGTCTGCCCTAATTAAGTTTTTTAATTTAGTAAATAAATATATAAATATTAGATGTGAATGTTTCAAAAGGTATGTTTGGTTGTACTTTGAAATAAGTTCTTGTCTGAGATGTTAATGTATTATCAGATGAAAAAACAAGTTTTTGAAACAAAAAATTTATGTATATTAGCACCAGTTCATGAATTTCAAAATTTATTCAAATTTGAATCAGTGCCAAGTACTCTAAAAACATGTTTGATAATTTTACTTAGGTAAATAAATTCAATAACACAGCCAATCGTGTTTATCACATCACTAAACACTAATGCTCTGAAATTTAGTAATAAAATAATACATTTTATATAAACATTTTTTTTCATATATAATATCTGTTAGTTTTTGTCAAAAAATATTTGTGCATTAGTTGAAAACTAAATATGTTTAGTTAAGATTTTCTTTTTTTTTTTTGTAGCTCCAGCAGTCAAAGACACGAATTTATGGATTATTTATTCCTAATATCAGAATCTTGTGCTGAATTTTGTTTAGAAAAAATCCTTGAGGATGGTTTAAGTAATGAGGTAAGCAAATAAAAGCACAGGTAAGAGAGGGTCTGAATTAATTAAGATATATAATTTTATAAAAATGTAAAGTTTTGAATATAATTGTTTTTGTACTTGTTTTTTTGTTTGCTTATTGTCTTTATTTATTTTATTTATTTTGTTATTTATTTTTACTAAATTAATAACTTATCTATAATTATTTTAATGTATAAATTTTTTATGTTTATGTTTTTTTTAAAAACATAAACATAAATAATAAATATAAACTGCATCTCTTTATGTTTATTTTTTATCCTTATAATATATTTTTGTAGCTTTATATAAAATGATTTTTAATTTCTATAAAATAATTTGTAAAACTTAGAATGCAAATATGGCAGTTAAGTTAACAAACAGTGTATATATTGCTGACAAAGCTCGCATCAAGAATGTTTATAAAAGCGTTCCTGATTGTAATATTCAAAACTGTTGTACCAGTAGGTTTGGTAAGTGAACTTTTATTTCTTGTGAAAATTTATGAAACTAATACTATAAGAATTTTAAAACATTGTAATCTCTTTTTGTGCAAGCGTGAGTATAACGTGTTGTCTGTGGTGCTGCATATGTATTTCAAGTTTCTTTTGGTATTTTAAAGTTGTAGTGATTCTTGAAAAGTGTTTTTGTGAAGTGTGAAATATATCATTTAAAGTATTTTTTTGAAAGTGCAATAAATCTTGTATAAATTTTTTTTTTTTTTTTTGAGCTAATTTGGTAATGGTAATTTTTTCATGATTTCTAAGAGAGAATAGAATAAAAAGTCAGTATCTGTAGAGTGGAACACCTTTTAAATATGCTACCTCTTAAAAGTTTTGGATATCACTATTTTGAAACAAGGATTAATCTGGGAGTAAATTTCAAAGAACCACTGGTTGTTGGAAAAAAGTTTTATAAAGCGAAAATATGATTTCCAAAGGTGTATAGATCACATCAAAATATGCCCTGTGATTTGCAACAGGAGAACCCCTTTACCAGGCCTATTTCTAAATGATGCATGCGCAAAATGGTCAAAATTATTGTTCTTCAAAATTTGAATAATTATGTACTGTTTTATATTTTATGTTGAACAATTTTTTACATTGCACTATGATCTCAAAATGAAAGGGTGTCTACTTATTAAACTGTTTTCAAACCTAAAACCTTTTATTCAGTCTAGAGAAACGTGTTATTCTGATGTGCTATGAATAATTGTGTTTACTCTATTTGTGATATATATTAAAGCAAAAAAAAAAAAATTCAAATTGTTTCAAATTGTAATCTAATTACTAGAAAGGAGGTTGTAACCGCAAATAAAGTAATTAACCACAAATAAAGTAAATAATGTAGCTTCCTCAACTGTAGTGGTCTTCTTGGTCTTGGGGAGGTGAATTCAAATAAAAAAAGAATGTAAACATCTTATTCATCATTTCTCACAACTTAGATTTTCAATCATTCCAGATGAGTTACAATAGTTTAAATAATCAGTACTTAAAGAGATTAGCAGAAATGAAATCAAAGACCACCAATAAGTAATAGACTCAAGCAACAGGTAGCTGATAATGTTGACACAATATTGTCACATTAACAGGTTTGTAGCATTCAAATGGAAAAGTGAAAACCTTGTAAAGAAATAGTTGTCCTATTTTAAATGCAAACAAAGTTTAAAAGAAGAACCAATTAATACACAAAAGTTGCTTAAGCTTTAAATATGTTATCAGTTAAATTTTTTATCATTAGAATAATTTTTTTAAGGCATGTGTGATGCCCCACAGAAAAAGATACGTTTCATAGGGTTGGATTAATCACCATTAAAAAATCAGGTTGGATTATTTCAAAGTTCTAAGATCAATGCAACTTTTATGAACATGTTGGTTTTTGTCATTAACTGAAAAACCTTGTCCAAACTGGTCTTGGCCTTACTGAGCTTTTTACAATGCTCAGTAAGGCAACTCCCACAAAAAGGATTTCAATAGGCTTTTCAATTCTTTCATTAATAGATCTCAATCGCATCAATGAATCATGCATTTACTCAATATAGCTTTTCATCACCTCACAAGCAAATAAGCTCAAGTTGAACCCTGTGTATTTTGACCAGCCACTTTAGTTAATGGTAATCAAATAGTCCGTGCAGAAAATCTCCACATTATTTGCAAGCTTGGTGGTTTTTATGCAATTTTGAGTTTTTTGGGATACATTTGTAAGTAAACTTAAGATAAGAAGAGGTATTGAGGATCTCTTTGTTGAGATATATGTTAGGAAAAGCTATTGCAAGAACTACAAGAGAATCCATTCGGTGACAAAGCATGTCCGTGTAGAAAATACAAAAAAAGGTATTTGCATCTATGTGGAGAAAGTTGTGAATCAGAATGTATGAATAGGCATAAGGTAAATTGAAAAGGTAACAATGAATCTTAAATTTACAATTTTACACATTTTTGCATCATTTATCTTTATTATCGAATATTTATCTTTCCAAAAGTTATAAGTTGTATGCAATCAAATTTATGTTGTATGCAATCAAATTTATTTCTTGAAGTCAGGAATGCAGAGTACCAAAAAGGATTCTGGAGTTGAAATGATAATTTCCTTATGGTTTTTGATATCCAAGAGCTCCAAAAATGTATAAAGATCCATAAATTAAGACTTTTAGGTTAGAGGAACAACCAAAGTTTGAACCTCCAGTCCTTATGTATATTAGGGACTAGGACTCCAAGACTCTAGGTTAAAAAAAAAATTCCTAGTCATAAAACCTTATGAGTTTTTATTTAATAATGCAGATCTAAAAGTTACTTGATACTTTTAGAGCTCTTGGACACTATAGACCAAGAGAAAATAGAGATTTAAAGCTGGAGGCTTTTTTGGACTCTGCATCCCTGCTTCAGGACATCAATGATGCATAAGAGGAAATGGAAAAAATAAGGCACTGAATTGTGGGTTTTCTTGTTATGAATCATTAGGCTATTTTTTCATGATCTACATATATTTGAATACCATTAACTAAAATTTCAGTTATGAAAATTTTCCCTCAAAAATAATCTAATTCAATTGAACTATTATTTAAAATATTAAAAAAATTTTACTGCTGTTAAAGTTCACCACCAACTGCTAGCCCTGCACAGTTATGAGAGAGAATCTTTTTTTTAACAGACCAAAGCTTTATTTTTTATCAAGACTCGAATATATGGTTTATCATTGAAAATGAAACCAATCATATTTAAAGGTATAAAAAAGTAAAAGAAAAATTGATTATGATGGTTTGTAAATACTAGGTTGGTTGAAAAGTTCGCGGAGCCGAAATGAAAAAACAATTTTATGATTCAAAAAATGACTTTATTCTTCAGTATATTCTCCCTTAAGAGCAATACACTTTTTCCAACGATTCTCCAATTCATGTATCCCATCTCTGAAGTGCGATTCCGGAAGGCCTTCAAAATACCCATTTACGGCTGCAATGACTTCTTCATGTGATGAGAAACGCTTTCCACGTAGAAATTTTTTGAGATGTGGAAAGAGGTGGAAGTCGGACGGAGCCAGATCTGGTGAATAGGGTGGATGTTCCAAGCGTTCGTACTTTAATTTGACCAATTTCGCCTTTGCAACATCGCTGATATGAGCAGGTGCGTTGTCCTGGTGATAAATGATTTTTTTATGCAGCAAACCAGGTCTTTTCTCACGAATTTTTTTATCCAACTGGTCCAAAAGATTTTTATAATATTCACCTGTGATCGTTTTACCGGTTTGAAGGTAATCTATTAATAAAATTCCTTTCGCATCCCAAAAAACTGATGCCATAACCTTCTTTGACGATTTTGACGCCTTCACTTGCTTCGGAGCTGAACAACCGGGTTCTGTCCACTCTGCAGTTTGTTGTCGCAGCTTCGGATCATAGTGGTAAACCCAAGTCTCATCCATGGTTACGAATCGACGCACAAAATCTGTTTTATTCTTTTGAAAACGGGCCAAATGTTCTTGAGAAAGTTTTACTCGAGTGCGTTTCTGATCCAGAGTTAGCGAATGCGGCACCCATCTTGCCAACAGCTTTCTCAGACGTAATTCATCGTGCAAGATGTGTAATACCCGTTCATCTGAGATGCCCACAGCCTCAGCAATTTCACGTTTGGTCAATCGTCTATCATCCATAACCATGTCATGCACAGCATTAATCGTTTCTTCAGTAGTAGCACTTTTTGGACGTCCAGAGCGAGGGTCATCTTCAAGGCTTGAACGCCCACGTTGAAACTCCGCAGCCCATTTGCATACTGTTGTTTTTGAAGGAGCATCATCACCCAACACATTTACCATTTCATTATGAATTTCCATGGGCTTTAAACCTTTTTTCACAAAGAATTTTATTACAGCACGATGTTCAATATTTTCCATTTAAAAAAATACTATGACACGTCTAATTTCAATAGCTTGTAAACAAAGACTGAAATGACATATCGACTTGAAATTTTTTATGCGTTCATACGAAGAATGAATACGTTTAATACAGTTATAAATTTGTTTCTACTACTGCAACATAGGTGCCGCTCCG
This sequence comes from Hydra vulgaris, assembly GCF_022113875.1. Lineage (NCBI taxonomy): Eukaryota > Metazoa > Cnidaria > Hydrozoa > Anthoathecata > Hydridae > Hydra > Hydra vulgaris. The sequence goes on along the minus strand of NC_061167.1, from coordinate 31,153,659 downwards.
CGAACTTTTCAACCAACCTAGTATTGTTGCTTTTATTGAGATAATAAAGCATATTAAATAGTCTTAGCAAAACAGTAAGCATGGAAACCTTTAGTGAGTTTAAAGTTTAATTAGATTGGTGACTTATATTGAAATTAGTAACTATGGATACTTTTATAGAGATGATGGATTTTATTGAGAATTGTAAGTTTAGAGACTTTTGTTTAAGTCCTTTACCTCCTTTTAACTAAAAACTCTAAAAGTCTTTTTTAGATAATTTTTTTTTTTAATTTGTTGTTAAAAATATTTTTAATTTGTTATTTAGGAAAGTTGTTTATATGCAAAGTTCTTATTGGACCAAGTGCTGCTTACACAAAGGATAAAGAGTAAGTTTATATCATAATATTAGGCGAAAAATTTTGATATAAAATTTATTGAATTCATAAATTTTAGCTTTTAAATTATTTGTGTATAGTTATATGGGTGTAGAGAATAGACACACAAAGACATTTTATAATGCACAGAGAAAATAAAAATAATTCAGATCCAAACATCCAGTCATTGGTTCATGTCATATCATGAATTAAAAAATTTATTCTTATGCACTTTGAATTGGAACCTCACATTGTTTATTTAACAGGTTGATACCTCTAAACAAATAATTTAAATTTTTTTTAACTATGCATAAGTTGCATGGTTTTGTAGGGTTTACAATGTTTTAATCTTCGCACTGTTTGATTACTTTCCACTTTATCATTTGGTTTGAAACTACATCTTTTAATTTGCATGCTTTATTTGACAACTCAGTATCAATTTTATATTTGAGGGTGTTGAAAGATTTAATATGGGTTGCAAATCTAATTTTAAAAGGTGTTGTGCTTAAACCAATGTGTTGTGCTTAAACCAAGTTTTGTGTAATGTGTGTGCTTAAACCAAGTAATGTGTGTGCTTAAACCAATGTGTTGTGCTTAAACCAAGTTTTACCAATAAGAGTCTGACCAGGCTAGTGTGAGTGACATATGCTTGATATAGAATATTTTCTGTTAATCATCTGCTAAATCGGAAAGTGTTATTATCAATACAGATTTTTTTAGTGATAATATTGTTCTTGTTTAAAATTACAATTTTGTGCATTTAAAAGCTATTTTGTATTTGTCAAACAGCTGTTCAGCTGAAACTTATTTTTACTGTATTTTTGTTTAATTTTTTTTTACAAACAATGTTGTGTTTACAGCTTTTATGATTAAAAGCTGTAATAGTATAAAAAATAATAAGAATAAATTAAAATAGTAATTAAAATCTTCAAAGTTGCACTGTATTGAAATAAAAGACTATTTTCAAAAGTGTTGACAACAAGTTTTTTTAATCTTTCTATCTGTTTTTTTATCTGTTTTTTCCACCTAATGACCACGAGCATTTAAAAAAAAGGACTAAACCATCATTACAGTATTATCTAATTATATTTATAGAACTATAATTTAATCTATAAAATTTTTATCTATTATTTTTATTAATTCATTTATAAAAATATATAATCTAAAGCAATAGAAAAATTCTTACAAGTTGAAAACATTCTTCACTGTCAAAAGTTTACATTCAATGGTCAAACAACCCATATGGTTTTTTAATCCAAACTTGGTCATTAGTAAAAGTGAGAACTTTCTTTCGTAAACAGACTACACTAAGATATTTAAGCAATAGGCCATTTTTAGTTTTTCTACAATATGCTGGAATAGAAATCAACAATCTTAGAAATTAATCCATTTGAACCAGCTTATAACACCTTGTATTTTTTCCTGCTATTTGGTAGTTAAAGATTATTTCTGTTTAGAATTTTTATTAGAAACTATTTTTATTTGTTCTGTCTTTTTTTATTTTTTTTTTTTTTTGCAGGAATAATTAAACAGACTGATTGTTATTGAAATTTTCTTTATGGTCTTTTAAGGTCATGAGCAAAAATATCTTTTAAAATTGGCTAAATTTATTTAACTGTTGTTATCAACTCTAATTGATAACAACAAAACAACAATAACAAGATATTTATTTTCCTCAAAATTTACAATCATATAATTACAATCAATCTTACAATCATATAATTACAAACTGTCAAAATTTACATATAAGTTCATATAATTACAAACTGTCAAATCATATAATTACAAACTGTCAAAATTTAATACAATCTACAAAATTTAATACAATCATATAATTACAAACTGTCAAAATTTAATACAAAGTATCAAAAATACAATCATATAATTACAAACTGTCAAAATTTACATAAATTTATCATATAAGTACAATCTGTCATATAATTACAATCGGCTGTCATGACCCATACAATACGGGCCATGGTAAATCTGTTCCACACCCGACTACATTTAAACTTATTTTTAATTTGGTCTTCTTACATTAATCAATAAACTTTAATAAATAGCAGAAAATCAATCAATTTAAAACTCTTGGTGTTTGGTTAACAATAAATTTACTATACTTTAAAACTATACTTTAACATAGATGACAGTTACATAATATTTCTTCAGGTGTTTTAGGAATATTAAGGTTTTAACAAAAAGATTTATAAAAATATTTTTTTTTAATCCCTCATATAAATTTATTTAAAATACAAAAGAGGATTCAGAAAATGGGTCACGATTCCTAGTTATGTCAAATAAGTTAGCTCTATCGGTTTGATTTTATTTTATATAGACTCTTCTGTAAATAATATATCTATATGAAGTAATAATTTCAAAGAGAAAAAAATATAAAGTTTGAGGAGAAACAAAAAACATTTTTCTTGAGGTAAAAAAAAATACTGATACACTTTTTAAAAAATTAAATTAAAAAGTTATCATTCTTTACAAAGCGCTGTCAAAGCCGGTACAATGATAACTACACAACTAACTATATCTATAATTAATTTGCTCTTTACTTAAATAAATCTTAGTTTACGGCAAAAGAAATCCATATAAAGTTCTTGACTTTTGGTTAACAATTTACTTTAATATCGTTTACATAACTAAAGTATCTTTAACAGAGATTACATTAACATAACATTTCAGTGTTTTTTGAGGCTGTGCTTAATTTAAGGCTGTAATAAAAATTTTCATAGATTAATATTTTTAAGGCCTTCATTAAGATTTCTTTATAAAGCAAAGGAAGACACAGAAACGAGTCACGGATCCTAGTTATGTTATATAAGTTAGTTTTATTTGTTTGGCATTTCTTATAGAAATTTTTCTGCAACTCATAACATATTCTTTAAACTAAGGTGTTTTTAATAGCGGGATTTGCAAATTGTTAAATTATTATAGCTATTATTTGTACCAAATCTTGGTACAAAAACATTCTTAATGGAAATAAAAATATCTAGATCTGTAATTACTAAGTGGTTAAAATATCAATGTACTCCATTCACATATAAAATAACGTAAAAATATAAAATCAAAGCAAAAATGGCAATACATCTATACTAAAAATAATGAGGTTAGCTGACTAAAGCTAACCTCATTATTATTTTTTATTTAATATACACAGAAGTAATACAAAAAATTTTTGCTTACTAACCATACTTTCTAAATTTTCTAAATCAACAAAATGTATGAAAAACTATTTCATAAATTTATTTGCAGTTTGAATTTATTGCATAAACTTTTTAAAACAAAAAAAATACAGTGATAGAAAAACAAAAAAAACTACAGTGATAGAAAAACAAAAAAAACTACAGTGATAGGTTTACAGTGATTGTTTATACAGTGACTGGTTTCTTTCATTTTGACGAAGTCTAATAATTTCACTTCTTAAATTATCAGACATAATTGAGCATCAAAGTGTGTAAAAATGATGCTTAATATAATAAAAGTTGAACTTTTAGTTTTCTTTATTAAATCTAAAATAAGCAAATAAAACAGAGTATAATATAATAATCTAATTATATTCTACCTCTACTATGAGCCATTTAAATTAGATGTTTTAAAATAATATAATAATGTGTAAATATAACATATTTCTATTAAGAACTTAAACTAAATATTAGTATTTAATCAAAAAAACAATAAAAAGTAATTAAAAGAATTATAAAATTTTTCACCATTTTCACTATTTTTGCTCTCAACAAAGTCAAGTCACATTATAGCAAATTACACCTATTGGCTAGCATGGTCAACACTCTTGCTATAAACTCTTCAAATTTTTTATTAAATAAAATAAATTAAATATAATTTTTTCAATTAATATACTTTAAATACAAAGGACTTACACTTACACTTTCAAAGTATATTCTTTAATACAAAGGACTTGAATTGTGTTATTATTAAAATGCATGAATTAAATATATTACCTGACTTACTAATTTAAGAATAACATAATTTAATACTAATTTAAAAATAACATAAGTCAATCATTAAAAAGTTTTTGATCTTTTCACTGATTAAGCTGATGAAGCAAAGTTTTTGATCTTTTTACTGATTAAGCAGATATTAAGAGATTATAAAGATTTAGAATACTCATCACTTGGTTAAAAATATAAAGAGAAAGAGAATGCTAAATCTTATTTGTAATAAAACTCTGTGTAAATGCACACGAATGAGCAGTATTAAGTTAAGCAATAATATATAGTGATAATAATTACAAGAATATCTATAATATTACAAATAATAAAATCATGATGAAATATAATTAATAATAATAAATATATATAATTGATTGACAAGGAAGGTTTCACTTATGCAGAAACCTGATCTAAGGAGTAACGCCAAATAACTATATTATTAACATTAATTAAAATAATAATAATAATAATAATAACTTTACTCGTTAATCAAAAAAAACAGCAAAAATAATAGTATTTATAAAAACTCTAACAATAATAGTAATAATAACAACAATGATAATAATAATGATAATAGTAATAATATTAATGATAGGAGTAATAAAAATAAATCGTAACATAAACAATAGAAGTTTCTATAAAAATAGTAAGAAGAAAAAGAAGCACAAGAAAATAAAAGAACTTTATATAATGATAAAATTTTTTTTTTTTTTTCAAATTACTTAAAGTTTTAAATGTTAAATCAAAACTTAATGTATACTTAATGTATAATGTATACTTATACACTAAGTTTTAGCCACACAAACAACAATTAGAAACAAAGCCAACAATTTTTAGAACTATATATATATGTATATATATGGGCCATTCCATTTTTAACTAACGTTACACACGCAACAACTTAATCGAATATTTGTCTATTTAAATTACAAAATGATCTTCTAGCTATTTTGTATGAAAGCTGTTAGTCTAAAAAATAAAATAAGCTAAAAAGTTTTGAGTCAGGTCTAAAGAGGGCAAACTTATTACTGAAAATGCCACTTAACTTATGTTACATGGAAAACAAGGTAAAAATATTGCTTCAAATTTTAGGTCAGATATCTGCCAATCAGTAAAGCAGTATTAGAAACTTTTACACGATGTTAATAATTTTATGCCAATTAGTATATGTTCAGGTATATGTGATTGTTTGTGACAGGAGGGAAGAAGTTAAGAATTGACAAATATAGGGTGGCGTGCTTTATGGATGGCCCATAATTGCATTAACAAACAATTTGTTTTACTTATACAAATATTTATGTATGTCAACTAAAACAAGAATGTATAAACAAATAAAAAAGCAATAATATAAATAATTTTAACATTAAAAAAAATATATATTTTTTTCTAAATTCTGCTAATATAAAAAGTTTCAGTTAGAACCTTGTCATGAAACCACCGTGACAAAATAAGAATTACTTAATGACATAATTCATTTTAAAAATATACTGCGCCAGAACTTTAGTAAATGCATGCAGTTTTAACTTATGTTGCACAAATTTAAAATAAAAATGTGCTTTAACTACGCATCGTTATTCAATAATTTAAATGTAAAAATGTAGCATTTTTAAAATTTAGTTAAAAAACTTAAGTTTTTTAAGTAAATTTTAGAAAAAACAAAACTTTATCATGTTTTTTGTTAACTTAAATTACATAAAAATTGCAATAGTTCTTTTGTTATTTTCTTAAAATATATATTTGTTTTATAAAGTATAAAATCTGAACAATCACATTTTGAACATATTAGCTCCATTTTCACACTAAATTAATTCCGATTATTCAAATAAATTTATGGTTAAAATAATATTTTACAGTGATACCTTTTTTATCACACGACAATAAGAAAAACCATAACTTTTGGAAGCATACAAATGACTTAAATAAATTAATTTTAGTACTAAAAGTACATTTTAAATAAAGTTTCATGTGCCTACATTTATTTGCTAAAAGTTGACTAAAAAGAGAATAAAATTTGACTACTTTCATTTTCAATAAAAAAGTAGTAATTTCAACTTTCAAAACATGATTTTTTCAAAATGAAAAAAAACACGTTTTGAAAGTTGAGATGTTTTGCATAAATCAATGAAAATCTGTAATTCTCTTATATTTGGCACAAATGTAGTTGTTAATAATTACTCATATTTAAGTTTTATATACATATAAAACTTAAACAACCTGATTCATCAGAAGGTCAAGCTTAAATTTCTTTCATATAAAAATTAAAATATAAAAAAGTTCATATAAAAATTAAAATATAAAAAGTCAGTTGCAATCTTTTTGATCTGAGCCTGCAATTTGTGGCGATCTGAGTGCAGATAAAGTCAAGATTTGTCTGATCATATGACTTTACCCATAATGCTTTTAATGGCAACTTAAAAAGTAGAAGTACTTTTTACATTGTATTTGAACCCTTGATCTTTTAAGCGCATCAATATAGTTATCAGTATATTTTTTTTCCGTCAGACAATGTTAAAGAGTTTGTTGCTTTAGTTGTGCTTGTTCTATTTTTTCCAGCTTATATTTTTAATTTTTGAGTATCCCTGTCAATTAGTTTTTTAGGTCTGTCAGATCCTTTTTTTCTAGTAATAGTTTCTTTTCTATGATACTCTTTTGATAATTGTTTATTTTGAACACCTCTAACACTAGTACTATACCTCTTTTAACTACTAAAACACTTTTATTTTTCCCTTTTTTTCCCTAAAAATTATACAGTGTTAATCTAAATCTGCAAATATAAGTATGTATATATCAGTTAACTTGTTTTTTTATCGTCAAACTACAGCTAGAAAAATTACCATCCAAGAAAAATTAACATCCTCCTCCTCCTTTAATCACATTGTAATGAGGAATTTAAATCCGAGTATCAAAGCTCAAATATCTCATAATGAGATATTTGAGCTTGGATAAAAACTTAACCAGAGTTAATTTAGAGTGCTTTACCTTGTCAATATATATAAAATGAGTTTGTCAAAGTTTTACTCAATTTTTAATTAAACTAATTGAATTATAAAGTATCTTCATTATTATAATAAAACATTTATAGGCTAAAAAAAGCATATTAAATGAAAAGTCAAAAAGTTTTATGGTATATCTTTTTTTTTATTATTTTATAGTTTTTTTTTACTTCCTGATTTCAGTTCCAATAAAAATAGTAAAATTATTTAGAATTAACCAAACATCATATCCTGGAATAAATTCTGTTTACAAAAGCAAGCAGCATACAGCATCTGAATGTAAAAGTCAACAAAATGTTAGGAAAAACAATTTATGTGATTGCACAACAAGACAGTGTTCATGGTTTGTGTTTGATCCGAGTTTGGTTCTTATTGAATATATTGTGAATTTTGAATATGAAACAAATGTAGGTATAATATATATATATATATATATATATATATATATATATATATATATATATATATATATATATATATATATATATTAATAATAATAATAATAAAAAGTATGATATAAATTTTGTTTCATTTTAAAAAGCTCTCAGTTATCTAAATAATAGTTGATGCTCAAATAATCTGTAGTGTCTTCAAAGCATACATCAACTGAGGGTTGTGTGTGTAAATATATATCCTTTTTTGTTTTAGTCTACTTATCCTTTGATGGATATGTTTTCAAATATTTTACCATGCATGGATGTTAATCCCTTATATCAAAAAGTAAGTTTAAATGATATATATGCTAAAGAGTTTGCTAAAGATCGAGAAATAATAAATATGGATCCTGTAGTAAAATCAAGACCAAGGTTAGTTTATTATAAGCTGTTACATAAAATATCTAAAATAATACTAAATACTCAAGTTAAAATTTAATATTTCTAAACTAATTTTTTTCAATTTTAAAGGAAATCAAATAAATTATTTGGAAACCTTATATAAAGACTGTATAATCTGTGTTTGCATTCAATATTCATAAATTCAATTTTTTGTCATATCATTTCTTTTAATTATAAAAAGTATTTATCATTAGAATAAGAAAATTTTTTTGTTTATACATCCTCTTTAGGTTAACATTTTTAACAGAAGAACTTCTTCTGCATCAGTCAGGGCAAACAAATCTTTCAAAAATAACTGTAGGTATCAGTTTTTCCTTTTATGTACAATTTTTTTATCTGTTGTATTATTTGAGTTTTAGCTGAACACGTAATGTCAATAAATAAGTGTGTTTCTATTTCAATCACTCTCTCTATCTCTTTATATATATATATATATATATATATATATATATATATATATATATATATATATATATATATATATATATATATATATATATATATATATATATATATATATATATATATATATATATAAATATATATATATATATATATATATATATATATATATATATATATATATATATATATATATATATATATTAAACAATACTGAAATATATACACACACACATATATATATATCTAAAAAAAATTTAGCAATAAATTTGTTGGATGTTATCATTTTTCTTTATTTACTTGAATGAAAATCTTTTAAATCACACGAAAGTTTTTTAAAACTATTAAGGTAATTAAAATGTTAAACAGGTAGTTAAAACATTTATTATTTGCATGTTTCTATTTTAAAAAAAGATTTTCATTCAAGTAAATAATTATATTATTTACTGAATGAAAAATAAATAACAAATTTGCTAATTTTCAAACATTAGGTATTTTTGTATTTATAAAGTTCAGTCATGAAGAACTTATAACAAGATAACAATTTAATAAAGAAAAAATTAAAAATTTTGACTGTTCAAAAAAAGCAATTGACTGTTAATTTTATATGTGTTTGTTTTTCCTCTTTGATTACTTATTTTCCACATTCTCCTACAACACAGTTGGAGATGAGGTCATGATTTTCTGGTTCAAAGCAAATAATCCTTCTACAGCAAAGCCTCATATAATAGCTAAATTAAAGAGATTTTACCAGCAGCATGTTATAACATTTAACAAAACTAACAAATAACAACTATGAAAAAAACAAAGAAATGTTTAAGAATAAGGAACTTTTTTTTTAATATTTAAAATAGCTCTTTTTGTACCATACCCCTACCCCCTACCCACGTCTCCCACCAACCTAATTTATATACATTGGCATACTTGTCTTCACCCTAATAAGTAAAACTGATGCATGTAACACTGACGATAGTTGGTTTTTATTACTTTTTAGAAATATGCCATTTTTAACAAAAACGAGTCTTAAAAAGGCTTTAAAATCAAGTTAGTGTCTTAGTGTCTCTAGACTGGGTCTAAGAATTGGTCGATGCTATAAACATTCATATAATTGCCTTTACCATAATAATTAAAACTGATGCATGTAACACTGAAACTAGCTCATTTTAGTAAATTTTAGAAATACGTCATTTTAGACAAAAAAGAGGCTTTAAATGGCTCACAAAGCAAGTCCGTGGGACTACTTCTCATCTACAGTTTAAAAACAAAAATGTAATTGTGTACTTTTTTTATTGAACCTTACCTAATAAAAGGGTTTGTGATATCAATTTCAAAAAAAAAAATTATGAGGCCTCCTAAATATAATATATATATCCCATACAATATATATATATATATCCCATACAATATATATATATATATCCCATACAATATATATATATATATATATATATATATATATATATATATATATATATATATATATATATATATATATATATATATATATATATATATATATATATATTAGTGCACAAAGTAAAATATTGAAGGTAGGTGGTCAACTGTTTTTATTGTCAGGTCATTTGTAATTTTTTTTCGGTGTTTTAACTTTTGTTTTATATAACATATAACATATACTTTGTAAATAAAAAAATACTTTATGCTGTAAAAGTATTATTTTTGGCATAATTTTAAACCAAATAATTGCTTTTTTTTTTAACAAAGGTTTTTAAAAAAAGTTGAATAACTAAAGCTTTAACTGGTTGAAATAATGTTATTCTAAAATAGCTCATGTGCGCGGATTAAAAACAGAGTTTTTATTAAAAATGGAGGTTTGTCAACATCAAAGTATTTTTGATGTTTAACATTTTTAAACATTTAATATTTAATCAACTTGTTTGAATTTTTTATATAATATAATTTTTATATAATTATTAACTAAACTGAAAAAGTTTAAAAATTGATTTGTAATTTATTACACTCTAATGCTTACAATGCACAAATATGTTTTTAAAAATTACTAATGCTAATTTTTTTCTTCATTACTCAATAAAATAAATGCGCTAATGATAACTATAATTATTTAAACTGCTAAACAGGTTTATTATGTTCATTAATTTCATTTCATTCATAAACAGTTTTATTATGTTCATTAATTACATTTCATTCATAAACATGTTTATTATGTACATTAATTTCATTTCATTCATAAACATGTTTATTATGTTCATTAATTTCATTTCATTCATAAACATGTTTATTATGTTCATTAATTTCATTTCATTCATAAACATGTATATTATGTTCATTAATTTCATTTCATTCATAAACATGTTTATTATGTTCATTAAATTCATTTCATTCATAAACAGGTTTATTATGTTCATTATTTGCAATCACAACAAAATAGTTGCAAAATTTTTAAGATTTTTTAAAAATATTTAAGAAAAAGAAAATTGAATGAAAAAATATACATACATAATTTCTGATTTAAATATATAATAAATAATGAAGAAAAGTATGTTTTACAAAACCGTGATGTTTATGATAAAATCAAGATAAATGGGTCTTCTGGATGTGTTTTTATTTTAAATAATTCCAAAGAAATATTTGCTAATAACCCTACAGTCTTTTGATTCCAGCAAAAAATGAGATGTGGAAAATAAGCAAAATTATTTTATCAAAATTTAACAATAAATTCTCAAGTAAGTTATTTATTAACCAATGGCAAAACACTTTAAATGTTTTTTAAAATTAAGGATAAGCATTACAAATTTTTAGTTTTCAACAAAAAATGCTTAACAATGCAATCAACTTTGCCGAACATCTAATAATAAATACTGAATGCAAAACATTATAAGACACACAAGAAAATCTTTACTTTTTAACAATGAAGATGCATGAATTAAGAAAAAGGTGGACTCTCTGGTGTTACAATGGGCGATTACGATGGTGCTGAAGTATGTGAGTTAGTAGGAATTTTTGCTTTTATTTCAGCTTTTCTCGTGTAATAATAGAGATGATTTTGATCTATGTTATGATAATGGGCTAGCGATATTTAAAAACAAAATGACCACCAAATGGAGAAAATCAAAAAAAGTTTTGTTAAAATTTTTAAAAATAATCTTCTTATTCCCATCCAATGCAATATGAAAATAATTAATTATCTTGGTATGACATTTGAACTCAGTAGCAATTCTTTTCAACCATACCCTTAAAAAAAAAGATTTTGCACAGTGATTTCGTGACTTTATTACAAAGGCCGCTTGCCCATTAAACAATCAATGTTTATCAAGTAATATTGTTTATCAAGCTACTGTGATTGATGAAAAAGTTACTGTGATTGATGAAAATATTATCAGTGAGATACTATTTAAGCTTTAATACGCAAATCTTTTAAAATCTTATAATGCCACGAAATACAAAAATAAAACCAAACTTTCTAAAGAGATTTGGAGTTAAAAAGAAAAAGACATAAAACACACTATAAAGTGAAAAATTATAAAACGCTGTAAACCTATCAAAACAACATCCAAAATTTGCCTTCATGAGAAATTTATAATTTCTCATGAAGGCAAATTTTTAGCTCATTTCAACCTGCTTAATAAAAGGCGAAATAATATCTAAGTAATATTGTCTAAGGAACTTATTTTCATGTCTGCATTTCGAAATTAATTCAGATTATTTATTCAGTAAATTTTCTTGATTTAAATGAGTAATAATTTCAAATTTTTCTTGTAAACATAGTATTCATTTATATATATATATAACATGGCATACATTTTATATATATATAAAATGTATACTATGTATACATATATATATATATATATATATATATATATATATATATATATATATATATATATATATATATATATATATATATATATATATATATATATATATATATATATGTATATTTGTATAACTTTATAAAGTTTCTAAAGCTTTTTAGTCATATCTGAATAATCTTTTTCTTAATTAAAGGTGTTAAACTTACATGATTGTGGTTTATCACGTGTCAAATTGCTATCATCTTTGCAGTTCTTAAAAAGGCTTGTGCTGAGTTTCAATGAGCTGACATCAATAAATGAACTAAATGGAATGGTATTTATTGCAATAGTTTTATGTATACTGTTTATATTATCACCATCATTATTATTGTTTTTTTGATTTAAAATGAAGATTTTCTTTATTTTTGATGTTATCATACTAATAAATATTTAAAAAGGTTTTTTATTTTTTTATTTATGAAATATTTATTAATTTTTTTAGAATAAATTTAGTTTTTTGTTTTTTTATAGAACAGTTTAGAGTACCTTGATGTTAGTTTTAATCAAATAGAAAGCTTTGAAGGTCTCAAGGTATTACTTTGTATTTCAATTTATAATTTGCGCATTATCTTTGTTTTTATATCAAAATTATGTTTTTCGTTATATATTTACTTTTTTTTTTCTATCTATCTTATTTTATTCTTTTTAATTTCATTATGCAGAAGTGGTTTAGTGGTAGAGTACTTGCTTTGCAAATTGATTTGTAAATCTGCATTTCTTAATCTCTTACTCAGATAGTTAACTTTGTGACTCGTTTTCCTGACAACCCTAATCATTTACCTTCACTCCTTGATTTATATCTTGTCTCTGATACTATCTTGTGTTCAGTTTCTCCTTTTTCTCCTTTAGGTGGTTCTGACCATGCAATTATCTATATATCTATATAGATAATTGCATGGTCATATTATATAATTTCTTACTTCTTTTTTAAATTCACTCTTTTATCGCACTACTTCTATTACCCTAAAGCTGACTGGGATTCTTTTTGTGATTTTCTTCTTAATGGTCCTTGGGCTGATGTCTTTTTTCTCTCAGCTGATAAATGCATCTCCTATATAACTTCTGGATTCAGGCAAGTATAGACGCTCTTATTTCTGCTTGTCCGTTTTAAGTAAAACCTCATTCTACTCCATGATTGCTGCTATGTCTAATCGTAATCATTTTTTTTTTTTCATCTTTTTGAAAAGAACAACTCTCCTTAGAACTAACGGCTGTTTATTATTGCAAGAAATTGATGCAAAAAGGTACGGTCAGATATTTAGCTCCATTATTCTAAGTTGATGAATTACAAAACAAATTCATGTATGATGATTCTCAATTCCCAAATACAAATTCAAATACAAATATATGTAATCAGCGTTTTATAAATACATATGCAAATATTTGTATTTTAAGTTATGAAAAAATACAAATATTTTTAACTTGATTTTTTATTTTATTAATTTAATAACTAATGATGTAATAACTTTTTTTTTTTACTAATAATCATTTTTTAGAACTAATGATCATTTTCAACTAACTTTATTACTAAAATCTTTACCTTTTCATGTCTAATTTTTACTCTATTTATTGTGTTTACAAAAACTAAATATTATTAAACATATTTATTAATAATTTCTAATTTTAACTCATATTAATTAAATTTTTCATTTGACATAGTTAAATAACTTTCTTTATTCTTTATTACAACTGCGCAAATCTTCAGCATTCAATAAATTAATCAATTTACAAAGTTTTTCAAGTTGTATTGCAATCTATTTTACATGCATTATATGCCAAAGGTTATTATAGATAATGGCTGCTTTTCTCAAAAGTTCTTCCCATAGTAACTCATTGGGATTAAGATCAGGCCATTGTGGTGGTCATTAGTATTTGCTTGATTTGAAGATCTTCTCAATACCTTTTGCAGATTTTACTTTTATGATTCGGATCATTGTTGTGCATAAACTGATTCTAAAATAATCTCTCACCAGGTGGCAGTATGAAATATCCCCAAACAGTGACAGATGCACCCCTATTTTTTACTGTTGAAAGTAAATAGTCTTCTGAATTTTTTTTTTCTGTATGTCTGCGTAGAAAAGCACAGGGTTTTGAACCAAAAATATTGATTTTAGACTCATCTGTCCAAAGGACATTTTTCAAAAACATAAAAAATGTTCTTACTAATGAAGATATTATTAATTGTAACCAAAGTAAAGATATTGAATACACAATTTTATCAAAGAAATAAAGATTTTAATTAACTGAGATATTCTAATAAAACAATCAAGTTCAAGTTTTTGTTATAGAGATATATAAAATAAAAATTTGTAATAATAATTCAATAAAAATATATTAGTTTTAAAATTTTTTAAAGTTTTTAAACAGTACAAATTTTTTGTTTGTTTTTAGATTATGCCAAATATATCTCATTTGGACATTACATGGAACTATTTTTGCCATACGCGAAATGAAGTGACGCTATTGAAGAATTATTTTCCACTATTAAAAGTTTTAAATATTTCTCACAATCCTTGGATGAATGTAGGGTATTTAATTTGTTAAGCTTTTAAAATAGTAACTGTTATAGAAAATTCAATCATTTTTAATGCTTAAATATTTTTTCATTAGTCTACTTTTTTTATTTGAAGAGCAGCACTGTACGACTTCGTTGTATCAGTCGTATACGAACTCTTACAGTTATTGATAAAAAACCAGTGACAGAGGAAGAACTGCAAACAGCTTTGCATTTAGTTTCTTCTTCACGCATTACATCAGTTGCTATACTGAACAATTCATGCACTGATATTAAAGAAATTCTCTCCTTACGTTTGGAAAATACTGTAGATGCTTTAATTTTGCTCAGTGAAAAGAGACCAATTAAATGTTCTCCACAAGATGGGAAATGGATGGCAAAAGTAGATATAAATACTTCTTGGTTTTAATTTAATAATGATTAATGATTGTGATGCACTTATTCATTATTTACAATTTTCATAGATTTTTTTTGGGTTTACGTTGTTTTTTTTTTAATGTTTTTAATTTTAAAATATATAAATAATAAAATAGTGGAAATTAATTTTTATTATATTATACATATACAAACGTATGGGGCTCTTTTTTCCATAGTTTGAAAACATTTTCAGATAACATGCTTGTGTCTGGCCAATCATCACTTGAGTAAAATTTCAAATATTGAAAATTTGGTGAATCTAAAGTGGGCGTCATTTAATAACAATGACATTACAAAGATTGAGGTAAAAAAAAAAAAAGTTAAAATTACAAAATAGCTTGGTAATTACTCCATATTTTCTGTTAAATTCAGGGTTTAGAAAGCTGTATGAAGTTGCAAGAGTTGACCCTATCTGGCAATTGCATTTCAAAAATTGATGGTTTGAATTAATCTTTTCTATATATTTATCTGTTTTATATATATATATATATATATATATATATATATATATATATATATATATATATGTGTGTGTGTGTATATATATATATATCAGGGCTCGAATTAATGCAAAAAAATCTAATCGCGAAAAAAAAAAAAAAATTTACATTTTTTTTTCGCGAATTCATTTTCGTTTTGATTTATACAGTTTATAAAATAAAACACATTTAAAATAAAAGGAAGCAAATAAATAAAATTGAGCTAGTTAATAAACTAAAACAAAACTTCATATTTTGCGCCTATAGACCTATACGAGTTTATAATCTATAGACCAAACAAGTAAGATCAAGGCAAAAAAATATTAGATACCACGTCTTTTATAAATTATTGTTTCCTGATCATACAGACTATTAAAAATTTAAGTATGATTAAGTTTTTCATTCAAAAGGTTTTTAAACTGATGTTTTCATTCAATTTTTTTTGAACAGAAGTGAAATAATTTATTAAATTTAATTTAAATTTTTTATAATTTTTATTTTAAATTGCAATTTGCAATCACTGCTTTGATATTTGCAATAGAATGTTTCTACTTTTAAAACTATTTTCAAGAAAAAATATAATTCAAAACCTTAACAAAATTTACGATTTACGAAAAAAAACCTTTTATCTTCATTCTCCCTTGTTTCATCAAACTTTTTTTCAATTTTAAATTTTTTTTTCAATTTCAAATTTCAATCACAAAATTATTTGAATAAGTGAATTTTAAGGCTAAAGTTCTCTTGTTCAAATAGATTTATTTTTAAAAAAAATTCCTGAAAACAACTTGCGTATTTATAGAAAATGTTTAGTCTAGATGATAAATAAAATGAAAATATAAAAAAATGGTGTCGCGTTTTTCATATTCTATTCGACAATTTTTGTTAAAATAATTATTAGTTAAAAGCTTATATTATGTATTAACAACATTAAGATCTAAATTGAAACATGCCTATGGCTAACTTTTGCGAGTATATTAAATAAATTAACATAATTGTTAAATTAATACTTGAGTAACTGTAAGTTACTATCTTAACTTAACTGGTTGTTTTGATTTAGGTTATAAGTTAATTTACTGTGATATACTCTATTCATTCAGTAAAGTTAACTAAATATAGCTAAAAATAATATAAACAATAGTTTCAATTTGTGGTTTTGATAAACAAGCTAGTTTTATTTATAAATGACTTGAATGTGCTATTTATAAACTTAAACTGTTATTAACTGTCAGTTCTATATAAAAACAGATTTATATGTGAACCACTAAAATAGGCACTTCAAAAGCTTATACAAACTACAATAAATGAACATATTATAAATTAATACTCTGGTATGATTCCTAAAACATTGCTTTACATAACTGAAACAGGCAACTGCAATTTTCAAGTCAAATCAATTGTCTAATTTATCTTTATCAAGAAGACCTAGTATTTGTAACAAATTTTATTTATCCCAGATAAACATATTTCATGACAGAGTTGTGATCAATCTTTGAATGACAAACTTTTTTCATCACAAGCATCAGAATTAATTATGAATTTAAATTAGTGTACTAATATTAGTGCAACTTGGAAAAAGAGTTTCCTGTTCAATCTGATTCAGATTCTAATGCTTATAATGAAAAAAAGTTTGTTATTCATAGGTTGATTGCAACTTTGTCATGCATTATGTTTATCTGGAATAAATAGAATTTGTTACAAGTACTATTTGAAAACAACTGTTGCTCAACATCTACACCATCATTGGTACAACATGTAGTTGTTTTTTCAAAACAAATTTCTTTCAGTGTCGTTGTGGCTTTGATTGTTGCTTTTTTGCGGTTGTAGCTGAAGAGGTAGCTTAGCTATCATTCACTTTGGTCTGAATATCTGATAATGCATATTGTTCTGCTTTATTTTAACTGTTTTCAAGTATGGTAATATAATATATTAAGTTTAAAACATAACTAAAGTATTTTAACATAACAATTTATTAAACAAAACAAGTGTTATTTTAGCATGTAAAGCATTTCGTGTACCTATATATAAACATGACTATTCTTATTTGACAGAGTTGACTAGACGAATCTGACAAGTACGAATAATAACTTACACGTAGTTGTCAGAGTGAACAAGTACAAATAATAGTCATGTTTATAATATATGTGTATAATATGTATATAAATAATATAAGTATTTAATATGTATATAATTTAAATACATATATACTATTATATACTACTAAATTATACATTAATAATACTATTAAATTGTATGTTTTATCAATAAATCATTTATTTCAATTATCTAACATAAACAATACCACCTAATACCACCTATAATTAAACTATGATACTGCTCAAATTTGTTTTATTTGGCAGATATGAAGATCAAATTTAAGTACAAATACTAGTCAACAAGAACAGCAACAACAATTTATTAACAAGTAAATATCATACATTTGTTTTTAAATAATGATATCAACTGAAAGACTCACAAGGACAAGAAAATATACAAGAAAATAAGAGAATAAAAAAATAAAAACACAAAAAATGGAACAATATAACCTTATACAATATATATATATATATATATATATATATATATATATATATATATATATATATATATATATATATATATATATATATTTATGCTAAATATAAATTTTCAATTTATTGCAAAAAACTTCACAGTACTTCCTTCATGCGACTAAGGCAAGTTTTTCTGTGTCAAATTTAAACAAGAAGCTTATTAGTGTAAAAAATAGGGTAATTGTGTGCCTTAAATT
This sequence comes from Hydra vulgaris, assembly GCF_022113875.1. Taxonomy (NCBI): domain Eukaryota; kingdom Metazoa; phylum Cnidaria; class Hydrozoa; order Anthoathecata; family Hydridae; genus Hydra; species Hydra vulgaris. Next base: position 31,135,105 of record NC_061167.1, on the reverse strand, counting down.
GTGTGGTTAAAATGTAATGATTAAATCATGAGCTCTAACAATTTAGTTGTGAATTTGTATTTTTTTTAAGTTTCTTTTGTATTTTTAAGTAAAAACTTATTTGTTAGTACAAATAAGTTTTCACTTAAGTACTCATTAATTAATTGTTAAATAAATAAGGGTTATGTAATTAATTGTTAAAATAAATAAGGGTTATGTAAATTATTGTTAAATAAATAAGGGTTGATTAATTGTTAAATAAATAAGGGTTATGTAAGTTCAAAAAAGCATTACATTACACAAAAACTAGCAAGTGTAGGTTTAAACAGAAAGTCCATCTAACAAGCATTTATATGTTTAAAAATTAAAAAGAAAAGAAAAATGTTGCATAAACTTTTGTGTTTGTCAATGCGTGTTTGAATTGAATGATCAAGAGCTATCAAAATAATGCATGCAGTGAACGTTAAGTAAATGTTTGCTGTTTGTTATTTGAATGTTCTTATTGAACGTTCAAGAACTGTCAAATGGAGTTTACTAAAGTTGGTTTGCGTAATGTTTGCAGCAAATGTTATGCAAACCAGAATTTAAAATGTGGCAATGTTTTTTAAACATCAAGTTTTGATAGTGTATACACATTTTTTCAGAACATCTATAGAATGTTCATAGAACGCGCTCAAACGTTAGGCCTCATTTTACAGCATTATGCAGCTCGTATGTGTAATGTAATTTACATATGCATAAAGCTATTTTACATACGCCTTAAGTGATTTAAGCGACTTTTTAATATTTAAATTGGTTTTAAAATCTCTTTCAGGCAGTAAGATTAAATAATTAAAAAAAAAATTAAATATATGAATGACAATTTAGAAAAAAAGTTTGTTACAAAAGTTTGAATGACAAACGTTCGATATAAGCGCTATTTACAAATAAAACAAATTCAGATTAAAACAGGTATCTCAGAGATCTCTAAAAATTTCTCAATATATGATCAAGATACAACAATTGGCAGACATTCAAACCATTTTTGTATTTGCTTGGTTGTTCACTAAGCATAAGACAATATTTTGCCAGCAGGCTTGCATGGTAGTCGAAAGGTTTTTCCCATAAACTATAGTTTTAAAGAGAGCGCTAATAAACCAGACCAGAAATAGTTTAAAAACTTGAATATATATATTTTTTTTATCATTAAATGATAGATTGCCTGCCCTAACCAAACCCTCAGTTGATCTAGCAGCACTTCCTTGCGAGTCAGGCTATAAGATAGTTGATTTAGCAACACTCTGTTGCGAGTCAGGCTATAAGATAGTAGATGTAGCAACACTCCGCGCATGTTTTAAAAAAATATTTTAATAAAACAACAACAAAAACACCATTAATTAAAAAAAACTTTCAAGTCATTATTATTGCGAGTTTTTTAAAAAACAATAAAATTTAATGTACTTCCACATTAATTTAATTGCTTTGATATTTTTATATTTTTAGTTAATTGTTTTTCCTACCTTTATAGTATACAGCTTTTTCCAAAAAAAACTTTTATATATATATACAGTGCCGCTCAAATATGAGTTGACAGCCATTTATTTTGTGAAAAACTGCTGTATCGCAATCAAAAACCAAAAAGAAAAGTAAAATATTGCAAAATTCCCTTCGAGATACAGTTACTTTTTAAAAGTATTACAAAAATAGCAAAATATATAATTAGTTAAGTTAATATATCAGGATTTATAGATTTGGCTA
>NC_061167.1:31085889-31128389 GCF_022113875.1 Hydra vulgaris | reverse complement strand
GTTCTTAAGGTATAATGGGCTCTTAAGAATAAGGCCACTTTACAGAGAAAATTATGTTTAAAGCTAGTTGTTGATGGGTGGAGAAAAAAATAGTTTTTTCTCCCTCCATCAACAGCTATTTCTTTGTTTGGTATACACAGTAAATAAAATACCCGTTATATTTTTAAAAAACATAACGGGAGTTTTCCTCGCACATAACAGGTAATTGCCTTTATGTTTAATACTTAACATGTATGAAAATAACATAACGGTTTTAGCGTTATGTTTAGTCATAGCAAAATTGCCTTAAACATAACGGTTACATAACGCTAATTTACTGTTATGTGCGAGGAAAACTCCCGTTATATAACGGGTAATTACCCGTTATGTTACCGTTATGTTGAAAACCTAACATAACGGGTAATTACCCGTTATGTTACCGTTATGTAAAATGAAAATTATCTTTTTAAAGAAACGCATAATTCTGCATGACTATTCGCACAAAGTACTTTACAAAAAAACATTTTTTTGTCAATTAAAGTTGTAATAAGAAAATAAAAATTATACATAAAATATATTTCATATCATAGTATATTTATATTATACTATTTATAATAATCATGAAAATTATTTACAAAATAATTGAATAAATTATTTACAAAATAATTGAATAAATTATTTACAAAATAATTGAATAAATTATTTACAAAATAATTGAATAAAATAACTTATTAAAATTTATAAATTCAAAAGTAATTTGCATTGCAGAAGAAAAATGCATTTTTTAGATAATAAAGCCAATTGCAAAAAGTCTCAAATATCTTGCTAACATCCCAGAAGCCGCCCAAAACAAGAATATGTTAAATCTAGCAAATAGTAAACAAATGTACTGATCAAGGGTTGAACATCCATTTCGATTTCTCTTCAACTCCTTACATCATATTCTGTTTTATTAAAGATAACTTGTGGACCATATAAACTTTGGCATAAGTATTCATGTAGTGAATCACACTAAAATTTTATAAATAAAAAATAATTATCACAATCATAAAATAAAAAATTATTATTAATACATTAAATGGAAAAAAAAAAAAGAATGTGAACCATTGCAATACAAAATATGCTTACCATTAGTTAAAATGTCAGCAATATTACAAGCAATAACAATTTTCTTTCCCCAAGAAATTTGACAACAACAGCCTTTATTATTTTCAACTATTAACTATTGAAGAAATAAGTAAAGTAGTTATTATTAGTTTATACTATTTTAATTTTACAAATAGTATATTTAACATTTTTTAATACTTGCAATACAAAATTAATGTTAAAAACAGTAATAATAAACAAACAGGTCAGATGGTAAGAGGTAAACACCATTATTACACAAGTATTAAACAACATTATTAAACAACATTATTTGGCACAATTTAATTAGTTTAATAATACTACACTAATTTATATTATATTACTAGAAAAAATTTATTATAAAAATATCATATAATATATTACAATAATCATACTATTATAGTATAAAGTTTATATATTATAAGCATATAATAGGGTCATTCCATATAAGATGAGCTAAGCCTTCTCGCGTGACAATGTTTTATTTTCTTGAAATGTATACCTCCTGTAGGTTTTATGGACCAAAAATATTTCTTCAGAATTTCAACTTAACAACACATAATTTTTTCTTTCAAAATAATTTCAAATATTAAAGACTTTTTCAGGGAACTTATTGGTCAATTTACGGACCGAAAATTGGCACAATATACAGTGAATTAAAAATTTGAAATTTTTAGGTATGCATCTTCAATACAAGAAGTATAAATGCAGCATAAACAAATTTAATGTTTTTTCCATTTTTCCGATTTCCAAATAATTCCTCAAACTAACCTTGAACATTTTTATGATAATAAAAGTTTAATTAAACATAAAAAATTCATGCAGTTTAATACCTTAATATATTTATATTAAATCATTTTTCATAACCAAGAAAATATTTAAACAAATTAACTTTGGTAAAAATTAACATTAATAAAGTCAAAAGTACTTTGCATTGCTATGAAAAGACTGCAGAACTAAAATGAATTTTTTAAATAATAAAACTTATTGCCCAAATCCACAAATATCTTGGAAACATCCCAGAAGCTGCCCAAAACAAGGATACGTTAAATCTAACAAATAAACAGCCATCAAAACAACATTATATATATTATAATTATATATATACATATATATATATATATATATATATATATATATATATATATATATATATATATATATATATATATATATATATATATATATATATATATATATATATATATATATGTATGTATATATATTATACATATGATATATATATATATATTTAATATATATATATATATATATATATATATATATATATATATATATATATATATATATGAATATATATATATGAATATATATATATATATATATATATATATATATATATATATATATATATATATATATATATATATATATATATATATACTATATATATATATATATGTATATATATACATTAAATATATATATATATATATATATATATATATATATATATATATATATATATATATTATATATAAATACATATATATATATATACATATATATATATATATATATATATATATATGTATATATATATATATATATATATATATATATATATATATATATATATATATATATATATATATATATATATATATATATATATATATATATATATATATTAACAATAGATGCCATGACATTTATTGTGAGGAATCAAAATATACCAATCAGTTATGGGCTTCAGAACCAAATATACAATAAATATATATTAATTAACAACCAAAATGCTGTTTTATAGCTAAGTTACTTAATAAGTGGTAAATACCGTACGTAAATAAATAAGTAAATCAAAATAGTAGAGACATTATAAACAAAAAATCTAATTGCAAAAATCCTTTAGATTCGCGCCATTTTGTAAACATAACGATTAAACATAACGCTTTACAAATATCATACAAATAGTTTTGGGCATAAAGCTTTAAACTAAACATAACGCTAACATAACGGTGAACATAACGCCAAAATTTTCAATTACCGTTATGTAACCGTTATTTTAGCGTTATGTTTTTTGCTGTGTAGAATAGAATAGAAAATTTGCTGTGCACACTTGAGGTTAAGTCTTATTTATGTAGAATTAAGACTATAACAGCTGATTAGAAAAAATTTCAGAAACCAAAATATTTATCAATGCTGTTTTTAAAAAGGTTTAAGTTATCTTTTTCTATTATCCATTGAGGAAGAGAATTCCAATCCTTTGTAACTCTGTTTGTAAAGAAGTGGTGACGAATTCTTGAATTGGTAAATTGTCTGCGTATTCTACAATTGTTACTTCTACTTGATTGTTCCAGCTCACTTTTCCCATTTGAGATCTTATACATTTGAATCAGGTCACCTCTTCTTTCTTTATCATGCAAAGTTGGCAATTCAAGTATCTTTAATCTTTCTTCATACGATTTCCTCCTTAAAGATTTGATTCTATTAGCCCTGTTTAGCATAAGTTCAAGATTGTCCTTCTTCCAAAATGGACACCAAACTGTTGTTCCATATTCCAAATGAGTTACTAATGATTTGTATAGTAACTTTAATGAAAATTCATCAAAATACTTAAAAGAGTTTTTGATCATGTCTAATTTTCTGTTTGCTTTGCCTATTGAATTAATATAATATTTCCAATCTAGATTAAAATTTTAAGATCTTTTTTTATTGTTGTTTCTGTTAAAACAGAATTGTTCAATTTATATTCATATCTAGGATTCTTTTTACCAATATACATGACTTTACATTTTGATTCATTAAATTTAATTAACCATCTTCAGACCATTTTACTGACATGTTAATGTGTTTTTGTAATAATTTATAATCATTATAATAATGATTGATTGAAATAACTTTGGTATCATCTGCATATAATTTAGTGACTTTATCCCTTATGGGCCAAATTATGAAATTTACTTTTAAAAAAATATTTAATAATCATTACACATCAGTTAAGGGTCAAATTAATATAAAATATAATTTTTTTTTTTGCTGACGTTAGCAATTTCCTAAAAATAATTGTTGCCATTTGGCAACATTTGCCTTCCATAGTTAAATATATTTAAAAAGAAATGTTTTAGAGCATGTATAACTTTTTTGTAATTGTATAAAGAACACCATAATGATGGCGTTATAACATTCATTATGTCATTAACATAATTAAAGAATATGTTTAAGATTAGGCTTAACACGATAGGTTTGACTATGCTTAGTCAGTACCGATATTTATATGAAAAGTAAGTAAAAACTATTGAATTTATTGTAACCAAATTAAAAGATATTACATATATATATATATATATATATATATATATATATATATATATATATATATATATATATATATATATATATATATATATATATATATATATATATATATATATATATATATATATATATATATATATATATATATATATATATATATATATATATATATATATATATATATATATATATATATATATATATATATATATATATATATATATGTATATATATATATATATATATATATATATATATATATATATATATATATATATATATATATATATATATATATATATATATATATATATATATATATATTAGATATACACAAAAATATTGCTGGCTACATGCATTATTTCATTCCTAATAAGTATTACAATATGTAATTTTACTAGCCTAAATACTTGAATGAGTTATTTTTTGTGAAATCCATGGAAACAATTTTTGTTGTCAGGCAAAGAGCTATTTTGCATTTTGCACAATATACCTGACTAAATCCAGTCTTGCAGAATGGACACCTGTTTTTTGAGTCTTTATACTTTATCCAATGATCTATGCAATTCATAGCAAACACCCACACAAGGGTTTGGTACTAAAAGTTTACAGTCACATTTACTTGTACTTTCATCAATATCAATCAATCTCTTTGATAGTCTACTAAATAACATTGAAGGTAGTTCTTTTCCAGCAGATATAAGAGTTTCAGCTACACCGGAAATAACTTTTAACAGTGAATAATGACTATTTCTGGGTATAGTTTATTGATCAGCATAACGACGATATAGAAGCCATTCATTGGCTTTACTGATATCTACACGATGAAATATCACCTTCAAATCTCATCTCCTTGTTTTTATTAAGTGCAATAAAGGGGTATCAGCATGTCTACCAAGTGGACTCCTCCCATAGGCTTGTTATACTCCTTTATACTACCATAGACTTGTTATACTCCTACAATTTCAGAACAAGAAACTGACTTGTGATTGAGTTTTTTGATTCCAACTTTTGACATTTGATAATGAAATGGAGGCTGAGAGTGTAGAAACAAGTTGAACACATTTGTTGTAAAACCATCTCACCAAAACCAATCCTGACTTGATATCTGTGAAATAGCAACTGCTGCCAGGCCTTTTTTTTTTAATTCTTTTTCTGTTGATAGCAGACATTTTTTAATTCTTTTTGATCTAATTGTTGCTGTGGTTAAAATTTTATCTGCTTTTAGCTTCAAACACAAATCCAAAGATATTAACTAGTTGTCAAAAAAAAGGTTATGATTCACATTTTTTGGAAATGATTCACAAAGATTTTTTATAATATATTCCCCATTTCTTTTCATATGTCCACTGACTCCAGAGTGGGAAAAAAATCCTACTCCATACCAGATACGCCGGCTCTAACAAAATTTTTAGACCCACATTATACTAACTTAATTATATATATATATATATATATATATATATATATATATATATATATATATATATATATATATATATATATATATATATTTTAAATAGTTGGATCATATATATATATATATATATATATATATATATATATATATATATATATATATATATATATATATATATATATATATATATATATATATATATATATATATATATATTTTAAATAGTTAGATCATATCACCTCTTTCTCTTTGTTTAGTTAAAGTTGTCAATTTCAAAAATTTAATTCGATCTTCATAACTGAATTACCTAATTGATTTAATCAGTTTGGTGGCTCGATGCTGCACTTGTTCAATTATTTTACAGTCACCTTTTTGATAGGGGGACCATACTGGAACTGAGAATTCTTGAAAAGGACGAATAAAGGTTACATAGAGTGATTTAAGTAAATAACATTCCAATCTTGCAAAAGATTTTTTGATTCGAACTAACATTTTATTTGCATTATTTGTTACAGACATAACTTGATCTTTCCATTCCATGAGATTTTTAGAAAATATTACCCCTAGATCTTTTATGCTGTTTGATTCTGGTAATTTTATGCCATTAATATATAGAGGGTTCTTTTTGGTGTTTACTCCATAGTGCATTACTACGCATTTATCAACATTGAACTTTAAAAGCCAGTCTTCTGTTCATTTAAATGATACATCCAAATCCCTCTGCAGACTTGAGGTACAATCGTCTAAAGTTACCTTGTACAATATCTTGGTATCATCAGCAAACAATTTGGTTTTATTTATTAATTTACTTGGCAGATCATTAATGTGTATAATAAACATTAACGGTCCAATAACAGAGCCCTGTGGCACGCCACTAAATATTTCAACCCACTCAGAAACAAATTCACCAAGAACTATTCTTTGTCTCCTATTACTTAGAAAAGCTTCCATCCATTTTAGACCTAAGCCATTAATATCATATGCATTCAATTTAGTAAAGAGTCTCTTGTGAGGAACACTATCAAAAGCTTTAGCAAAGTCTTGCATTACTACATCAACAGGTAAACCATTGCTGTTGCACGAGGAAATAAAGTCAAGAGTTTCTAGCAAATTTGTGGTACAAGATTTACCTTTTACAAAACCATGCTGTTGGATTGTTAATAAATTGTTTTTGTAAAGATGTTTTTCAATTCTTTCTCTTAGAATAGATTCTAATATTTTACAAGGAATAGAAGTTAATGAAAGGGCGATAATTGCTGGCCACTGTTTTGTCACCTTTTTATGTATCGGTGTTACATTTGCTGACTTGAATTGTATTGGTAGTTGACTGGTTTTAAGCGATTCTCTAAATATAAGCTTCATTTTCTTCTACATACAAGCTGTAGAAGAAAATGAAAATTAGATAAGTGCTTTTACTATTTATTATTGCTCTGTTCTTTATAAACATTGAGCACTTTATTTGTAGAATACACTAACATAATTTATATATATATATATATATATATATATATATATATATATATATATATATATATATATATATATATATATATATATTTATATATATTTATATATATATATAAACACATATGGTATATTATATATGTATATATACATATATATTATATATATAAATCATATATATAATGAAGTATATTATATATATAATTTTTATAACTATATATGCCCACCCAATAATTTTTCAAATAAATAATTTTGAAGAAATTGACTGAAAAAGTGATTTGTTGCCATATGGCAACAACAGACATACAAGTCGGTAAAATATTTAATATTTCAAAATTTAAGTAAAATATACTTTTTCAGTCAATTTCTTAAAAAAATTTTATTTAAATAATTTTTCAAATAAATAATTTTGAGGAATTTGACTGAAAAAGTGACTAAAAAAAAATGGTCCTTAAAACTATTTCGGGGTAGTACTGCCCCCCCTCCTCCATATAATTTTTGTTCCTACGGGCCTGTATACATAAAAAAAATATAGCAATATGTAATAGAAAAAGCCATCATAAAACTTGCACTAGATTTTACCAACTTTTTATAAGTTTTTAGAAAAAATAAGAAAATAAATTACAGTTGTACTTTTTAGAGACTAGAAACACATGCTAACAATATTCCTAATTAATTTTTTAATTTTATTTTATAAAGAATCAACACAATACTTTTTATTTTATAAAGAATCAACACTATATAAAAAATCGACACTATACAATGGCCCATAAAGGGTTAATAATCCCTCTACATAAGTCATTAATGAAGGTGACAAATAAAAGAAGTCTGAGTACTGAACCTTGTGGTACTCCACTAGTAACCATCTTTTTAAAATATATTCTCCTATCACCACCCTCTAAGTTCGATCTGACAAAAATGATTTACACCAATTTAACAAAATGACCCAAGTTCATCTTTTTTCCAGTATTTTTTTTATTTTAATAGTTTTTCCAGTAATTTTCTGTGAGAGGTTGAATCAAATACTTTTTTGAAATCCAAAAACAAAACTTCAACTGAAATGTCCATTTCATATGCTTGCGTGATTAAATCTAATTTTTTAACAGGTTTGTTGTAGAACATTTGCTATTAACAAAACCATGTTGCTCTTTAGAAATTAAATTGTTTTCAATTAGAAACACCATCATACTATCTCTTACAATTTGCTCCATAATTTTACCAATGATTGATGTTAATGAAACTGGTCTATAATTTGTTGGATCTAATTTATTACCCTTTTTGGATAACGGAACAATGTTTGCACATGACCATAACTTTGAAATAGTTCCTGTACCAAAAGGTTTATGAAATATTAATGCTAAACAATGCTAAAAGATCTTGAATATTCCTTTAAAACTCTTTTGGGTGAATATTATCTGGACCTACTGATTTGTACATGTTTAAATTACTCAAATGTTTCTGAATAATAGAAATACTAAAATATGGATCAGGACATTTTTTTAAATGATTGTTGCCTAAAACTTCTTCTGATAAATCAGATTGTATAAAAACAGATGCAAAAAACTCATTAAGAATGTTTACTATCTCTTGATTATCAGTAGTTATAATACCTTAGTTATAATATAATAGTTATAATATAATAGGATTGTTTTTTGAATTAAGTGCCAAGTTTCTTTCAAAATTTATATTGCTAGTATAAAATAAATAATTCCCATTGATACTGAAATGTTTCTATGTGAAATAAGTCATCATCAATGTTTGCCTTTTGATGACAAAATAGTATCTAAATAAAAACTTTTTACAGATTTTTTTAATAAAATTTTGTTTATTTTTTATTAAATTTGTTTTATTTAATCTAAACTGTAATCAAGTTTTTTCATTTCAACATTTCATGTTATTAGATATGTAACATCGAAGTTTAAGAAGTGAGAGAAAAAATAATATAATATATACACATACAAATGCTTACATATATAAACAAAAATATATTTTGCACTGAAGTTACAGAGTGCAAATAAAAAGTGGTAGTTCAAGGTAACTTAACATTTCTAATATGGTTAAAATTTGTCTCTATGAGAAATGCACAAGAATTTATCTCTATGACCAATATACAAGATATTGTCTCTGTTATCTATTTTTATTAGAAGATTTTGTCTCTATGATCAATATACAAGATTTTGTCTCCATGACTAATGTACAAGAATTTGTTTCTATGAACAATACACAAGAATTCGTTTCCATGACTAATATACAAGAATTTGTTTTTATGACTAATATACAAGAATTTGTCTCTATGACCAATGTACAAGAATTATTTTAGATTTTTTAGCTTTATACTTTATTTTACATAAATTTTTTTACTTGAAGGTAAAAAATATTTGTTTTTGTAAAGTTGCCTAAAGTAGTATTATTTTTTTTTGTTTTTAATCTTGTCAGTTATATCTTCATCATAGTATTTATACTTTTTTTATTTTATCGCTTTAAATATAGTTTAAACCTTAAAATTTTAAATAAACTTTTAGTTCTGAACTTTAAGAAAGTTTTTAAGATTTTTTATTGTTTTAAATATTTTACTTAGATATTTAAAATTTTAATTTTTTCAATTAGGTTAACTACCGACTATTTAGTAGAAAAACTTGGTCATTCAAATTTTCTAGAAATTTGTGAACTCGATATGCCAAATTGCAACCTTCGATCTGTTGAATTATCAAGTAAAGACATCTTCAATAATTTAAGAAGGTTCAGAAATAGTTTCTAAATGTTTTTTTTTGTTAGATTTATGCAATTGCTTAATTTAACAAAAAAAAAAACTTAATAAAGTGTAACAATTTAGTCTGAATTTGGAGCAAAATAATTTGACATGCTTTGGAGGAATATTTCAGATAGTAAACCTAAAGGTATTTTTTATGTATCTTTTTGAATTGAAATTTTTTGTTTATATATTTTTGAATAATTTATAAAATTTATAATTTTTTTTTTAATATAATTATATAATTTTATATTTTATATAAAAAAAATTTTTTTAATTATTTTGTATAAAAATTATATAATTATATATTTTGTATAAAAATATATATTTTATAATTATATAATTAATTTATAAATTAGTTATAATTATAATTATAAATTAATTTATAAAAAACTATAAAAAATTTTAACAGATCAATAAATTTGTTTATACTTTTAACTAAAAAAAAAATTTCAAATTATTTTATTAAAATTTTTTTTTTCTTTTTATTAGTTTGTTTTATTTCATCTAAACTGCGATTAACTTTTTTTATTTCAATATTTCATGTCATTACATCTGTAGCATTAAAAAATTTTTATTTCAATATTTCATGTCATTACATCTGTAGCATTAAAAAATTTTTATTTCAATATTTCATGTCATTTCATCCGTAGCATTATTTCAATATTTCATGTCATTACATCTGTAGCATTATTTCAATATTTCATGTCATTACATCTGTAGCATTATTTCAATATTTCATGTCATTACATCTGTAGCATTATTTCAATATTTCATGTCATTACATCTGTAGCATTATTTCAATATTTCATGTCATTACATCTGTAGCATTATTTCAATATTTCATGTCATTACATCTGTAGCATTATTTCAATATTTCATGTCATTACATCTGTAGCATTATTTCAATATTTCATGTCATTACATCTGTAGCATTATTTCAATATTTCATGTCATTACATCTGTAGCATTATTTCAATATTTCATGTCATTACATCTGTAGCATTATTTCAATATTTCATGTCATTACATCTGTAGCATTATTTCAATATTTCATGTCATTACATCTGTAGCATTATTTCAATATTTCATGTCATTACATCTGTAGCATTATTTCAATATTTCATGTCATTACATCTGTAGCATTAAAAAATGAGGAGAAAAAATGATAAATTTCTGTATAATTCATAACTGAAAAATTAAAATTTATGGTGTAACAAGTTCTGACACTACAAAAACAAAACAAAGCGAAGAGGTATCAAGGTTTTTAGTCCTTGGTTTCGTATAAAGAAAGTCTTATGTATCTTCTGATTCAAATCATCCACCTAATATAATAAAAGGAATCCCTCACACTATTAAGTAAAGATTATCAGCTGTGGCGGTAATTGAAACTGTGTTTAATAATTCCATTACTTTGTGTGAAGAGGCTTTATGATACAATTCGAAACTCACCTATCAACCGCAAAACTAGAAATTACTTCTTAGCTTTAATTGACTTATACTTTCTAGTAGGCTACATGAAGTTTTTAATTGAAACTGTATTACAGCTAGCTACAGTTGCATGCCTAACTCTTTTACAAATGTGCATAACAACAAAATTTACAATAAGATGAAAATATAAAATCAAAACAATGCAACTGCACATGCAAAGAAAATTAAATAACTATTGTTTTTCTAAGAATAGTATGTATACCAAGCTGTAAGTTCTGGAGGTTCTGAATTCAAAGATAAAGTTTATTTTCGTATAAGTGAAGCCGTGTTTAAATGAAAAAGATAAAGTTTATTTTCGTATAAGTGAAGCCGTGTTTAAATGAAAAAGATAAAGTTTATTTTCGTATAAGTGAAGCCGTGTTTAAATGAAAAAGATAAAGTTTATTTTCGTATAAGTGAAGCCGTGTTTAAATGAAAAAGATAAAGTTTATTTTCGTATAAGTGAAGCCGTGTTTAAATGAAAAAGATAAAGTTTATTTTCGTATAAGTGAAGCCGTGTTTAAATGAAAAAGATAAAGTTTATTTTCGTATAAGTGAAGCCGTGTTTAAATGAAAAAGATAAAGTTTATTTTCGTATAAGTGAAGCCGCGTTTAAATGAAAAAATATCAATCATCTTAAATCTTTCAATGCACCCAAATATAAAAATGACACCGAATTGTCTAAAGAAACATGGAATAATATATATACATACAGTAAAAACCTTAACAAGGTCAATGATTGTTTTTTAATAAAAACAAACCTCACAATGTAGTTTTTAAACCTGAGTTTTTGTACATTTAGGTTTAGGTTTTAAAACTATTAATTTGTTTTATTTAATCTAAAATTTTTCTAGTCTTTAAAACAATTAAAAAAAAAAGAAAACTTACATGTCAAGTGAAATATTAAAAACAACAAGGCAAGAATAAATATATATATATATATATATATATATATATATATATATATATATATATATATATATATATATATATATATATATATATATATGTATATATATATATGTATATATGTATATATATATATATATATATATATATTTATTTATTTATATATATATATATATATATATATATATATATATATATATATATATATATATATATATATATATATATATATATATATATATATATATATATATATATATATATATATATATATATATATATATATATATGTGCGGTGCAAAATTATTACTTCACCAAAAATTCAAGGTTCAATAAATGATCATTACTAAATTATTTAACTGCTAAGCATTTAACTTGGTTAATATCTCATTTTTATAACCTTATTTCAAGTTTGTTTAACAAAGTTTGATGGTGTGTTGTATCTTAATTTGAGTTTATGATTAATACTTTGTTTTATTGCCACAATTGCCGCAATCTTACTGAACAAAAAAAAACTTGTGTTTTTAAATTTTAAAAAATTTAAAATGATCATCCAACAAATTTCTATAGTCTTCATCATTTAATTTATTAGTAATAAAGCCAATTGTACTTTTTCTGAAATAACCAAACCCACCCAAAATTGTTACTCATCTGCCTCCCATAGCTCTTCCCTTCTTTTGAAAATATTATCTTTATCTTATGTCATGCAAGGAATAATTGAAAGCATCTGAAGCAGATTGAATTTTTTTTTTTATTGGATCACATAAGTTTTTGTCGTTCATTTTTCCAAGTCATGTAATTCATGGCCAAATGCGTTTGAGCCCTTTAGTTAGTAAAAATGTATTTGGTTTAATAAATTTTATTTGAAAACGGAGTTCACTGCTATTTGTTCTACAGCTTTTGGTGTAATTTAAATATAAATTTAATTATAATATAAATTTAAATTTAGATATAAATTTAATTATGGTTTTAAACGATTTTACCATGGTTTTAAACGATTTTATAGTTTTAGTTATTTAAAGTATAAATAGATCCAATTGAAGTATTTTTTTTTATTTCAATAAATTATCTACAATTTGATCAACAATCTTTGAAAGCTGCATTCAAAGCTTCATTCAAAGCTTCTACACAGATGAAGTGCAGCATTAGATACACACTGATGATTTTATATTGTAATAGGGAGCTACAGGAGCTTTAGTGCATACATCAACTAAAAATTTAAAGTCCACATATATACATAATATTAATAATAAAAATAGTAAAAAGCTGATTGAGTAATATATTAGTAAGTAAGGAGTAAATTCCATGGGCTGACTACTCTTTTAGGGAAGAAATTAAGTCTAACAAAAATGAAATGCATGTTGTTGTTGTTGAAGTCGAAAGCACTGAAGAACTCATTAAAGAGACCCTGAGAGTATACTTGAGTTATTAAGAATGAGGGATGGCAAATATATGGGTTAAGCCAGTATATATTTTCTAAGTAATTGATAAACTTGAAGTTGTATTTTCTTTTATTAACTTTAAGCTGTTTTTATTGAATTCTCAAGTATTATATATAATTATAGGTTTTGTGTTTGAATTACAACTTCATTGAATGCATTATCCCTAAATCATTTGAAAATGCAACTAAAGATGAGCAAAACAAACCTATTTTACATAATTTAGAAGTATTGCACCTTGGGTAATAATTTAGTTTATAAATTAATATTATTAAGGATGTCTGTCTTCTATTAAAAGATTTTTTATACAGGTACAATGGTATTAGACATATGAGTCTTTTAAAGTTGGGATGTCTTCCTTCACTAAAAACATTATTTCTTCAAGGTTTGTATTTTGGCTTTTTTACTTACTTAAATCTTTAGTTTCATAATTTTTATTTATTTAGAGGATAAATAGGTAATAGTTTTGGCTTTATTTTTAACATCTGATTATATATTGTTTTAGCACCTTTTTTGACAGGTCAAAAAAGGTGCTAGAATGATATATAATCAAAAAAGAATAATAAAAATATATATAAAATGAACACAGCATACTAGAAGTATGGCTGAGTTCATTTTATATCAATGAAAAATCAATGTTTAGCATAATACATTAGTTACTTTTTTTTTTCAATTATCAACCCTTGCATAGTCAACATGCCAATTCTGATATCATTTTCTAAATGTTTTTAATGCAATTAGAAAGAAGTATCTTTTAAAATCTAGATTTAAAAAAAGATATTTTGCAACAAATGAGTCGAATCTTAAGCGGCTCCATTTCCATAATTTATTTATGATCTCCATACTAATAAACTTTGTTCATAAACTATCAACTTTGTTTATAAAGTCTTTCTGACTTTATAAACAAAGTTGTTAGTAAACTTTGTTTTAAAGCTTTTGGATTCTTTTTTAATTTATATGACTCTTACCGTTGAAATTATGGTTTATATTTTACTGGAAAATATGTAATGATAACCTGAAACAAATATAAAAATCCACACTAAAACAAATCCAAGTAATAGTAAAAAAGTTTCAATTTTACAACTGATTTTGACTTATAGAATCTTAACACATAAATAAAGTTATCACATTTATCTAAAATAAAAAAATTATAATGATATAAATAAACTATATACACTATTAATTAAATCAAAAAGTGATTTTTTTTTTTTTAATGACTTACTGAATTTTTAGGTAATGAAATATCGAAAGTTGAAGGGCTTGAAAATCTTTGTGAACTAAGGGAGTTAGTTCTTGACAAAAATAAACTAAAGGTATGCAGCCTAATTTTTTTATTTTATTAATAGTTCACCTCTTATAGACTAAGGAAAAAGGGACTGAGGAAGTGGGATTTCTTTTTAATTTTTGCTCTTTTCTCTTAACCCTTAAATTCTTTTTTACATAAAAGTATGTTTTTGGGGTTAATTGAATCCATTCTAAACATAGACTCAAACATAGACCCAACCTATTTGAGAGATGGGTCAGGTTTGATTTTTCTGACCCAAATTCTGCCAAACTATCAACACCTATTAACAAAACTGTTTTGGTTATAATATTTGGACCTGTTAAACCCAGGCCTAGCTAAATTAAATTCAAGTCACAAATCATTATTGAATATTAGAGAAAAGATAACAGAAAGAAGAACTCATCTGATGATAATTTTTTTTTCTTTTAAAAGCACTGTTTTTTAAATACAAAACAATCTTTTAAATGACAATTAATACAATAATTTAAATAATATGATAATTTCCAAGTAGATATTTTTATTGAATAAGTATATTATTATGGAGTAAATTATTATTGAGTTCATGGTATTATATTTATGTGTATGTGTGCGTGTATTACTTGTCTTGTTATTTAATTATATTTTATGTTGAAACAAGCTTCAAACAATAAAACACTTTTCCTTTTTGTAGTCTTTGCATGAAACTTCGTTTATTAACCAAAAGAAATTAAAAGAGCTTCATATAGAGAACAACATGTAAGTTAGTATATAAAAACGAATAAGAATATATATTCTGATGAATGTTATTCAAATAATATGGTTTTACTGAAATTGTTGAATATTCTGGTTTTATTAAAGGCTTCAAAAGTTAAACTATTTAGAACAACTAGTATGTTTAGAAAGACTGTATATTGGGTCAAACAGAATTCAGGTACATTAATTACTTTTTACTAATTGATACATATTACTTGAGTTAGGTTCTTGAATAATTATTAATTTTGATTCATAATTTAAAATTAAAGCTTTTGTATTACTACTAATATACAGCTACACTATAGTTACACAAATACACTCAAAATCAAAGGGTTTTCTTAATAAGTTTTTAGGTAAATATTTGTGTAACCTAGTATAAAATGAGTTTAAATTTTTGAACATTTAACTATGTATTTTTATGAAGGAATTTCACCACAATCCGCAAAAAGGTTTTGTCTCTGGAAGCACTCCTCTCAGTTTGTTTCTCTTTACAGCAGCCTTGTATAACAAGGAGTTCATGTATGAAAGATTTTTGCAAATAAAATTTAAAAAATAAATTGAGTAGCCTTTTTGACTGTAGTGGGGCTTGGGGAGTTGAATTTAATTAAAAAATAAAATAAAATAGAGTTCACTTTTTTTTGTTGTCAAGAATTAATTTCTTTAAGTTCAATAGTTTTGACTAGTGTGTGATACAATAATTTTGTATGTTTAGGTCCTATTTTTTAACATAGTGAGGTAAATTATCTGGAACTTTTTGCTTTTGCTTTTATAAAGTTTGTTACAGGCTTGTTACAGGACATTAAGTAAAATTGTACTGTTTTTATATAAGTTATTCCTACTTGATAAAGACATTGTCAAAACTGTTGTGTGTAAATAAATGTATTTTTTATTTTTTAAATAACTATGCATTTTATTTTGAATACCGAGTTTTTATAGAGTAAAATTTGAAGTGTCTTTGTTAGAATGTTACAGTATGGTTAGAATTAAATGTTTTTTTATACTGCTATCATATGATTACGTCATAAAAAATAGTAAATAATAATTTTTTTTTTCAGTGTATTGAGATTTTTATTTTTTTATTGTAATAAGTTTTGTTAAGTTGTTGCTATTTGATAAGGTTGAAATGCTTATGCTGTAACATAATCAGATATACATGATTTTATCACAGTGTGATGAGGTTTGCATGTTTTTGTGAATCTAAAATAAATTTTGAAATTTTTTTTATTATCTCATATTTTCAGGATACTTTATCACAGTGTGATGAGGTTTGCATGTTTTTATAATCTAAAATAAATATTGAAATTTCTTATTTTTATGGCGTCCTATGATTCAACCGAATCCCTAATTTCAATTTAGAACCGAATATGAGAAATTTATTACACAACCGAAAATATTTACGAAAAAAATTAGAACCGAAAAAATTTCGATTGAATTTTCGATCGAAAGTCATTAATGATTTTAGAACCGAATTTCATTAAAATGGTTTACAACCGAAAGTTACACTGTTATCAAACATTGTATATTTTAGAAAACGATGAGGGAAAACAAAGAATAATGAATGAAAAGGTTGATGACCCATACCAAACCCTCAGTCGATGTAGCAGCACTCCACTGCGAGTCAGGCTATTTGTCAGTCGATGTATGTACTGAAGCCCCCAGCAACAGGCTATTTGACGTTAGGTGAAAAAGAAAGAATTTTGTAATTCGATCCAAATTTTTTTGGTTGTAAAATTCGGTTTAAAAACTTTCGGCGCAAGAAAGGATTTTGTAATTCGATCCTGCAATGAAAGTATACTTTTCGGTTTTAAAATTTTCGGTTGTGAAATATTTCGGTGATATTTTCGAGGATAAATATTTTCGGCTCTATCATGTGACACGATTTTTATTATCTCATATTTTCAGGATACTTTAGAGTTTGAAAAGCTGATAAATTTGACAAAGTTATTTGAAATATCACTTATTGACAATCCTGTAAGTACATTTTATTATGTAACTTTTTTAATTGTTTATTTTAATATAAGACTGGGTCTCATGGTGTGCTTTACATTTATAAATATTTTGTTGCCATTTTAAACATTATTAATTTAAATCTATAGGTTACAAGGCGGCATATGCATCGTCCCTTTTTAATATTTCATCGACCCAGTTTATTATATATTGATGGTATTATTATTACTAATGATGAGAGAATCAGAGCTGAGTTACACTTTATTGAACAACAGGTTTAAATTTTATTTAAATTGTTGAAATTTTATTTAACATATTGTTGTTGTTTAATGTTTTAATATATTTGAAGATTAAAGTTTAGTTATTTGTATAAATAATTATTTAAATTGCAGACCAATCCATTAGATCAATCTACACTTAATTTAATTCCAAAATCTAAAAAGTTGCTTGAGGTACTTACTTCTTGTTCACCTTTTTTTTTGTTATGTTAAGTTTATAAAATTATAAGGTTTTAAATATTTCTTTTTAAGATTACAAAATGTGTTAACAATCTCACTATTGATGATTATTGGTTTCCTTATACATCTGATTCTAGTGACGTAAGACAAGGTATTATAACAATCATCCGATGTATTTTCAATTTGTTTTTAATGTTACTCTTAGGTGCTTAATACACAGGAGAGGACACATAATTTTCAGACAATTCTCCTACCTAACTTAAGCTTTTGAACCCCCCCCCCCCCCTCTCCTTCCTTTTTTTATTTTTCTTTATTTTTACTTTTTATCAACAAAAAAACTCGTCTCAAACCTCAAAAAAAAACTTTTATTGTAAGTCTGCCTAAAAGTTAAAAATATAAACTCACTGATCAAAATAAAATCAAAAATTCCAACACCTCTGTTTATTAAGACCTCTCTGTTTATTAAATCTATACAAAATTTCCCACTCACCTGTTTATTTATTTTAAAAAAAACCTTTTAGTAATAATTCCTGGAAATCCTGGAACTTTCTTCTGAAATACTTCAATATTTTGTTATGATCTTTTTATCTTTTACATAATTATTATTAGTTTACTGAATTTGATAATTATATATATTCTGTAATGCAAAAAAAAAAATTAATGTTACTGTCAGTATTATTAACATCTAGTTATTTAGTTTGTTTTTTGTTTTCATAAATTTTCATAAATCAGCATATTTTGTTTTTTTCTGGTTGAGAAAAAATCAATACATCCTTAAAAAACCTAAAATTTTCCTCAAAAAGTCCTGGAAATATCCTAGAATTTTGAATTAGGTATTGGCTGGCCACCCTGAATTATATTAAGAAATGAAATTTAAATTTCTTAACATGGTGAACCTTTAAAGTTTCGCCGGTGCAGTTGTTGCCATCTTAATCTGGATATTCCATATTTTCTGCATTTAGGTATACCACTGTAATGTCACATTGCTGATCAGTTATTTAAAAAAATTGTTTAGCAATTTTTTTTCACATCAGCTGAAAAAACTTTTTTATAAACTAGCTATTTAATAGTTTCACCAGTTTCATCATCCTTTAAAGTGATATGCCTCACCATAATTCAATGTCGTTGTAATATTTTTAGGGTAAAAAGAAAAAAACTGAAAGATATATAGGGACCAGAACTGAACAGCACTTCCATCACTCCAGAAATAGAGGGTGCCAATGAGCTGATTATTGTTAGTAAATATAACATTTCATTCGTGCTTTGTTTCATCTAATAAAATTTCTACCGGCAACTTCACCTAGTCAGAATTTTTATCAAGTTTATCATTTTATCAAGTTTATCATTTTTTATCAAGTTTATCAATTTTTATCAAGTTTATCAAAAACATTTTCATGGAAGGATCAAGAAGCTGTGATTATGGTCAAACTTTTACGCCTAAAATAAGCACTTATAATCATGTGGAGATGTTTATATTTTAAAAAATTTGAAACATCAACACTAATTATAACTTAGACTTTTTAAGACTCTTAAAATTGGTGGTAAATTTAATTTATATTTTCAATAATAATTTTTGCTGAAAGCATTGCAGCATCTTCACCTGTAGCTTCTTTCTGAACTTTGTTAACAACTTTTTTTCAGCTAATTCGATTGTAATTGCGTAAAAATTCTTTTCTTTTTTTTTTTCTTTTTTATTTAGCTTTGGACACAGATTTGGTATCATATTTCTTTCTAAATATTTTAAAAATCTCTTTCTATGCACATAAGTGGCTTGACAGAGGAACACCTAGTTCCACAAGATCCAATCTTAAAATGGTAAAAAATTCTAGGATTTTACTATAATTGCAAGGATTTCTTCAATCAAAAATAATCAAATACAGATGAAACATATTAACATCTGTTTTCTTTTTAGAGCTCTTTTCATCTTTAGTTCTCTGTCTATTTTAAATCGGATTCAAATTCTTTTGCGTTTTTCTTCAAAAGTTTTAACTTGACCTTTTTTTTAACTAATATTTTTTTTAAAGATCTCGTTAGTTTTCTTTAGTCTACATAAATATTTTGTTTCTATTTGTGAACCAGGCTTATCCATATTATATTAATTAGTTTTAACCTAAAAGAAAACAAGAAATAGAAAAGGAGCTAAACCCTAGCTCATAAAAAAAGTCTTGATTTCTTTTAAAGCTGTAAAAGAAACTAAATAAAAAAAATTAAATCAAGAATTAATTGTCAATTAATGTAATTGTCACAGAAAGGCAGTTGTCATAGAAGAACATTTAATTTAATCCTCATAAAAAATTTTTTTTATGTATTTGGCTCAATCTGCAATCAAGTTTTGGTAGAGTCAGTTAAAATACTCTGGTGAATGTAATAATGACATCAGTTATCAGTGGCGGATTAAGATTTCTTTGGGCCTGGGGCTATTTTTATTTTTGGAGGCCTTTTTATGGGCCAGAGCCTACAAATGATTTTTTTTGAAAGAAAAAAAAAATGTACTCTAAAAAATGTACTCTAAAATACCCCGCAAATTTAGGGGCCCCTAAATTTGCGGGGCCCAGGGCTATAGCCCCCCTTGATCCGGCACTGCCAGTTATATGACCGATAAAAGAAAAATTTCTATTCCAAATTTTTCACGAAAGGATTCAAATCTAATTTAATTTTATCATTACCATCAAGGCCAAAAAAAATGTCTACCTTTTTCAGAATACCTTTAAATTTTACGGAAAAGTTTCAAAGAAGGTAAATGGTTTCTAGATTTTCAAATTTCAATTTGTTCTGTTTGTCGTTCCGTGAAAATTAGTTTAAAGGCTTTGTGTGAGACAATTAACAGATTTACATACAATATCTATAGTTAAAATAGTAAATTTAACAATAGTTAAAATAGTAAATTTAGAGATTTTTCTGATGAAAAATATTTTTTCAAATGATTGCAACTTGCTTTTTTCTTCATGTTCTATGTCAACAGTTTTAAACCTATACTAATTGTCATTTTAAAAAGTTATATAAAAGTTATAAAATTTTACAAGATTATAAGGTTTTTGTAATTTTTGGCCTATTTTTAGATTTGCTACGCCCTATTCGTGTATGTTTGTGAATATAATTTATTTTATTTAGTCCCATTGAAAGTTTTATCACAAATTCCAAGTAATCAAAGAACGTCAAAGAAAAACCAATAGTTTTTTTAATCATAAAATCAACTGTGCTAGATTTTATGGCATCTTGTTTGACATCAAATGGATTCATAAAGTAAACTTAGAGATAATTGTAAAAAATTTTAATTTTATTCGTCTCAAATGTACGGCTCAAAGAATTCAAATCATCAAATGTTTATCTTAGAAGAACAATACAAACAATTTTTAAAAGTTTTAAGACGTTAGATAATTTACTTATGTTTCGTCTTTGTAAAATCTGTGAATATTAAATAATTAATATATTAAAATAATATATTATATGTTTTGTATGTAATATATAATATATTGTATGTTTTGTATATAATATAATGTATGTTTTGTAACATTTTTTTTCCATAACTATTATTTTGTTATAATTTAAAAAGTTCCGAGTTAAAACAATTCTGATGAATAAAAAGTTGAGTTTATAGGCTAAAGTGGTTAATATATGACCTTTTTAAGTTTTATTATATGTTTGTTTAAAGTTTTTTTTTTCTCTCGTATAATCTTTTTTATGGCTTGATGTTACAGGGTTTCCGTTCAATATAGTTTTAAAATCCATAAAAAAATGAAAACCTTAAAGTTCCCTAAATAGCGTTTAATTTTAATCACGATAATCTTTTTAAGAGTAATCAATATTTGCAATCTTTACTTAAAGTGACCAAAGTTTCATTAAAATGTTTTAAGCCAAAGTTTCATTAAAATATAGTAACTATGTTAAAAGTCCTAATAAGTGTTAATGTGCTGCGATAAGCAAATCAAATAAAGCAAAAAACAAATAAAACTAAAGATGAAATGACTTTCAGTTACTTAAATATAAGTGTATAATTAGGTTCAGTTTAAGTTTATATATTCATAAGTTTAGTTATATGCACTGACATTGTGCAAAGTGGAGAAAAAAATGTAACGTGATGGTAAATTAACGTGATGGTAAATTAAAAATACCATCATTACGCTTAATCATTGTTTTATAGAGAGATATATAAAATGGGAGTGGCGGGATGGTATATACTTTATAAAAAAGTGACGGGATGGCATCCCGCCTCACTTGGAGCACTTTGCACTGATATAAATATGTACAAATCTTTATCCTTTTTATATATATATGTGTATATATATATATATATATATATATATATATATATATATATATATATATATATATATATATATATACATATATATATATATATCCAAATTTTACACATTTAAAATGCAGACTCTACAAACCTAAAAGTGTTCTATATAATAACATAATACTGGAGTTAAAAAGTTTTCGAAAAAAAAATATTTTTAGGGGTAGCAATAGTCTCTAAAACATCTGACGGGCCCCTAATATCAAGTAAAAAGTTCTTTAAAAGTATATCATGTTGGGTCTCAAAAGAAGTGAAATTTTATAAAAATTACTAAAATATTAAAAACAATTTATAAAAACATAAAATAAGAGTTTTAGCGACATTTCTTGTTGTACGTAAAGTTAAAATAAGTTGTAAAACATCAAAACAGCATCGTACTAATTTTTCTTTTTTGTGATATTTCGGTCTACTTTGTATAGACCATCATCAAATAACAATTAAAAAAAAAACCGTTAAAATTTAAAAATCATAAAGAAGACGACGACTACAAAGACGACGTCAACAAAAATTGTTTTGTTTTTTTACGATTTTCTTAAATAGTGGTCTCCAACTATTCAAAGCAACTTTTATCCCGTTATCCCTGTTAAGCAGTACTGGGAATTGTTTAACCTTCTGAGATGTTTGCGCGTAGTTAATTTGAAGCGATTCCCTTATTTTCCTTTCATGATAATTGTTATTTATACATAGAGTTTTTGGGTGTAGCCAGTCGAATATCCGATGGCATTCTTTGCAATGCTCAGTAGCTCCAGAAGCATGCTAATTGCCATTCATGCTATTAATTTAGTGTTCTATGCTTCTTTGCAAAATTCTCTTTTTTTTTCCCAATATAAATTCTCCCACACGAACGCGTAAGCTTGCGCACCCCAGGGTTGCTGTTTGGCATTAAATTAGATTTGTTGTTACAGAGAATTGTTTTTAAATTAGGTGGTGTTGTAAAAAAACTTTGACAATATATGTTTTAAGTGCTTTCCGTAGTTTTGGTCCAAGTGTTGGTAGTCAAGGTAGCTTTATTATCGCAATATTATTTTCGAGTTTTTTTGCAACTTTATTGTTGGGATTGTTTTTACTTGAAAGGTAATTCGTGGCAATCGTTTCTAGATTTGATCTCTTATGACAAACATATTTATTATAAACTGAATCTCGTTGTTAATGTATTTTTCGGAGCAGATTTTAGTGGCTCGTGATATGAAACCTTTAAAAACCTTTAATAATTGCAGGGTTGATATTTGAGTCGGGTTTTATTTGTATGTTTGTTATCGCTTCTTCACGGTAGACTTTGAAATCATAATGGTAATTATTTGTGTTAGTTATTTATGTAAAATTTAGTTCTCTCTATTTTCAACCTCTGACGTGTACTGAATATTGGAGTCTTGTTGATTTAATAAAATAAAAAATCTGTTATGCTTTTCAACTGATTCAAATCATGGCTATCATCAACATACCTTCTATAATATTTTGGTGAAAAATTGTTGATTTTTGCAATATGTAGAGCTCTTGTTTCCAATTTTTATTAGAATTCCTCGGCAATAACAACCATTAGTGATAATACAATTGGACCTGAGCTAGGTATAGTTCTAATTTCATTTTTATACAAAAAATAGTATCAATTAAGACATAGTTCTATTAATTGGTGGATGTCAGTAAGTGTTAATTTGGTTCTTGTTTACAGATCAGTTATGTCATTGTTAAGATAATAATTTATCACGGGTATAGCTTTATCAATTGGTATTGATGTATACAAAGCTATTACATCATACGATATTTGAATTTCATCTGGACTGACACACCAGGATTTGCTTCGTTGACAGATTATTTATTGACTATTGCTACCCCTAAAAATATTTTTTTTTTCGAAGATTTTTTAACTCCAGTATTATGTTATTATATAGAACACATTTAGGGTTGTGGAGTCTACGTTTTAAACAATGTCTTTTTTTTATGTTAGAAAAACTTAAATGAACTTTACAAGTTTGCTATACATTTGAATCCTTTTTGATAGGTATATTTTACGAAGTAAAAAAAAAAAAAATTCAAATATTTTAAAAACAAAGGTTTTGGTTTCACTTTGAGATTAACGTTTACAGTATAAGTATAGTCGTGCAAGAATTCTTACATCCATTTTTTTCACCTGCAACGACCCATTGAAATGCGTTTTGTAGGTTCTTTTTTATCTCGATTTATTCTTATTTATTCCTTTTTTTTAAAAAAAAAGTCTTATTTCTTCAAATGGTTTTTCTTTTTTTCGTTGATTTTTCTGATTCCGTTTTTTTTTTCTTTTTCTTTGTCGTCTTCGTATTTGCTTTGTATTTTAGTCCTTTCAGTTGGATGGTGACGTTGGATCGTTTTTTCTATCTGTTAGGTGGTGTTTGAGGTTTCTGGAGTTTTTAGTGTTGTTGCAATCGCATTAAGGTTCACAAGAAGAAAATATAATGTTGGAACCTCAATTTGGAGTTAAATCACAAAAATATGCATTTCGGTGCTAAAGACTCCATCTGAGTAAGTTTGAGTAAAGTATGATAAAATGCACCCGATGAAAAATCCCTTCCAACAAAAAGGTTTCTTTTCTAAAGTCTTTTCTTCTCAAGAGCAATTAACACATTCATTTTTGCAAGATCGGTTTGTAGGACTTTTGAGGGATTTTATGGTAGTCAAAATAGGCTATTTACAAGGAGGTTCAAATTATGTACTTGTGCAGTTTGCTTAATAAATAGAGGTATCAGATCAAAATTTTAATACCTACAATACCTTTAGTGCGTGATTGAAAAAATTCAAGAATTCATCTGGCCAAACTTCGATTTTGATCTTGAAGTTTGCTCATCAGTAGTTTGTTCCAACTGCTGAAGAAACTTATTTAGTTTAAAAAAAAGGGGAGACTGCGTATCTTTCCAACTGGTTAGAGAAAGTTCAGCTATATCAAAGGTACTTTAATATGAATGAATTGCTACTTTGTGTGTGTGTGTGCGTGTATATATTATATATATGTATATATATATACACACATATATAATATATATGTGTGTGTGTGTATATATATATATACATATATATATGTGTGTGTGTGTGTGTGTGTGTTTGTGTGTCTATATATATATAACGGGTTATGCATAAGTCTTTTTTTATAGAGTCGTAAAAAAATATTGTTAGTTAGATAAAAAAATGAAACTATATGGTAATAAAGAACATTCATTCTAGTATTTATTAACACATTTAACATATTGAATAGACGCCTCTATCAGCGATTTTTCTAAGTTTGTTTTAATACTCATCATTAGTCTTTGTAACAGATCTGGATCATTTTCTTTTATTTCATTTAACTTGCTCTTTATTCTTCAAACTAGTTGATATATGCTACGTGCTCTCCAACCATCACTGTATACCATCTGACTTAAAATAGCCCAAAATGTTTCAATTGGTCTAGCCTGTGGAACATTTGGTGGATTAGTGCATTTTTGTACAAATTTTATGGAATTATCAATAAACCAATTTTCTGTTTTATTAGCATAATGAGCAGTTGCAAGATCTGGCCAAAACACAAAATTATTATCTTTATGATGTTCTCTAACAAATGGTATAAGTCTTTTCTTCATACATTCTTTCACATATATATTGGATGTTATTGAATTCTTTGATCTATGTATATAAGGTTCACAAAATCTATTTGAAGAAATGCAAATCCAAACCAATACCTTTTCTTCGAAATTTTTTTCAACTTATATTTTACATTATCAGGGGCTAAAAATTTATTATTTGTATGGTATATACCATTCCCAGGTATATTTGAGTTTGATAGGTTAAAATATTTTTCGTCATCCATGATTATATCTTTTTCATGGAATACTTTATTAACTAATCTTCTCAATGATGTTGCTGCTCTCTGTTGTTGATCTTTTTCATACAAAGGTGCTTTTTGTTTTTTGTAGCATTTAATATCTGTTTTGAAATTAATAGTTCTTGAAATTGTACTTTGGTTCACCTTAAAATATAAAGCTGAATACTTTTGACTAATACCAGTTGAATTATTTAGCATTTTAGTCAATCGTTTGACTTTTTCCTTATCCATTTTTGGAGGACAACCTGATCTAACCAAATCATTATACACACCATACTTCTCATACCTTGCAAGAATACTAAATATAGTTGACTTTGGTATTCTTTCATTTTTAAAATGTTTATATGCTAATTTCTTTTTATCACTTGAACGATTTTCATAGAACGTTACAATTCGTTTTGCGAGGGCTTCTCGATCAAACCTTGTCATTTTTTTTGTATAGGAGTCTAGATAAAAATTAAAAGTGATTTAAATACATTAATATTTGATCTTCAAAATAAACAATAAGTTGAAGGTTGAAAAATTACTCTCCTTATTTAAATCAGTTTCAAAAAAAGTTCGAAAACTTATACATAACCCGTGTGTGTGTGTCAGTGACGGATTAAGACTTCTTGGGGCCCAGGGCTATTTTTGTTTTTGGAGGCCTTTTTATGGGCTCTGGCCCGGACCTATAGCCCCTTCTAGTCCCCCCTTGATTTGGCACTGGTGTGTGTATATGTGTGTGTGTCTATATATATATATATATATATATATATATATATATATATATATATATATATATATATATATATATATATATATATATATATATATATATATATATATATATATATATATATATATATATATATATATATATATATATATATACATATATATATATATATATATATATATATATATATATATATATATTTTTTTATTTATTTTTTTTTTTTTTCAGTTTACAATTATTAATCGTAATATAACAATATAACAATATATAAACTTGGTATCTGAAAGAAGATCCAAATGATCTTGTCGCCAGAACCATATAAAAGATATAATACGTGTATATGTAATAAAATAAAATACAATTGATCAAATAACTAATAACAATGTAGAAGAAACAAAAACTGAAAATAATTTTACAAATTATCCAGAGTAAAAAAAAAAAGAATTTTACATTTCAAAAATATTTATATATATTGCCAGTAGAAAGAATATAGTTTTTTAATTTAGTTTTAAAAACGGAAAACGAAATTGACAAATCAAAATTTGGAACAACAATTTTGTTCCATAAATACGGTGCTCTATAGTTTATGCAAAATTGATTAAACTTTGTTTGACAAAAGGGTTCAATTAATAAATTATTATTTCGTAAAGCATATTTGTTTATAGCTTTATAAGTAAAAAGATCTTTGAAATTGGACAATGGTCGCTCACTTTTACAACGAAACATAAAACATAAAATATTATAGACATTGACAGGGCCGGCGCGAGTAGGTGTCACGTGGGGGGGGGGGGGGGGCCATTTCAACTTTTGCCGACTAAAAAAAAAAAAAAAGGTCCTCGTTTTCCAAAATTTGCCGACTGTCATTACGACATATGCCGACTGTCTAACCTATATCGAAAGGGTCGACATTTGCCGACTAACTAGTCTAAAAAGGTCCGATTTGCCGACTAAGGGTCCAGTTTGCCGACTAAAAAATCATTGAAGTAGGGGTGTCACACACCCCCCCCACCCACCCCTATCGCGCCGGCCTTGGACATTGAGTTCGTAAACGTTAAGTGCTTTAACGTTTTTAGATAAAATATTTGAATGAGAAAAACGATTTTCGAAACATATTAAACGCATTGCGTGTTTCTGACGATGGTAAAGATTTCGTAACTTACTTTTAGAGGTACTTCCCCAAACAATATTTGCATAATTTATATAGCTATGAATAAACGAGTAGTAGAGTTGAATTAAATTTTGATTACTTAGATAGTATCTGACCTTATATAGAATTCCAATACTTTTAGCCAATTTAGTAGAAATATAGTCGATATGATACTTCTATGTAATATTTTCATCAATGTAAAAGCCTAAAATTCTTGAGACCGACTTCTTTTTTATTTCAATTTTATCAATAAAAAGTTTAGGCAATTTATTTGGTAAAAAACGCTTTTTAGCAAGAGAGTGGAAAAGATTCCACTTTGTTTTGTCAATGTTTAAAGTTAACTTGTTGCACTTAAACCAGTTGGAGATCTGATTGAGTTCTTTATTCATATTTGAAAAAAGCTCATAAATGCTACTGTTTGACAGAAATAAATTAGTATCGTCCGCAAAATTTATACTCATAAGGTTAGAAGCTTTATTTAAATCATTTATATAAACTAAAAACAAAAGTGGGCCTAGAATAGAGCCCTGTGGAACACTATATACAATATATATATATATATATATATATATATATATATATATATATATATATATATATATATATATATATATATATAATATATATATATATATATATATATATATATATATTTATATTAGTACTGATTAATTTATAAAGTACTTTTGTATTTTAGATAAATAGAAATAATATTAGGAGAACCTTTTCACTTCAATGCATCCAGACAAACGTTGAACCAGTATTAAACTTTTCAAATGTGAATGAGGAAATCTGTGGACTCGGCTATTTGAATTGTATGTTAATACTATAATTTTATAACTCAAACAAGATTAATTTAAGTTTGATTCTCTTTATGTTACGTTACAGTTTGCAGAGCCGTACTTAGGCAAGTGTAGCCAGTGCAACTGGGCCCCTGATATTTAAGGGGCCCCAAATATTAAAAACACGTATATTAAAAACAGTACTACTTTGTAATTACTTTTCGATAAAAAAAATTTAGAAACTTATTTTTTTAGAGTTAAAGGAATATTTCCAAAATTTTCACCAACATACAACAACAACAAAACACAAAATTAAAACTAAGCGTTAACTACAATCGAGAACAACAATTTATATGAATTTTTAATTTGCACGCGCAATCGAATGAAATTCCATTCATTTGAAAGGAATTTTATTCGATTGCGCGTGCAAGTTTAAATCTGAAAATGCAATTCCGCTCAAAATTTTCGTTAGGAAAAGTTTTTATCCAAAAATCAATCTAATGGAAACAAAAAAAATACGACTAATTTGATAAGGATTTAATTTGAAAAATAATATTTTTCAAATATATTTCAAATATACCTAATAGTTCTACTGTTATTTGTTTGAAATTGTTAGTTTTATTTTTTAAACAGTTTTGTTAACATTTTTAAACTCACTTGTCGTTTAATTTAAATTTGCATACAACATTTACTTACTTCAAATGTCGAAAAGATGTTATTTAAGTGGCGCACAAAAAAGAGCGAAACAGATCCGGAAAGTAGCAGAATTAAATAGCATTACTGGATCCAGCCCCGGCTCAGACCGTATGCGAGCAATGCGGCCGTGTGGGGCCTCGCGCCTAAAGGGGCCACGCATTGCTCTGTGGAAAGCTAGATAAAAAGGTATATATCTATCTCTAGCTTTCTAAAAAGGCCCTATCGGGCCTCATTTGGCGGAATTTTTTTTTTAGATTTTCTATAGAAGATATAATAATCAAAAGAAAAATAATAATTTGCATAATATATGATTTTTGTGAAAAACATAATTCACCATGTATTTTTGTTTAATGTAATAACTATTGAATATTTATATATTATATATTATTTTTTATTTATATATGTTTATATATTTTATATTTAAAAGACAATTATATATAAAAACACGATTTCACCCTCCTACATTAGTGCTCTTCAACCCCTCCCTTTCTTTTAAGTTTTCATAGAAGGCCTCGCAAACTAAACTCGCCTCGGGCCTTGCGCTTGGTTTAGCCGGCACTGGCTGGATCGTTAGATAAATTTTTTAAACGAGGCGAAAGTTCTTCAGTTTCAAACACTACTTAAATTGAAACATGCAATTTAAATAGAAAATCTCAATTTGAAAACGATAATGTTGAATGAAATATGAATAAGCCACTGAGCCTTCAAAACATCGATAACTAGAACGAAGATGTAGATTCAACGAACGTTGTGAACGTTCTATGACCGTTCATAGAACGCGCTCAAACGTTCACAACGTTTGTCGAACGTTCTTGAATGTTTTGTGTTAGCTGGGTGGTAAATCAGGATCCAAGAGCAAAAATATTGAGGATATTATATCTAACAATACTTCCGAAATTAGTGATAATTCACAAACGGAAAGCGGTACTTTATCAAATTGAAGTTATGATATATTAGATCCAGGAACTGTTAAAATCGACAACGTACAACGGATGATTTTAGTAGAGCAGTCACCAAAAATTATCAAAGATATCCATTATAAAAAAATTCTCAAGGAAGATGTTTCAGTGACACTTTTTTTTATCGACAAATGAAAAATGGTGAAAAAGAATTAAGAAATTGGCTTTTATATTCTAACTCGAAGAGAAAAATATTCTGCTATCTGAACACGAATCTTTGAAGGAACATCTTGAATGAGCGTATAAATGGCGAATTCTAAAATTTAACATTAAACACAGGACAGGAATAGATCATCTTAATGAAGATGTATTCAATAAAGAAAAACACAGATGGCGAATAATTTTAAAATGTATTGTAAAAGCGGTATTATTTTTAAGTGAACGAAATTTAGCTTTTAGGGGCAGCAACGAAAAATTTTTTGAACCAAATAATGGTAATTTTTTAGGAGTAATTGAATTACTTTCTAATTTTGTTCCAGAACTGAAAATGCATTTAAAATCAATTACCGATACAGAAAAAAAAGTGTATCATATATTTCTGTAAAAATTCAAAACGAAGTTATCTTACAACTAGCTTCTAGAGTTTTGCATACAATAGTAAGTAATATTAAATCATCAAAATACTTTCCCGTACTAACAGATTCTACACCAGATTTTTGCAAAAAAGACCATTTATCAAACATTATTCGATATGTTAAAATAGCGGACCAAAAGCCAAGTTTTCAAGAAAGTTTCTTAAGCTTTGTAAATATAATATCATCAACCGGAGAAAATTTACTAAACGTTCTTATTGAGGAATTAGAAATATTAGAAATCAAGATTGCTGATTGCCGAGGTCAGTCATATGACAACGCAAGCAATATGAAAGGAGAATATAAGGGAGTGAAAAGTCAATTTTTGAAGTCAACAACAAAACATGGTATACGCTGTGTGGTGGACATAACATCAATTTATTTACAAATGATAGTGTTAAAAACACTATTAAAAGTCAAAATTATTTCACTACATTTAATAATTTATATAAGATCTTTGCTGCATCAACAAAGCGATGGGCTATTCAAGTAAAATGTTCAAAAATTAATCTGAGGCGCCAAGCAATACTCGATAGAAATATCGCTTTAAAAGTATAAAAGCCGTGAAATACCAGATAAAAGAAATCTTGCACTAGATGAACTTAAAAATAGCTATCCAGATTGTAAATCTCATGCTGCTTTTTTAATAAAACAAATGAACTCTTATGAATTTGTTGTGCTCACACCAATTTGGTATTATTTGTTATCAAAGCTTCGCAATTTCAGCCAATTTCTTCAGCGAAAAAATATGGCAATTAATATTGCATTACAACATACAAAGGCTATGCTGTTATCTTTTGAATTTTGAACAGATTATAAAAGAAGCACAAGAAGCATCAATATATAAAAGTTGATATAGATATTATAAAAGTTGATATAGATATTATAAAAGTTGATATAAATATTATAAAAGTTGATATAGATATTATAGCACAGTTCACTGAACGGTCTTCTAGTGATATTTAAATATTAACAAGTAGAAACAAAGATTGTCTTGATAAATTACCAGAACCTAGTTTGTCATTACCAAAATGGAGAGTACGTAACATCAAGAGATTGGCAGACTATTGTTATTATACAGACCATAAAAATAAAGCAAATGAGAAGTATTACGATATTGATGGTATACCGAATGAAGTAATTGAACCAATAGACAATGAAATTGATCCAATAGAATGCTGTGGTGATATTGATATACGTAATCTCGTTTCTAAATTGACGATGAGTATAACCATTTGACTCAAACGGCTGAAGATAATTTTAAACAATCTTACTTTAATAAACTAATCGATAAAGTAAAAAATTCATTGCAAGAACGATTTAAATCGTATACGATTTAAATCGTTATTGCAATGAATCTTTTACTTTATCGAAAAGAAAACCGAAAACTTCATTTAAAAAACTATATATAGTTTTTTAAATTTTAAGGGCCTTAAAAAGTTACAGCACGGCTCTGACAGTTTGATTTAATGCTTTATTGTTTTATATGTAATTTCAAGTTACTGTTAAAATCGTTTAAAATTTCTCACTGTTGATTTTAGGTAGAGGAATTTCTCATGATTGTTGCAAATGTAAAGCTGTTAACAATATCATTGACATTAGTGAATCGCTTGAATACAAAAGTGCTTCTGGATTGTTAAAACGTTAAATGAAACGTAAAAACATTCTAAGTGGAGAGCAGTTCGTGTTGTCCACTGGTGGAAATCTTCTCTCTGTTACAGTTGGAGTAAGTGAAAATCAGTTGAAAAGAAAGAAAGTAAATCAAGTTTCATTCCAAACTATTATGGAGCTATCGAACGTATTACAACTCTCTAGGAACAAAACGAAAAAACTGTGTTCTACTTTACGCAGTAATCTAACTGGTGTAGAATCAAACATTTATATTAAAATGACTGAATTACAGTATACTTTATAAACTTTATATGAATGTAAAACTGAAGATTTCCTTGACGGCGATGAAATAGTTGTTAGAGATATAGTTTATGTCAAAAATACAAACTGAATTTATCAAATTTATAATTGATGAAAGAGTTGTTGATACCCCAATGCAATAGTAAGAATATCAATAGATAGTGGTCAAAACTTTCTTAAAGTTATCATTAATTTTTTTTGATCCATAAAATTATTATTCTTCATCCAAAATGAAATGTAAATGTGTGAAACGACGTTGTGGAGATGGTTTCAGAGGATAATTCTCCAAAAATTATGGGAACCTTTGAAACTCGAAGAAGTAAATTTTAGTTTAGCATTTGATTTAAAATGTGCAAACAATATTTTTGGAATTTCAAGTCATTCTGGCAAATATGCTTGTCTTTATTGTGAAGGAGAATGCTCCCTCGAAGCAGAGAAACTAAGAACATAGGGTTCCATAGACTTATGTTATAATCAATATAGATGTGAAGAAAAAAAAGATTAAGAATACAGGAATACAAAAATGTTATAAATCCTCGTTTAATATACTTAAAAGAAAATCAAGAAACATTTCTTGAACATATTGTTCCTCCTCCTAAGCTCCACATTATGATGGGAGTTGTAGATAAACTTTATACTATGCTTTAATGTGTTTGGCCACCTTTTCAAAATTGGTTGAAAACACATTACATATTAATGAGTGGATACCATGGCGTAGGTTTAAATGGAAACAATGCTAATAAACTTATGTCCTTGTTATATGTTTTGGAGAGGGATGTTACCTTAACTGCAACGATTGATATTTTACCGATAATTGGTTGTGTAAGTTTTCATTAGTGAAATCAGCAATGTTCGCTTTAGAAATGGGTACTGATATTTCTGTTAAAGACTTCAAATGTTCTTTTTTTAGTCTCCAATTATATGCAAAAAATATTTTTGACTACAATTTGAAAGTTTCCTGGAAAATACATGTTTTAGTGTATCATATTCTTCCCTTTATAGAACACAATAATATTAGCTTAATAAACTACGCAGAACAATGTGGTGAAGCTTTTCACCACTAATTTAAAAAACTTGGGTGAACAATCAAATAATTATAGGACACAATAATTATGGTTATGCGGTCCATTTGGAGAACAGTGTGGCGGATGAAATCTGATACAAAACTGCAGTTCAAAATTCTTGTTCGATACTTTTTAAAGGTATTGTGGTTTATCCTCGTCCGGCTAATTGGCATATAAAAGCCATATATCTGCTTCTGTATTGTATGTATATTACATAGTGTGTAATACATACTTTCTTTCAATCAGTTAGAACATTTTAAGATGTTTTAATCATAAAATGTTTTATGAAAACAGATTATATTATTGTACGTTGGGTACTTTTAAAATGATATAACCGTTTTATTACAAAAACTGTGTTATCAGTTGTTTTTTTATCCATTTATTTAAACAAAGAGTTGAAATAATTACAAAGTGATTTATAATTTCACAAAATTAGGTTCGGTGTCACTCATATAGTTAAAAACTAGTTATTGGAGTGAATAAAATAAACAAAAAAAAAAAAAAAAAAAGTAATAAAATTTAACAAAATGAAAAGAAGGAAAAAAAAAAGCAAGACCATTAACACAAAAAACTTTAGTTTATCTGTTTATTTAATTTCTTCAGTTTTTAATCTTTAATATTTTAATTGTTTTCACTTTACCTCTTTTACTTTTCAAATTTTCTATTCTAAGCAATTTTTTATTTGTTTTTCTTTTGCTCTTTTATCTATTTTTACCTTTTCACCGTTAAAAAAAAATGCTTCATCCATTTGCGATGTCATTGCAAAGTGATAAAAAAAAAAAAAATAATAATAATAAAATAAAATTTATACTAACAAGACTACAAAATTATTGTGTTGCAACTATTTAAAAAAAAAAAATGCATTTACTATTTTTCTTTTTTTTTCTTTTTGTCTGCGCAAAGGTTCAACGCCTTTCGTGGTTTTCGGGTAATTATTATTATTTTTTTTTTGTTATTCACCTCCCCAAGGCCGAGAAAGCCACTACAGATGAGGCTACTTGAAATTATAACCCTCTCTCAACTCTATAACTCCGAAACACGAATCTTGACAAACAAGGCCACTTCGCGGAGAATAAATTCGAAATAAAGTTCTCCGCGAAGTGGGAATTGGTGGAAATTGAACTCCGAACCTCTCGCTTATGAAGCGAACGCTTTACCACTACACCACTATCGCATTTTATTTGCATTATTCGAATAATTGAATAATTTGCTATAATAAAAGAGTTTAAAAAAACAGCGTTATTTTACTAAAATAATTTCTTTAATTTTCATTTGTAAATAAGACTGAAACTAATTTTTTTATACAGAGTTTATAGCTTCGTCTTTTAATCTTGTTTTTTTATTTTAATGCAGTAAATAAAGATTAACTTCTTATATCTCCATATTTTTAATTTTTGAGATTAAACAATTTAAAAAATAAATTCTTTAGGAGATGCCATATAAAAACGGTTTTACAACATTTTTTCTCCGCAAAATTTTTATTTTTAACGTGACTGTTATCAATGCTTGAGATTAAAAAAATCTCAAGCATTGGTTAGGAAGGAAGGAGGGAGGGAGGGAATGAGGTATGATTCCTCCCCCCCCCAACTAAATTTTGAAG
Organism: Hydra vulgaris; assembly: GCF_022113875.1. NCBI lineage: Eukaryota > Metazoa > Cnidaria > Hydrozoa > Anthoathecata > Hydridae > Hydra > Hydra vulgaris. Next base: position 31,092,555 of record NC_061167.1, on the reverse strand, counting down.
GTCCTAAAATATCTTAGAAATTGAGGATCTTTTTTTTTAGGAGACGCATATGTGGTACAAAATACAAAATACAAAAATATTTCACCACCACCAAAATTTCCTGGATCCGTCACTCATTGATTAATGACTAAATTAAAAAAGATATATTCAGCATCTATTCCGAATTGTACAAAGTGTACCTCGATTGATCAATAGTACAAATTGTCCTACAAAATATCAATTTATGGTCACAGTTCTAGCTCAAAAACATATATATATCGAAAACAAACAGCAAAAGAAAAAAAAATCAAACTCTGAAAATTAGACATCTATACAAAGAGAGGAAAATGAGTTTGTATTTAGCTCTAAGGGTGAACTTTTTCCTAGATAAATTACAGTCATTAAGGAAATTGGTGTTTATGTGAAGCTAGTGGTAAAAACATGAAATTGACGTGAAACAAGAAAATGTTTTCTAGAAATGGTATAACATTTTATTTATATACATTTTTACTAATGCCATGTGGTTAAGGCTTTTTTCGGCTCGGTTTTTTTAATTCGGTTTAAACGTAACACCAATAATTCGGTTTTTTTCGGTCGGTTTAAAATTTTTTTATCGGTTCGGTCCGGTTTTGCTTTAAAAACAAAAACAAAGTTTTGTAGGTCATTTAATTAAAAAACTTTGGAACTACAGATTTATAAATATATCAAAGAAAATTAAAAATTAATTTTTATTATTTTTAATGTTTTCTTTTTAAAAAAACAATTTTTTCAACATTTTAAACCGCTAACGTAGTTCTTCTGGCAGTAACGACGTTACCAGCAGTAGAAAATAACCCGTCCCGGAGTTGCAGAAGTTGCTGGTATACATATATAATTTTTGTGCATAGTTTGATAAAATTGGACTTTGCAACTTCATAACTTTCCACCACTACAAAATATTTATTGTTAAATAATGATTAATTTCTAAACCTAATTTAGTTGTTGCTAAAGTACTGCGTGCTAAAATATCTTGTTTCATTCTTTTTCGAAGCAGTTCGTGGTGATTATCTTTAACATTTTCATCAATTTCATTTTCTGTTTTGCTACCATTCATTGAAGCTTTTTTGTGATTTTTCTTTTTTCCTGAGTCAATTTTGCTTCTTTTATTTTATCATATTTTTTATATACAATCAAATGCTGGCCTTTGTAACGTGGGTCTAAAAAACTTCCAAAACAATTAATCAGCTGCTAAGCCCCATTAATTATATTTTTATGGTGAAAGAATATAATTTAGGTATCACATCTTAGGTTATTGGTCTTTTACGGCTGATAAGATTACTGAAACATTGTAACTTTTTTTAAAGAAATGGAATGCTTTGTTCAAATGTCTTCAATTAATCATCTGAGGGGCATGACCTTTCAAACTCATTTTTAGTTTTTGCAAAAGTCTTGATTGCATCTTTAACTTCAAGGACTGACTTTAGAAAATTCAATTGAACTTTTGATTGCTTTGGAAGACTAGTTGGATTGTGTGATCATTGCAGCACAATTCTGAAATAATTTCATCACTTTCTTTAGCAGCTAAAACAATGTTCCTGCTATTGTCATTAACACAATCTCAATGAACTTCTTCATTTAAGTTTAAATTAACAATAAAATTGTTCAGGTTTACTGCAATCGCTACCCAAGTTTGTTCACCAGTGAATGGTGCGCAAGCAATGAAAAAGCTTACAAAATTAAAGTCTGAACTAATGTAGTGAATTTTTTAGACTCTTGTAGGAATCATTGTTCCGACTTGTTTAAAAATCTGCCGTAAAACTAACTCTAGTTACGTCTGGAAAATCTTTTAGAAATTTTATTTGCAATCCTTCCTTTAGCCTTTTATAAAACATTGAAAGTTTTTGACGTCTAAATGTTGATGCAGATTTGACAGTAAATTTGCTATTTACGTCATCGAGAAATTCTTGAGCTCCATCATTATTTAAAATTTCAAAGCTTGCAAATAAATTTTGTTAAATTTAAGTTAAACTTTAATTGCTTTGGATAATTTAACCCATATTTTAGGTTTTTTATAATCTAACTCTTAATTTACTTATTTTTTATGATGTAACTCTAAAGTGTTGTTTTTGTCTAATTTTCTTTACAAAGTTTTTGCTTAATTAGTGTCTCGGTGGTTTTTAAAAGACGTCATTTTCAAAATCCTTCATGTTTAGTTGCGTGGCTGGTTATTGTTGAAGTACTGTCAAATATTATTTTGAAAGTTTTAAAGCAAATTTTACACTTAGCTTCAACTTTTCAAAGAATTTTAAAACATCACTTTCTTTTGGCATCTTCAATGTGAATAACATAAAAATAGTTAGTAACACAACCAAACCATATAACAAACATAAATTTTAACTTTGAACAAGTATACCAGCAGACAACATAGATCAACATAAGTAAATTTAACCTATTTAACAACTGAGAAATTTTAGTTATTTTTTAGAACATTATTAGTTACAATTCAAATATTAAATTATTTTGCGTCTTGCATGTTCCTACAGGCATCATGGCCAACGACACGGGTTTTGAAGTGGAGGGGCACAATTGTCAAGTTTTAAATTGACAATTCCTCTATATCTGAAATTTTCAAAAAAAAAAAAAAAAGGTCCTTTAAAATAAAAGTGAGGAGGGAAGGCGGAGAAAGGAAAAATATCGCCCCCTGCCCTTGCCCCCTTCCCTGTGTTGTCGGTACTATTAATACTTAAACGACGAAATATTTTTGTTATATCCAGTTTTATCATTTGTCAACTTATTAGGATACAATAAAAACAGTTTAGAAAACAAGGTTTTCAAAATAAGAATATTATAATGTAAATATTATAAACAATATAAGAAATCTTTTTAGAAAAAGTTTATACTATCTTAAAAGGCATTGATATCCAACTCTCAAAAAATCTTACTCCATCATGGTCCGCAACATTTGTTCAATTTTCACAGTTGATGATGACCCAATTTTTTGAAATGACCCAAAAATTACCTTGGTAATTCTATAGGTAATAGGGATCACTTTAAAGAAAAAATTAAAATCTTTTAACTACGTCTGCAGGAGAAAATTGCATTAAAAGTTTCCGCCTAAACATACCAAAAACTTTTATCAAAATGTGTTTGCACAGCCAAAAGTTCAAAAAAACACTTTTTTTGCCCTTTACAAATATCACAAACTAATATACCTTTGATTCAAAATTATGTTTTAATAAAATATATTTGTATATACATTACAATACAATATTAATATACAATATAGATATCAAACTTCTTTTGATTTTTTAGTAGGATAAAAAATCAAAAGAAATTGATATTAAAATTTTATTCTTAAGCATAGCATTAATTATAACAACTTTTTTCGAAAAGATGCGCATATATTTCTAAATATATATACACTGAATTACAATGTAGTTTAAACCAATTCAAATTTGAGGCTGTAGATCTTCTGACTATATACTCTGAATGAGATTTTTTTCCAGAGAATTTTTAATCCACAACAATTTAATTTCAAATATGTTTGCTGTTAAGATCAATAACAAAACTCAGAAGTTTGTCCTTATTATCAGGATGAGAAAGTTGCTTTTTAAACCTTTGACAGTGGATCTTGAATTTTGGCATACATCAATTCAGTGGTATGCTCCCGAGTTCAGTTTCGTTTTTTTCAGTTAATTACTTAATGTAATGAATAATTACATGTGCTTGGAGTAACTGAAATTCCAAGAGCTAGGTAAGAGTGCTTGAATTCTGTAATATTTTGACAGATCCCTGCCTCCAAGATCTTTCCAAAACAAGCTTTTTTAAAAAATTGAAGCAATCATTAAAAGGAATTGTTTGCAAAGCACAATGTTTTTGGACAAGACCCTGAAGAATGTCAACATTCTTCAACAGTCTGTTGCATTCATTTCCATTAAACTTTCCTCCATCATATGTTTGCACTTAAAGGTGCAAGAGATTCGGCCATTTTTGTGCTTGATCCCATATTTCAAGGACGTGCTTGAAAATGTGCTTGAAGATTCTAACAAAAAGATGAAGCTCCGTTGGAGGAATTACATCAAGAATAAGCTCAGATTACCTGTAGGGGTTAATTAATGGAGGATGGACAACGTTTGCATAATTCTTAGCTGAAAAAATTTTGCGCCTGAAGAGAGGAATCCAGCATAGCTGTTGCATAAAGAACTAAATGTTCTTGATTGGCCAGAGTTTGTAAGATTGTTAGACAACATGGGTGTTTGCTAGAGTGAGACTGAATACCATATAAAATGTTGGCTACTTTCATGTCACGTGAGATTATGCAAGACACATCTTCAATGTGTATGAGGCTTAATAGTGTCCTAAGATTTTTATATGTTTCTGCTGCAGCAACAATCAGTTGCTTTTTTGCACCACCATCCCGGGTAGAAGAACTTGATTGAAGACACGATGATCCTTGAGTATAACTTTGGAATATGTGTCAATTACGCTGAGTGTAATTTTCAAAAATGAACCGCCTCCATCAATTTTAAGTTTAATTAAATGATGTGATGAAAGTCCTCTTACTGAGAGAGTATTGTTGATTGAGGCATTCAAGTTGTTGCTGAAAACAACTTTTCGAACTTGGTTTTTTATTTCTTTGTCCAGAATGACGTTTGACATCATGAAAAAATCTGGTAATTTAGAGCTGATGCAAGCCTTTTCACACCAACATTGGAAAGATTCGTATTGTTTTGAACTTGAACCAATGTTTCAGCAGTAAATAGGTGTTGATTGTACTTTGCTGAATGTCCCGGCATAACATTTAAAAATTTACCTCCACTTTCTCGACTAAGTTTGACAGTACCTCCTGGATAGGCATCTTTTTTAGAGATTGAATCAGCTGCTATTTGTTCAGCACACTTATGGTCTTCTACAGCAAGTTTTTGTACATTTTTCCGCTTTTTACCATTAATACAAAAGTGTAGATTTCCTTTCGCAAGTACCGACAAACAAATACTACATCTTTTTTCAGCTGGCTGTTATGATGAAGGTTTGTGACTGGAAGCTTTGATACGGTCAGTTTCAGGGTAGACTTTTGACAAAGACAAATTAATTTTTAACAGAAATGCCAATTTTTTTGTTTACATTATTTCAGCGACAAAAATTTGGCGCCAACATTTTAATTTTATCGCTTTAAAATTTTAATTTTTAATAAAGAAGAAAATAAAAGTCAAACAATAAGTTAATACAATGTTGTTTAGAGGTAACTGCAACATTTAAGACAAAACAAAAGGTTTTTTTAGTGACTTTTAGCAGTGGAAACGCATTTTGAAAATTAAGTTTCTTAGCGCTAATTAGGCAAAAACTTTAAATGCAATTTTCTACTGCAGACATAATTAAAGGATTTTAATTTTTGTTTAAAGTGCTCACCGTAACCTAAAGAATCTCCCCTCTAAGGGATTTTTTGGGTCATTTTCAAAGAGATTAATACCCCTTTTTGGACAACTGTGTTGCAACAACAAAATTTTGTTGTTGCAACGTTATTCTAATTTCACGACAAGCTGTTTGCTAACAATTTTATTACGTTTAGATCGTTCCCTTTTTTGCTTTACTTTCCTATGGCTTGAAATTTCTTAAATTAAATAACAACTATAAATTATTTAATAGTTAAATATTAAATAATTTTTTTGACATTTCAAAATTTATATCAGTTTTTAAAAGCTTATTTTTTTATTTTAAATAATTAGATCGGTTCGATTCGGTTTTTACCGAAAAAACGGTCCGGTTCGGTTTACCGCGCGGCCTTTCTACTAAAACAAATTCTTGTTTTGAAAATAGATTTGAGAGTAAAATTATCATGTATATGGGCGATTCCACAAAAAACTTAGCGTTAGTTAAATTTTATTTCAGTAATAAATTCGCCCTTTTATTTTGTGCCTAAAACAAAGCTTTTTAACTTATTTTATTCTACGAGTCTGAAGAACAAATAAGCTAAAAACTTTTGAGTCTGGCAAAAAGAGTGCGAACTTATAACCGAAATGAAATCTAACTTGAGTTACATTTTTTGTTGCGTTGCCCATACGATAATAACAATAAAAAAACAAATAAATTTATATGGGAATAAAAATAAATTCCTTTGTTAATAATAATAAAAAAATTAAATTAAAAATAGAAAAACTTGTATACATATATCGAAACTTAATTTTGCGTCTAAACCAGTGGGTGCAAGTCGTGTTTAAGACTTCTAGAAAACGTGTTACAAAACTTTTTAGACGTTTAAAACACATTCTGTGTCCACTGATTTGAATGTTTTTAATACGTGATCGTTATTCTTATATTTAATATGTAATCGTTATTCTTTTGTATTATGTATAATGTAAATCGCACACTTTAAATATTATAAAATTTACAATATTTCAAGTGTGAAATGTACATTATACAATTAAGAGTCACACACAATCGGAACTTTAAAGTTTAGGCTTTGTAAAACATTTACGATGTAAACATTTTATTCCTTTGCAAATATTAACCGAGTTGTATAACAAACTGTTTTGTTGATAAATTAAAATAAATCAATTATAAAAAACTTCGTAACAAAAAAATATCGTGCCAAAAAGTATAAAATATAAATAAAAAGATGTAAAATTATAATGAAATATAAGTAAAAGATGAATTTTAAAAGTATAACAGCTGCAAAAACTTAGCAATTGAAAAAAAAAATAAAACTTG
>NC_061167.1:31045889-31080889 GCF_022113875.1 Hydra vulgaris | reverse complement strand
CTCCTGTCGTAATTTATGTATATTAAGAATATTCTCAACATGAGAAATACCTTTATTGTACTTTTGAATGGCATCTCCATCAATCATTTCTTCTCCATCACTACCTACCGCGTGAATTGCCTCAGCTGCTTTTTGCGCTAAACATTCACGTTCCTCAGTCTGTTCTCCAGATTGCTTTTAAAAAAAATAGAAACTTTCAAATATTAGAAACATTCATTCAAACATTCATTCATATCAAATATTAAAAACATTACTAATATTTTAAATAAGATGCCTATTTCTTTGAATAGCATAAGCATCAACATTGATTTAGTTTAAAAAGTCTGTTTGTAGGGGATAGATAGTCTTATGAAATTGCAAAGATATATGGCACTTTGTACAAAGCGCAAGTATGAACTGTATTAATAAAAAAATATATAGTTTTTGATAAGATTATTATTTATAAATTAAGCTTAACAAGTTGGACGGAGAGTTAAAAACATTACCATAGTTACCTTAAATACTTTATTAAGAAATGTTATTGATTGCAGTTTTTTGTTACATTAAAAAAGCTTATTCTCTGATAGAATAAAGACATGCTATCTGTTAGATTTAAGATACGTTATGATCTGTTAGATTAAAGATACGTCCTTATCTATTGGATTAAAGATAAGTACATTCTTATCTGATGGATTAAAGAAATGATAAAATTAAAATTGCAAAAAAAAAAAAAAAAATTACTAAAATAAAATTAATGAAAGAAAAAAATTCGAAAAATTGTTCATTCTAAAAACGCATGCTTAAAAACGTTTTTGAAAAATGTTACAATTAAAACTTCTATTAGATATACTCTAATCTTTAGAAATTAATAAAAAGTTTTTAAAATTCTATTTCTAGCATGTTTTGATTTTAAATAGACACATAACAGGATCAAACATCAAGAAAAATGCAGCAATTTTGAGTTATTTGAATTGCTGAATTATTTTCTTTGTATGACACGTTCCTTTAAGTTACACTTAAACTACTAAAAAATAGTTTGGTTCTTATTTATATTTTTTCTGATGTTTACAAAATCTTTTTAATGATGCAAGTGGAATACATTTTGTTTGTGTTCCTTCTTGTTACCAAAACGTCATAGTATTAGTAGAAGCTTAAATACTGGTGAAATGTATAATGATTCGTTCATTAGAAAACAAAAAATGTATGATTGGACAGTTGATGATTGTCCTGGTAAAAAACTGCATACCACATATTTGTATAAGATATTCAGAGGATATTTTATGATTTACAAAACAAACTACAGATTATGTAATGCTATTTTCATTGATCATGTAACGCTTTGACTTTAATTAAGCTATTAGTAACTTGGTATTAGTTAACTGGAAATAACACTGGACTTAAATATTCAAAAGACCGTCCCAACTGTCTTTTGAATATTTAAATGAGTACTTTATATTTGTATATTTTCCAAAAAAAAATCTTTTTAAAAGTATGTCAACCTTGTGCTCTAAAAACGCAAAATTTTATATAACAAAGTTTTTATAAATATTATTATTTTAGATTTTAATGCATAAAAATAGCTTTTCAATATTTTCAAAAAAAGTTTTATATAGTTTTCTTTTAAAAAACACTTTTTATAGACAAGTTTTATAAAATACATTTTTATTTCTTTTGAGTTCCAGGTTGTTATACTTTCAAAGAAATTTTTTTCGGATACTATGGACCTGATAATTCAAGGGTCAGTTGGGATCCCTTAAATGACTTTTTATTTAAATGTTTTTTTAAATCTAGTGTTATTTTGTATTATAGAACAAATTTTCAAAAGAAGTAATTTTCACCTCACCCTATATTTCACCCCACATTATTGATACTTAACATATTTACACCATTTTAATAATTAAAAATAAAAAGAAATTAAAAAAAGGCAGCCTTTTTTCGTAATGTAAATTTGTTTTTAACTTCATCATTTTTTTCATATTTTCACTATTAAAAATATTTTATATTATTTTAAATTAAATTTTTTAGCAATTTTACATATGATAACAAAATATACTTAAATAGCAAAAATGATAAATTTGATTCTGCTTCTACCAAAATTCAATTATTAATTAGGTATGAGACATTCATTTTCATAATAGTATTTTAGCATTTAGCTATGTTATGTATTTATTACTGTTAGAATTTTATATGTATTTATATATATATATATTTTTTATATATATATATATATATAAATACATATAAAATTTTATATATATATATATAAATACAAATGACATAATTATATTTAATTATGTCATTTGCATATCAATTAAAACTCATTTTTATCAATTTAGAAGAAATATATTTCAGATTTTGTTAAAGGTAGAATAATTCAAATGCAGTTTGGTCTTTGTATAATACCTTAAATCTATAAATGTAAATCTATAGTTCAAAGAATTGTGTCCAGTTCAGTGCAGAGATCACTCAAACTAGATTTTAAATCAATGGAAATGTGTTATAAGGACAGATGAGTCACCTTTAGTTCTACAATATAGAAAAAAATGGTTAACCATATAATCCAGAGGGTGCACATGCCACAATGAAAGATGACAAAAAAAATCATGGTTTAGGGTGCATTAACTGCTCATGGAGCGGTAAACCTGTAAGAGTTGATGGAATCATGGATCAGCATAAGTACCATTATATTTTGTTCAGATGGATTTGTCAAATTCCTTTTGATTGTTCTGTAATATGTGTTGAGAGAAAAATTAACACCAGATGTTTAACCATCATTATTTCCTAACATTTATTTGTTATTTACCAAGTAAAAAGCTCTTCAAACTTAAAAACCTAAATTTTCATTGGGCAGAGTTTAATAACTGGGAAAGATTTGACAAATGGCTGACAAGTGGACAAAATTGAAAACTCTGATGAGTTTTCCATCAAAATTAATGTGAGTAACAAACCTTTGTCTTTGTATAAACCAAACATTTGTATGATTGATGATATAGATCAACAATCTTGCTGTCTTTAAAAGTTTACAATAACTTACTTGTTGTGTTTTTTGCTGATAATTTGAAGACAACAATTTGAAGATAAACAGCTATCTGTCTAAAAGACATTACTATAAAAATGAACTAAAAGAAAGTTGTGTTTACAAAGTTTATTTTTTGATTTCAGACGTTAGTAACATTTATAGAGACATGTTTAGTGCTTTATGTGGTGGTGATTTGAAACCATTTATTCAAAATCCTTATAATTCTACAAGAAAACCTTTTTATTTGAAAATGTCCATCTATTCAAATGTATTTGCAAAAATTGACTAAAACAACTTGACAGTGATCATTCATTCCTATATTCTAGTTTTACAGGTGATTCATATAATGTAGGTTTTAAACATTTTTGACAAGTATACATAAAAAGTATGAATAATAAAAAAAGATATATACAAAATGCTGGAATATCTACTTTTGAATGGCTGTCACAATTATCTGATCTTAATCCAGCCAAGAATCTTTTTTTTTTTAATTTAATGACAAATATAGTGAAATAGAAGTTATTATGTAACATATTCGAAACAAAATTAAAAAACTACTTGAGAATGGGTATTCAAAAAAAAAATTCAAAAAAAGCTGATAAAAAGTATTTGTTAAAAATAAAGTATAGTTATATATAAGAGTAAAGACTAGAAAACTAAATGAGAAATAAAATAAAACTTACTCGAGGTATGTGAGAAATTAATTCAAAAGTTACACCGCATCTGTTGGGTATATTCTAAATAAGTTATAAGAGACTTTTTATAATCAGACAAAAATATATAAACAAAGTAAAATATATATAAATAAAAAGTATATAAACATAAAGTTATATACATTTCCGAAATTGATAAATAGGTTCTTGTAACAAAAGTTATGTTATAAAAAATGATATCTCTACAAGATTATTACTTACTTTGAATTAAAACTCGAAAAAAAACAAGTAATTTTTTGCACAAGTAAATAATTACCTATGTCAAGTAACTCATAAGTAATATTTATATAATACAGGATTTAAATATTTAATAGAGCATTATCGACATGATTTATGAAAACAAAACAAGGCATAAGCAAAACTATACTATCAATTTTATGATATTGCTGTGATGATCATAAATGGGCAGAGCATTTATTATTATTTGATTTTGAGTAATTACTTATAAATTAATTAGAATTAACAAAAAATATTTATACTCTTTCAAATTCAGTAAGATATAAAAACAATATCCCATGAGGGTAAAGGAGTTGTAATGTTTGCTGAAGTTCTCCAGTTAATTTTAGCATAACTTATGTTACTATGAATAATTGGGTTAAATTATGAATAAATGGATTTTACATTTTTATTAATGTTTAAAATTTTATATTAAAAAATAACTTAATTACTAACAATAATAACAACGATAATATTTTTTTTCTAAAAAAATTTTTTTAAGTATCCTACTATAAATAGTAAGTATTTTAGATGCAGCTCTTTCTTTTTTCTTTTTTCCTGCTCTGTCTCCAACTTAAGAACTTTTTTCTGTCTCCAACTTAAGAACTGCATCTTTGCATCTCAATATTCCCAAACATGTTTAATGATGTTATAGCAACAACATGTTTAATGATGTTATAGCAACAACATGTTTAATGATGTTATAGCAACAACCTGTGCATTGCTTTCAAACATGTTTAATGATGTTATAGCAACAACCTGTGTATTGTTTTCAAACATGTTTAATGATGTTATAGCAACAACCTGTGTATTGCTTTCAATAAAAATATGTCTCTTTTGCTTAAAAAAAAACTCATGTTTTCAATTTCTATGGTTCTAATGACTTATTTCTAAATGATAATAACAATATATCTATAATCTTACCTTTAAGCAATTTTTATATTATTTTATATGGTACAAAGACATATAAGTTGATTTGATTTTGGCTTTGAATATCATTTCAATTGATCAAGGATATTCATACTTCTTGAAGTATAAATCTCTTTGGTCAATGAGATTTAAAAAGATGCATCTATTAAATATTTTTAATATTTATGTAGCTCTTTATCTTGTTTTAAATTTCTTTCAAGTTTTTGAAAAATATTCATATTTCAATTCAAAAAAATATTCTAAAAATAGTATCTTATCAAAGTATCTTTATTACATTTTTACTTTTTTTACAAATAACTTCAACTGCTTAATAATCAATCAAAATAATTTTAATCGCTTAGAAGGCAGCAAATCTTAAATCTAATCTCTTTTCTATAACAGATTGGGGCTTGCATTAAATTTTAACACCAACAAAACTCAGTTATTTACTTTAAACAACTATCGTAATCATGTTGACATTCCTATGTTAATGAATGGCAACCCTCTCACTAAGCCCCTTTCTGTACATTTTCTTGGATTATCGTTTACTAATGACCATTTCATTGAAACCATATATACAATAGATTGCTAAATTAGCATCGGCTAAGGTTGCTTCTCTTAATCGTACCCGCCATTTTCTTCCTCCTGATTCCATTCTCTGTCTCTACAAACCTCTTACTTGTCCCCGTATGGATTACTATTGTCATATTTGAGCTGGTTCTTATAATGATGCTCTTTCTCTTCTAGACAAGGTCTAAAAACGCATAGTAAACTTAGTTAGACCCATTCTAACAGCTAAACTTTCCCATCGTCATAAAGTTGCATTTTTTTCTCTTTCTCTTTTCTACAAATACTATCATGGTCACTGCTCAAATGAGCTATTATCTCTAGTTCCATCAACTAAAACTCTTTGTCGCTTGACTCATCATTCAGAAATTTTCATTTATTTACTGTACCTGGGTCAGTCTTTCATTTATTTACTGTATCTGCATGCTCTAAAAACTTTTTTTTTAACTAGTTTTTTTTCCCCTGCACTTCAACACTTTGGAACTCTTTCCCATTTTCATGTTTACCTAACTCATACAACCTACAACTTTATAAAACTTCTGTCAACCATTTCTTTACTCTATAACTTGCAACCTTGCAACTTAATAGTGGTTACCTTGCAACCTTGTTGGGAGTGAATCAGAATAAAACACAAAAACAAAAAAAAACAAACAAAAAAAAAAAAAAAAGCTATTTCAGTAATATTAAACACAAAGTAATTATCTAAAAGTTATTATAATTAACTTTATTAAGTGTAATATTAAACAAAAAGTAATTTGAAGATTATTAAAATTAAAGTTTAGTTGTGTCAAATTACTATTTTAGATCAACACCTATGTTAAATATAACAATAAATAAGATTTTTTAAAACAAGGTACAATATACAAACAAAACAAAAAAAAAACAACAATAAAATACCGATTGCTTCCAAAATTTCTTTTTTAAACTATCTTTTAAACTAGGTCGTTTATACATGCGAACACATAGTCTTTTTCTTAAAACAACATTTACTAATGCTGGGCTGCTAAGACGCAAAGTCACCTTTGATAAATTGAAAAAAAAATTATAAATAAATAGCTTTTAGTATATTACATGCTTTAACAAATTAGCAACATACATTTAGTATATATATTTATATTTAAGTGAGACAAAAAATAATGTAAAATTACAACATGCAAAAAGATTATTTATTTAGACTAGCATAACTAATATTCAAAAAGAACAAAGATAGCCGATTATTGTCACACAATTTTAAACCTACTTTAAGGATAACATAGACCCTTTCCGTATTCTGAGTTACTCTATTCAAATACACTGAGTCGTGCACAGAAGAATCCCAGGATGCAGTAGCCGTAACTCTCTTTTGGTCATACTTCAATATGGGTAACTCAATAATACTATCTGATTGTTCAAATGACAAAAATGACTGATGACCAGCAGGATCAGACTCAATGTCAGAACATCCACTTAAAGCATTATCTACATTATAATCATTAAAAAAGGTAATGAAGCATTGAGGTCATAGCATTTATTTATAAGTAATGCCTATTTAGTTAAGTCTAGTCCTTATAATGTAGAATAAATCCTATCAGTTTAAAAAAAAATTAGTTAAAAAAAATTCTAAACAAAAAAATCTGACAATTTTGATTTTCTGGAAATAACCAGTTCAATAATCAAGAATACTAAAAAACGTTTAAAAAAAATAATTAAAAACTAAGTACCATCTAAATCCAAAAATATTATTGGAATATGAGTTTCCATACCAGGTAGTGGAGACCTAAAACGTTAAATATGTAAATTTAAATTATCTTTTATATGTACAAATTCAATATGTGTTTATTCAATTTAAAATTAGTCAGAGACTGAAAAAAAAAGTAAATAGAAAACTTTGAGACTGAAAAAAAAGCGAATAGAAAAGCTTGAGAGACTGAAAAAAAAGTGAATAGAAAACTTTGATCTGGCCATAAATGCAATGCCAAAAAGAAAGAGAACAAAAAATTACATGAGTATAAGCTATTTTCTAATAATCTGTGATAAAACCTTCCTGAATCATGAAAACCACAAAAATAAACATAACTTTAAAAAGTTTACTACTTACCAACTATATTTATACATAAGCAATAATGTTTTTCATTCTCTCGCACCCTATATTGTTTCAAGTTTTTTCTATTACGCAGGTGATTTTTTATTTTATATGCTTTGGTTTAGTAAATAATACTTATTTTTTTTTTTTTTTTATCAGTAGTTACAGCTTTTTTATATTTTAGTTTTATTTTTCTTTGTGTTTTGTCTATTTTATATTTGTCATTAAATAAATAAAACAAGTAATGCTTTTTTTTTGTCTGAACAACTATTTATTTAACAAAAATTTGCTTTGTTTGTTAATCTCCTTTATCATTATTGATAACATTCTTTTATCAGGTATTTTTATATTGATTGTGTGGCCATATGCAGGGCTTAATTTAACAGTCGGACATTGAACATTGTCTGGCTAAAACCTCAGATTGTCTGATCAATTTACAAAGTCATTTGACATTTTGTCCGGCAAGATTTTTAATTCTTTAAAATAAAATTTTATTCGTTGATTTGAAATTGACAAATTTAAACTTAATGTAAACTATTAGACAAACTTATAAAATATGTTGAAAATGGAGGCATTTATTCCCAAAAAAAGCGCTGTTATTAATTGTAGTTTTAATGACTGTTCTTTAACAGTTTTATTGTTATATTATTAAATTTAAAATTATTGCTTATTTAAAACGATCGCAAAAGTCAAAGTATGTTCGATTAATTACTGCAAACACCGTGGACACCCAAAAGCAAAGAAAAGCTAGCAGTTTGAAAAATTTATAATAAAAGATTCTACAAATGCATTTTTTTAGAGGCTGAGATCTCATCGATGGAATATTTTTAAAAAAACATTAAGAAAATATACATTTAAATATTAACATTACAATCATCCAAATCATTCTATTTTAGCTTGAGCGGTTTCTCGGTGGCATCCTGCTCCTACTCAAGTTTTCTGATTCTTTATTTATTATTCTTTTTTTAAACTATATCTTTATTTGTATTTTTTTTCTTATTATTTATTATATATATATATATATATATATATATATATATATATATATATATATATATATATATATATATATATATATATATATATATATATATATGTATATATGTATATATATATATATATATATATATATATATATATATATATATATATATATATATATATATATATATATATATATAAAAGATATATATATAAAAGATTAAAAAGTTCTAGCTTTATAAAACTTATCTGCCACAGAAGGAGTGCCTTTTAGTAGTAGTAGATAAATAATGACCTGTATAACTCATAAAATTTTCTTCGTTGAATTGATTGAATTTTAATGACATGCAGCACGTGGAATTTTTAAATTAAATAATAGCCCGTAAATATTATATTGCGTTTGATTTTACACGCCTTTAAATAAGTAAAAGCGAAGTTTTAATTTTTTATATCAAGTTAAAAATATGTTTATCTTAATATTTAATATATTAAAGACATTATTATACTATATTACTGTAACAAACTTGTTTTCTTGCCGTTTTTATTATTGATAAAAATAGTTACATAAACGCCATATAATTATCTTTTTGGCGCTAAAAGTGGAGCTTATACGCAAAATTGACACTTAGCATATTATATTTTTTTAAGTAAAAAACTTTTCATAACTTTTATAAACCAGTAATGCAATTCAATGTAAACTAACAAGGTTTTCGAGAGAAAAAAACTCAATAAAACTTCGTCTATCTAAAAAAATGTGCAGTATTGAATTTAAACTATTTCATTTAAAATACAAAGATCTACGATGATAAAAATTCTGAATATTAAAAAAAAAAATACAACTTCACTAGCCTAAAATAAAATAAACTGGGAAAACATAACATATATTTCGATTGGATAATTGGGTTCCGTAAAACTCAGATACGCCAGAAGCTAGTCTAAAAAAACCCATTTGCAGTACTTTTTTACTTTCGGTATTTAAAGAATCTTTTTCCTGTGTTACTTTTAACAAAACAAATATGAATATATGTAAATATTGGTGAAAATTATTTGTTCAAATTTTATTTCAAAAATTTCATCGGACAATGTTCGACCAAAATAACTTTTAGTCGGACATATTGTCCGGGACCTTATAAAAAATTAAATTAAGCCCTGCATATGCGGTAAAAAGTAGCAAGTTTAAACTTTAAGTGTTAAGTTATTAAAAGTAATTTATACCGCATGTGCGGTCATATGTGGTGGAAATTTAAATGACATGCAATTTCAAAAAACTAGAGGTAAGTTATCAAAAATTATTATTATATTAAAATTTATAAAAAAAAAAAAAAAAAAATGTCTTAGTCTATAAAAAACATTTTTTATATCAAATAAAGTTATGCAAATGATAAAAGAGATTGAAAATTAACCCTTGTATAATGATCCTATTTTTCTACTATCTTGTATAATAACCCTACTACCAATTATTACCTATCTACATAATAAAAATGATAAATAATCAAATTAACCAATCTATTGTAGCACCAGGAACACCACTGCCAGGACTTGGACAAAGAATTGCATTTCTCTCTTCTGTTAATGTTACCCATTGGTCAATTAACAAACCTTCTTTTTCTTTATCTTCTTTTGTTTTATCTATAAAATAAAATTAGTAAAAACATAACTGAAAAAAAGAGGGTATATAAAATATAAACTAATGTTATTGGCTGAAAAAGTAAACAACATATAATGATTTAGGATTTTAAATTAACTTTGACATTTAAATTTTTTTTTACTAGGAATGTTTAGCATTTCTTGGATTTGTTGATCTAAATATTCTCTCCTTCTCATCACAGAATTGGAAAAACGATCACGAATTCTAAATTAATAATTATATATATTTTCTTTTTTAAATTCTAAAATAACAACTTTATATATATATATATATATATATATATATATATATATATATATATATATATATATATATATATATATATATATATATATATATATATATATATATATATATATATATATATATATATATATATATATATATATATATTAGGGTGGGTCATAAAATTTTTTTTTAGAGTTGCTAACCTGGCTATAGTCTAGAAAGTTGTTTTTTTATGTACTAATTTAGGAAAGTATTTACTTTTATGGATTGAACAATGTCTTCCACCCGCAACTATAATTACAAAAATTAGCAGGCCCTATTATTATTCAAAAAAAAAAGTTTTTCAAAATTATGTGATGTAGGTACTCAAATAAAGCGAAATTTTATAAAAATTTCAAAAATAATAATTTTTTCATATAAAAATTATTTTAGATTTTATTGCATAATAACTATAGTTTTTTAACTAAAAGTGAAAAAGGTGCATTTTTACAAGTTTTTTGATAATAATTTTTTTCGGCAATATGATTTTTATAAAACGATTGTTATTTTTGAATTTTTCATAAAATTTCGCTTCTTTTGAGTACCAGGTTGACCTACTTTTGAAAAACTTTTTTTCTCCAAAATATTAGGGTACCGGTAATTTTCCCAATAAAGTTGCGCCCTTTAAATCTATCACAATCATTCTCATATTTGATAGTATCAATATTAATAACTATTAGCAATGTTTAGAGCCTGTAACAAGAGAAAAAAATTTTATGACCCACCTTAATATATATATATATATATATATATATATATATATATATATATATATATATATATATATATATATATATATATATATATGTATATATATATATATATATATATATATATATATATATATATATATATATATATATATATTATATATATATATATATATATATATATATATATATATATATATATTAGTGAGCATATTTTAATATAATAGAAAAGTGCTAACCAAAGTTCACAAAAAAAAAAAAAAAAAAAAAAAAAAAATCCAAAACAACATTTTTTAATGCTTCAAATATCAAACTAAATTTATGGTTATCGTTATAAATTTTTTACTAAAACTTATTATATAAGGTTATTACAACAATAGTGATACTGATATATAATACTATTATGAGCTTCAAGCTAACCTAACATTATCTTTCAATGATAACACAAGAACAAGAAAATTCCTGTATTTAAAGTAGGCATAGTTTTATAGTTAACAAGTAAAAACAAAATAAACTAATACGTTTGTAAATCTCTCTCCTGATAACTATCCAATCCTCTTTGATCCTTTGCACGAACAGCAACACTGCCTACTGATATGTGTGTTATAGACTCAATAACCAAAGGTAGATGACCACTTACACCACTTTTTGGAACAACACACTGAACAACTATTCTTCTTGAATAACCTGAAAGAAATTTTTATTGCAATCAAAACCAACAAATTAATAATAAACAAAAAGGAAGAAAAAAAAAAAAAAAAAAAAAGGATAACTCCTTCAAATAAAGTAGTCCTTTGGCCTTAAGGAAAAAATCATTAAAAGAAAAAAGTTAAACAGTGGAATATGTTCTGACATCAAAAATAAATTAGGCGAATGTATTTGTTGAAACTTAATATAACCTCTATCGAACTGAGGAAGTACTTGTTTCAATGTCAACATTTGCCAATATCATAGCATTTTATATCATAGCATTTTTTAATTAGTAAACTGGTGTCTTAGTTTAAAATAATTTCACACTTTTCATTAATCCATAATTTACATAATTCGGTTGTAAAGTTCTATGTATCACAGTGTTCTGATTATTTTCCACCTAACTACAGGATTTTTGTAAATGTCTTTTAATTTTTATCATAGTCATAGTATTTAACTTGTCTAGAAACACGGGCTATTTCCATATAACACTCGAGTTCCTCTATTTACTGTGCTAAGCTTACTTTAGAGTGCATCAAATTGTAAACATTATGTTTTGCCATAGTTATTTTGCATATATTCTTGGATAAATATATAAAGTGACTTTTAAAAGTAATTATCAAAAATTTTAAAAAATATATTAAAATTGTACTTGTTTTGGTTATTCAGTTTCAAGAAACTATTTCATATTTTTATATATTTACATTACATATATATTTCAAATTCCAAATAAAAATGATGAATATAACATAAAATAAAGACATCAGCAGTTAATAAATGTAGTTATGTGAGAGAGTTTGTAGTGGTTTGAATATGTTATATGAAAATATGTTATAGATGCAAACATTTCATCAACTGTATAAAAAAATAAGATGTTTATGGGTATAAATGCTTAGTCATATTTAGTGTGAATTTATTTGAAATGTTAGCTGATAGAGCTTAATATTAAATATATATATATATATATATATATATATATATATATATATATATTTATATATATATATATATATAATATATAAATATATATATAAAATATATATATATATAAATATATGTATATATATATATATATATATATATATATATATATATATATATATATATATATATATATATATATATATATATATATATATATATATATCTTAACTGAAAACAAGAAAATTCGGGTACATTTTTCTAATTTTAAATTCTAATTTTTGAAAAAAAAAAGACTTATTCCTGGATCACTTTCTATAAACTTAACCTAAGGCTTAAGGTAGGATATGCAATAAACCCTTAGGTATAATTATTTAAGGTAGAAAATTATACCTTAAACTATTACCTAAATTATATTAGAAGGGTAGGATATGCGATAAACCCTTAGGTATAATTATTTAAGGTAGAAAATTATACCTTAAACTATTACCTAAATTATATTAGAAGTTTATAGATGTAGATTTATCATACAATTTTTTACCTAAAAGATTTGATTTTCTACTTTTTCAGGTAGAAAATTATACCTTATTGAAGGTGTATCACTTATCCTCTCCTACTTATCCTCTCCTACACTTATCACTTATCCTCTCCTACACTTATCCTCTCTTTTTTTAAATTGTACCTTTAAATTTAAAGCTTCGTGTTATACATGTAAATATTGAAAATATAGATTACTAAAATTCTTAGATGGTGTCTACCATTAAAAGATATTTATGGGTAGTTTCATGCTTTCAAATGCTTTTAATAATTGGGATAAAAGCCATGACAATATGTTATAAATAAAATTTATCTATAGTATTTTTAATACTTTGGCTCTTTGAAAAAAAATGTTTTTTTTCTTTTCAAAAAGTTTAATAATTTGCCTTGCATGATTGAATTTTGGTTTAGGATATAATTGTGTTATTATATGTTTGTTTTTCTATTTATATCTAATTTATAAAGATTTAATTTATAGTTAAGATAAATATAATTTATTTAATTTAAAATTAAGATATAAAATAAAATATCTAATTTATAAAGATTTAGATCATTAGAAAATTTATATTTACAGAGTTGTTATTAATCATAATCAAGTTGTTGAACCAAAAAAATTGTAGAGGTTTATTTATCAAATATAATATATATATTATATAAAAATTTTGGTTTTCATATGTTTTCGCTAATAAATAGTTCTATATATATATATATATATATATATATATATATATATATATATATATATATATATATATATATATATATATATATATATATATATATATATATATATATATATATATAAAACTATTTATAAAACTATATATATAACTATATATATCCTTGGAGTTGCGGCAGCGTAATAGTGTGTTGGGGGAAAAAAATTTATAAACCTGCGTTATAACCCGTTTTCTATTGTACATAACGTGTTAATAAGTTTTATTACCCGTTTTGTTCAATGTTTTCTCCCAACGCATGCCTTATGACGCTGTCTGCGAAGATATGTTGTTTGTTTCTAAATTTTTTTTTCTTTATTAGAAACAGAATAAATCTTAACTTTTTGTATTAAGTTTTTGCTAATATGGTTGCAGGTTTTTCTTAACTTCTATCAAATAAACTTAAGAAACCTGTATTACTTTTGATGATGGCAAATTAATTTTATTTTGCATTAGTTTGGATTCTTTATATATTTGTTTTGAGAATTTTATTTTTTAATTTTTTGAGTAAGATTTTTTTAGTTATTTATTTTATTGTTAACTTTAGAGTAGTAAAAAAAAGAAATAATTAGTGTTGCTTTGATAAATATGTTTAATCAAAATGATGACATTGAAATGAATGATAGGCTAGATGAAGTTATGTATTTACAAAATGATGTAAGTGCTATAAGGCGTGTTGAAAATAGTCGTAGACGAAATGAAAGAAATAGACTTAGGCGAGATGAAATTAATCATTTACAAAATAAAAGAAATAGGCTTAATCGAGAAAACGCTAATCGTCGCCAAAACGAAAAGAAATAGGCTCGATCGAGATAATGTTAATTGTCGCCAAAATGAAAGAAATAGGCTCGATCGAGATAATGTTAACAAATTAAACAATTATTTGGTATGTTTCATTTATTGAACTCACTGCTTTTAAAATTTATTAAAACCCAAGGCAATATATTTAGCTATATAAATACAATTTATTTATCTGATTCGATTCTTCATCTTTTATGTTTATAGTTTAGCTCCTTGAAGCATTTTATGTTTTGCTTTTTTTATTAGGAGTATTTTAAATCCGTTGTGATGTCTTTTAAATTAAACCAAAGTTTACTAAAAGCCAACATAAAAATTACGTTTTTGAACAACACCTAAAAGAACAGCTGCATTCCTAGAGCAACTGCTGCATTATCACAATAGGTTACCAAAAGCAGGTATACTATTTTCCAGTTGTTTTTTTTTTTCATATATATATACTTATCTATATAATACTATAGTACGATTGTTTATATCTCTTTTTTTTTTTCTTTATCTTTAAGTGTTAATAATTTTATTCTTTGAATGAGATTAGTTAAACAAGTCGGCTTTCCATTAAAGATATTGGTTTCAAAATTGAACACCATTGGCAAAATGCTTACAAAATTAGGTAGTTTTTAAAAATCTGTTTTCTATTTAATACACTTTTTTTTAAATATACTTTTTAAATATACTTTTTTTAATATACTTTTCTATAACAATCCTACTAATATGGAATCACGTAGCTTTTTAAATATGTTTAATTGTCGTCCCTATCGGTAATAAACATTTTAAATTATTTGATATGTTTTTCTTTACAATAGGCTATGCTTGGTTCCTCGGTGCTGTAAATGGTGGCTTCAACTTTGTTTTTTTAAGAAAAATGTGTTTTATATATGCTTCTGTTTTAAAATACTTTTGTTACATATTTAACTATATATCATGTAAATAAATTTCTTTTAAAGATATGTAAACTTGATACTTGCTTTTTTACGGATTTTCAAAAAGTGAACAAAGGTTTAAACATATTTTTTAATTGTCTTATATGATTTTATCAATTTTATTAAAGCTGAATAATTACTTTAAAAATATTGAGTAAAATCCAATTGCTTTTAATATTAACCTGATCTATACAAAAATTAATGAAATAAAACTAATAATTTAACGCCAAGTTAAGGCAAAATGTATTCCGGACATTTTATAAAATTAGTATAAATATGGATTGGATGTATGCTGAAATAAATATGTTGATACACGTTAGCTATTAAAGTAAATCCAAATATTCCTTTATTGTTTTTTTTATAAACAAGTTTCTGCTGGATTACTAATTAAAAAAAAGGTTGGTTTAATAATAATCTTTATCATAATAATATAGGATCCGTATGCAGGGCTAAGCCCTTTTCGGAATTGCGATATATTTTTCAACTTATAGTTTTTCCGGATATCCAACTTCTATGCCTACAAGTTTGGGTGTAATATTTTAGATGTTTTAAAAATATTTAAAAAGTATATTAATAACATTGAAAAGTTTAGGTGCAATAGTGACATATTTTTAAGCTCTTCACTTAGTAAAATGAAAAGTTTAAAAAAAAAAGAAACGACTCAGCTTAAAGCAAAATTAAGAGTAGAATATATTCCCAATATTTACCTAAACAATTTTACGGAATTTGAAAATTTGACATCGATGTTCTGTGCATATAATTCAAGTCATTTTTAACTACTATATGGTTGTGATTTGCGCATTCAATGTCTGAACATTGCAAAAGAAATGGTTAACTTTATCTTTAATGAAGCTAAGAGTTCTCTTAAACTAAGAAGCCAAGAAAAATAAAAGTGAGCTCAACTAAAAAAATTTATAAATAAATTTATATTTCATTAGAGAAAGTAAATAAAGATCAAATTGTTAGTAATGATTTATTTACTACTAACCCATATTACGGGTTGCTTTCTGTATAAATAAATTTATATTTTATTAGAGAAAGTAAATAGATATCAAATTGTTAGTAATGATTTATTTACTACTAACCCGTATTACGGGTTGCTTACTGCTAGTTTGTATAAATACTTGAAAAATATAGCTATTATATCAAAGTATATAAAATACTTGAAAAATAGCTAGTATATCAAAGCTACTTAAACTAAAATTCAAAAGCTTGAATATAAATTTTTGTTTTTGGTTATGCTGTTTTGCAATGTATACAATAGCAAATAAAGTAATTATACTTGATGCAAAAAAGATGATGCAAAAATATCTGTTTTCAAATATTGCACCACTAAAGTATATTACAAAAAAGGATTTAATTAAAAAAAAAAAAAAAAAAAAGGAAAGCTACAGAATTCTATTTCAAAATCTTTCTTGACACTAAGTTTTATCAATGATTTAGTATCTATTATGTTAGATGTAAAAAAAAAAAAATCTCACCTATTAAGAAGTTATTTTTAGAAAAAAAATGTACAGCTATCTGTAACTAAAATAAGATATCCCATGATAACTTTCTAGTTTCAAAGTCTGCTGCAGTGTATGATGATATACTTAACTAACCTAACTGACTTTACCGCAACTGGTGCCACTGCATGACAAATGTTTATTTACTTTTATAAATTTGTAAACTAAAAGTTTTTGCTTGTAACTTGTGATACATTTATAAATTCTATAAATCGCAAGTTGTTCAAATTGCATTTTAAATGATCCATTTCACCTGATCCACCACATTATTAAAAGACAACTTGTTATTGTCTTATTCAAATGTGATTTATCCAACTTAAAACATACATAAAAAAAAAGATATATGTAGAATGATGGTATATTTTTACTGTGTATCTTAAAACAGAGAATATGGCTTTTTGTAATTTACCTAAAATTACATTTGAGCATATAAAGTTGAAACCATATTTATTAAGTTTTTGCTGAATTGAACTACATTATAGAATGCAATATTTTCTGTTAAATTAATTTATGGAATAGCCTTAAACTCTAATCTAAATATTTTTTTTCAATGATCGCTTTTTATTACATTGCAATAAAGTAGGAAATTTTGTAGCAGTTTAATTGCAATTATGGAATCAATTAAATTAAAAATCGCATTTACATTTGCGTTGTTTTTTTAAGAGCATTTTTTAAAAGTGTTAATTGTCAAAACTTGCAAAGAGCCATGGCCAAGTTGTCAAAAGAAAGTCTTATATGTGTGGTCATATAAGTCTTAGGGACGGTACACCTCTTATACAAAGGCTTGATATATATACAAATACAAAATAAGTAAACCATGAACATCATTATCAGTTGTGACTAGGGCTGTTGGGTCTATCCCAACCTGCTTAAACCGGGTCTGGGTCTCATTTTAATGGACCCAAAACTCCAAGACCCAGATCTGTAAGACCCATTAATCAAATGGGTCGGTTATGGATCTTATAATATCCAAACCTGTTATACCCAGACTCAACCAACATTTATTAACTAATGTCATTCAAAATCTTTAAATTGTGTGAATTTTCTGATATGATTTTAAGACGTATGCAGATATGAACAAAAGATACTTTGGAAAATAATCAAGAATTTCACAAATCAGATAAAACATCAGAAAAAATAATTAATAAAAATAATTTGAAACCCAATGATTATTTTATGCAGGCTTATTAATATTTTTTTTGCAATTACCTAGCAAAAAAATAATAAAGAAAGCAAGTATAATATAGGTTATGTATTTAATTGCTTTTTGTTGTTTTGTTTTGCTATCGTAATCTCACGAGAGTTTTGTTAAATATATAAACCTAATTGTTTTAATTGTTTTAAAAAAAGTGAGTCATATCAAAAACTTTATTATAAGTTTTGAAAATTTAGGTAAGCAAAAGAAAAAGAATAAAGAAGTACATAAGTTAAATCATCTATTCAAAACAAATCTTACATTGCTCTAACTTGCCACCACTATATTAATAACTAAAAATAATTGGTAACTAAAAAAGCATGTACTTAATTTTATTGATATTCATACTTTTCATTTCTTGATAAGTTGTATAAATGGAACATTGATAGAAAAATAATGTCCATTATTTTAGATAACTGTTTCACGAATGATGCAATGGTTAAAATTGTCAAAAAGAAGCTTAATACTAAACTAGTCAGTGAAGGTAATTTTCTTCATGTTAAATGTTCTGCACGTATTGTAAATTTGGTTGTTCAAAAACCAATTAAAAACATCAAACATTTAGTAGTAAAAGTAAGAAAATCTGTGATTTATTTCAAATCATTAACTTTAAAATGGCAGCAGTTTAAAGAACTAGCATCTCAAGTACAAGCTCCTAGTATTATTTGTTAGGTGTAAAAACAAGATGGAACTCTACTTATATTATGATTGACATTGAAATTTAAAGATATTGATTTAAGTTACATTCACTAAATAAAGAGGAGTGAATAAATGTAAGAATTTATTGCGACTATTTAAAATTTTTATAAGAATTAACAAATCTTTTATCTACGACATTAAATCGAACAGCAAACTATTATGCAAAAAATGAACTCCGAGGCAGTTTAGTTCAATTTTAATTTTCTTAAGTTTAATTGCCAATTTTAATTTTCTAATAAACAGAGAAAAACAGCAATGTGACCTTCATTAATGAAAAACAAAACCAAGCATTTCTAATTTTTTAGAAAAAGCAAAATAGTGGAAAGAACTCAAGTAGCCATTTTTATTGAATTAGGAAGCTGTCCTCAGCGATTGTTGAGATTTTACTCGGATTTTACTTTGTTTTTATCTTTTGATAATATAAAAAGTATTATTTTTGAAAAATGATACCTGTTTTTATTTTTTTTGAAGTTTTTATTGTCCGCCATCTTAAATAATACTTTAAAAGGAAAAATAGAATTCTATTATGTTCAAATAGCAACCGTGACACAATAAGCGGAGCACTTACCCCTGAATCAAGATGTTTACAGAAGCAGCTGTGGTATAGTAGTTAAAGCCATAAAATCAAAAGGTCCGAAATTTGAGTTCTGCTCTGACTATTATGGCAACATTATCATGGGAAGCAGTGCGAGATTTTTAGATCAGTGTATTTCAACGGTATTCTATACCTTTTATGAGGAAGATACATAGGACGCAATAGATTGTTTGTGATGCTCCAGAAAAATAATCTATTGGATGCTCGAGCATTATTGTACTTTTTTATGGCTAACTGCTTTAATTTTTTAGGTACTTTAATCATTGAAAGGTTGAGAAAAACGACTTCAATTACCCATTAAGGACTTCCCATAAAGTAAATATGTAGTCATGGAAGAGAGATTATCCTAAAACATACGAATTTGTACAAGGAAGAGTGTGGGTGTTACAAACAGAAAATATGTACACAGTTTTAATATTTCTTGATATCTATCTCTTCCAAAACCTGATTCTTTTTTTTGTAACAAAAGCAAAGTTTCACAACTCGTAATAAAAAATGCATACAGAGGCAGAGGATTGTTAAAAGCATACAAGTGCTTTTAACAATGTTCGACATACGTACTTGATGGATGCCCCCTTAACTGTTAGCAACCATGATGACATATCCATTAAATAGCCCACACCCAGTAATGCTACGCGCTATTTTTGTTCTTGTTTTGGGATGACAGGGGCAGACCTGCTCCAGACCTGTTAAGTAAATTATGTATAAATTTGGGTTGTTGTATGTTGATACCTGAGCCCAGACCTGTTTCTACAAGTTGGGTCTGGGACTGTTGATACTCTACCCAAATCTGACCCATTAACAGCCCTAGTTCTGATGGCTTACTACATAAACCACAGTTGTGATGACTTACTACATTAAACCAAAGATTTGATGACTAACCGTCTTGCTTTAAAAATGAGTTGAATGAGTTAAAAAAATGAGTTTAATGAGTGAATCATTTTGATTATAATAACAAAAGTATTAATAACATCAGTAATAATAGCAGTAGTATTAATAACAAAAGTAATAATAACATTAGTAATAATAGCAGTAGTATTAATAACAAAAGTATTAATAACATTAGTAATAATAGCAGTAGTAAAATCAATAAAAGTAAGTATCATTTGATATTAAAAATTCAAGGTTTTTTTAGTCAAATATAATACTTAAAAATTTTACACAAAAAAACTATTTATTTTTACTGTCATTAATTAATTAAAACTAAATCACATATTAATACATAATACAAATCCTGAACATATATATTTCAGAAACATGTGATAATAAAAAAAAAAATTTCAGTCTAAAAATAAAAAAATAAATAAAATAAAAAGCAAATAATGTAATATGTTGTTGCTACATAGATGATACACAAATTTTATTTTTAAAAACTTAAAAAATCAAAACCTTGTCTTAACATGAATACTCCCCCAGCTTCCTGTCCTTCTCTTTGTAGTAGCTCCACAGGAGAGTAAAACCCTTGTTCATTTAATTCATGTATCTCAGACCAAAGCTCAATTCTACGAGTTAGCTCCCTCCATCTGTTATGACAATAAAATTATTAGAGAAATTTAAACTCCCAATCATAAAAACTATTTTACTCTAATAAAAGTGCATCTAATAAAATAAAAACAAAAGAAAAAGAAAAAAGCAATTAGTAATGATGTTAATTTTAAATACACACACACAAAAAAAATAACAACACTGGTTATGCAAATGCAATCACCAAAACATTCATTTTAATTAAATTTTGTTTTTTTACATTCTAAGAATTTAGTAAATCACTGAAAAGAACTGTTTTTATTCAAACTACAAAAGTTTCATGACAAATTTAAATTTATCAAAAATTACAAAAGGTATTAATTCAAAAGCAACATTAGTTAGTAAACTTGTTATTTCAAAAGATTGATATTAATGAGATTAATGAATGTGATCCTCTATAATGAGGCGGAGATTGCTTTTACCTCCTAAGTGTTGCGGCATAAGTGCTTGAAGTTAACATTTGATTTATGTACATAGAATCCCTGTGATAAGAAAAACAAACAAAAAAATATCAAAAATAAAATATATAACTTATATACGAATCCCTAAAAAAAAACAACTCAAAAATTACAAAATTATTTTTTAAATGCAATTTAAATTACTATTTGACATTTAAATAGAATGCTACTTTTTGTATTTTTTCTTTTTTTCTTCAAGTGAAAAAAAAAAAGAAGCTTTTGATGGAATTTTTTATTTTTAATGTTTCTTTATTAACTATTGAAAATTTAGGTGCAAAAAAGTTTTTTGATGGAATTCATATTTAAGCTGTTAATCGCAAACAATATACAAATGCCTTTTAATAACTTTTTAATAACTTGAATATATAACTTAAATATACAAGTTTTAATAGTTTTAAAAGGCAAATGCTGGATATACTGTCTACAAATGTGAATTTAAAAAGAAGAGGAACAAGATATACCTTGTTCGTTCAATTTTTTCAACAACAATTGAAGACGAATGTTCAATACTACAGACAAAGAGAAAATCTTTAAAAATATAAAAAATCTACTTAAAAATGTGCAAATGTCGGAGTACTATTAACAATATAAGTCAATAGTAAAAAAGTACATTGATATAAGAACTGTAGTATAATTAACCAATCAGAATAATTTTACCAAGTAAACAACAAACTTTGTTAAATAAAACTGCTGCACGGAAAAACAGGTTAAAGGCAGTATTTCCACCCTATTTTAGAAGTATCTAATCCTCCATTCAGCAGTCTTATTTTACAAGGGTGCTAAGGGTGTGTTTTAGAGTTTAGAGTAAAAAGTTTTAAATAAAATTAAAAAACAAATAAATAAATAAATGCCCCATTTACTGTAGCACCTCATGAGCCTTAGGAAAGGTGAATTTAATAAAGTTGAGACATTTTATTATTTACCGTTTTTTCAAATTTCACTTAAGCTTTAATACATCTTTGGTATTTTTTTGGCTAATTTGATAATTGTAATATTCTAAGAAACTTTATTACTAAAAAATCACAAAATTAGAAGTAATTTCTAATTTATTACTTTATTCGAAACTTTAAGATTGATTTAAAATTTAAATGTAAAATTTGATTCCTTTTATTGAATCCGTTAAATTATTTTAAATGAT
This sequence comes from Hydra vulgaris, assembly GCF_022113875.1. Taxonomy (NCBI): domain Eukaryota; kingdom Metazoa; phylum Cnidaria; class Hydrozoa; order Anthoathecata; family Hydridae; genus Hydra; species Hydra vulgaris. The sequence continues at coordinate 31,058,122 of NC_061167.1, read as the reverse complement.
TCGGGTTTAAAAAACATGTCATGTAACATGACAATTATAAATCTAACATGACAACTATTTTAAAAATAAATAAAGAGTTAAAATTTATTAGCTTTACCATCTCATCCTATATAAGATTTTTTTAAATATTTTTGTAATCAAATATAGTGCAATAAAAGAAATTGTGCTCAAGAAAATCTAAAATAATGCTTCTGGTTCACCTTTCCACAAGAGTTTTCATACCATTTTCATCTGTTGATAAATTTAATGATACAGGTTTCTGATCAAAACCTCTACTGCGATTTCCATATACTTCAACAGCTAATGAGCCATCAGTGACATAGTCTAAAAATTCTTCATCAACATTGACCAAAAATTTCTAGAAAATGCAAAATAACAAACTTACTTAAAAATAATTTCAAAGCTAAAAATGTTTTATTTTTGTTAAAATACAAAACAGAAAACAACCATTTATATAATTTTGATTTTGCTTTTAAACCTAAATTACTTTATTATACTCTCCTCTAATTTGACCCACAATGCAATATTTTCCCATAATAAAGTATATATTGTATTTATTTATATATAAGTATATATTACTAATATTTATCTCAAACGCAAAAATTACTTTTTAACAAATGTGAAATAAAAAAGATTGCTCATTCCTAAATAACTACCAATATACCTGTGTATTTATAAAATTATCTTTGTATTTATTAAACTATATCTGTACTATATGGTAGCGTTATTTATTATCACTGTACTCCTGTATTTAATATAATCATCACTGTACCCCTGTATTTAATAAACTATTTCTACATTTATTAAATTATCTCTGTACTGTATGTAATTGTATTATAAGATATGTAATAGTGTATTTTATATATTTTTATTTATTTTTGAAAAGGTTAATTCAAATCTGCCACATCTAAGTAAAATAAATAAAACAAAAAATTACTTTTGTATTTTCAAAAGCCATGGAATTACATTTTGTTGGTGTAATAACGCTTGCAGTGTTGTAAGGTGGTACTACAGTTAATGGATTATCAAAAAATCTATATTGACAAAATACATAATTGCACAAGGTTAATGGAAGACCGTGAGCCTCTTTAATTGTTATCTAAAAAAATTTGGTCAAATTATTTAAACACATCTTTAAAAGGTTTTTAACAATACACAAAAATATCCATTAAAAAACATTACCTGTACTTGAATTCTGCTATTGAGAGCAAGCCCTTCATTTTCATCATCACTACAACTATCACTATCAATTGAAGTGGAATCTATATCATCTAAATCAATAAAAATAACATGATAAATTAACTAAAGATTTTTCTAATTACATAAAAAAAACTAGTAATAAAAACCTAAAAACTAAAAAAAATAAATAAATAAACCTTGTATCCTTTTAATTTCAATTGCAAGTCTACCACATACTTCCCCCTGTTGACTAATTATTGGAGCAGAATAATCTAGTGGCACATTTTGATACAAGCATTCTAGCCAAACAGTAGCAACTCCAATTAATGTGTGACATTCCACTTCAAAAAATAAGCCATCATCATCATCACCTATCTATAAAAAATTAAGATGACATTAATATATGCTTAACAATTTATCAAAAATCAAATATTAAAAAATTTTAACTGAAAATGTGCATATGACAAAAGAAATCACACCTACACTAATAAAAGAAAAAACTACAAAAAAATTCCAATGAACTCAGTAAAATTTATACTAAAAACTAATAGCAAAGTATTAGAGCACATTTCTGAAATTATTACTAATATATTTAAATTAGAAAATAAATATTTGTATATAAAACATGTGAGATTAGTGAGATACTTTAACTATTGGTTAGAATAAGATCAATTTGAGTAATTTTATGCATATTTGTTTGCTAGAAATATAGCAGTCACTAACTATTGGCTATTGTGTCAACATTGTTCAATGCTCAAATGTAGCTCAGATGCAAAGTTAATACTAATTTGCTTTGAGTGAATGTTTTAACATTATAAAGCATATTGATTTTTTTGAAACTATAAGAGGAACCAGTTTTAAAAGATTCCTTTGTTGTAAGAGAAATCACCTGTATATCTTGTTTATAAGCACATACATTGCATTTTGGTCAAAAACTTTAGATTACTCTAGTGGCATTGTCAGTGCAGCAGTGATTATATTTCTATTTTTCCTTCTTGGCTTCTTTAAATTTCTCATCAGTGCTCTCTGATGATTTTAAATGAACTTTTGCATAAGATGTGGAGGTTTCTTTTTCAGCAAACTGACACCACTTATGTTTTAAAATTTTTTTGTTGTCAGAGCATACCTCTTATTTGGTGCAAGGATCTTATCAATTGACCTGATTGCTCATCTTCTGTTTCTTTATGCAAAGAGAGAATTATGATCATTTTTATTTGTAATTGCAGACAGAGCATTTGCACTAACACTAACAACATCAAGAAGATTTTTAGATCTTCTTTGAGGACCTTTAACAACTTGTGGACAGATCTTCAACTACAACCTTTCTTAAGAAGCTTACTCATAACAAAATGTCATAAACTTTTCAATCATTTATTCATTTGACCATTTGAATACGAGCTTTAGCTTATTTTGCAATTTTTATCAATCACTCCAATTGATGCCTTTCTAACAGCTATTGCTTTTTTTGTGATAATAGCAAAGAGTATCTTTCTTTGTAGAGAAGAGTTCTTCCAGAGTAGCCAAGGGTATCTTCCTTTGATGGCAATTTATAGCCTTAACCCTGGCTTATACATCATCCTGGTCCCCCAGGCAATAGACGTCATAAGTCTTCTGCTAAATTTTTAAACTTTTATCATAAATCTGAAAAGAAAAATATATTATTTTTTATTATGTGTATACTAACATGTGATAACTAAAAATTTGGACAAAATTAGAAATTGTATAACTTTTTAACTGAATGATCAATTTTAATAATTTGAAAAAGTATAATAACAAAAAATATCTAAATAATAATATTATAATTTTTATAATTTATTTATAATTAACTATTATAAAGTTTTTCATACCATGATGACGAACGGTGTCTACTCTTGTAAATGTTGCGGCAGCTAGCCGATGTACACGTTTTATGTTAATTTTCTTAATTGAAAACTCTATCCGCTTTTTAAGTTCACCTAGATTTTCAGCTTGCCAGGTTTTATTATACACTAATCTCTTAAGTTCAGGCCAAAAATCTTCAATTGGATGTAATTCTGGCACATTAGCAGGGTTATTCTCTTTTGGTACAAATTCAATATTTTTAGCTTTTAGATAACCTTGCACTTTACGTTAATAATGTGACAAAGCTAGATCAGGCCAAAAAACAATATTGTCATTTTTATGATGTTTTTTGATCAATTTCTCTTATCTAACAAGACATTTTAAAATATACACATTTTCATTGCTTGACGGAGCAATGTACTGCTGAGAGATTCCTTTTGTCGAGAACGCAATCCAAAAAAGTAATTTTAGCTCAAATTTGTCTTTTCTTTTTTAACTTTACATCATTTGATGCTGTATTTATGTCAAAAGAAAAGAATCCAGCATTTCCGGAAATTTTGGTGTTGCTCAAATAAAAATATGATTCATTGTCAATAATAACTACTTTTTTCCTAAAAATCTAAACCAATCTACGGCACTTTGAAAAACAGTTCCAACTTTTCTTTCTGGTCCTATATTATTCTCCTTTCTTTGAAGTATATTATAAATAGATGATTTTGGTATGTTTTTCATTCGAAAATGATTTACAATAAAGCTTTTATTCTTATATGGATGCAAATCCTAAAATGTATACACTTGTTTTCTAAAGGAGTCTTTGTTACAATTTTTTTTTCTCCCATTTTTAATTATTACTAAATAATTTTTTTTTAAAAATTATTTAGTAATAATTATTTAAAAAATTATTTAGTAATAATACATTTAAAAAATTAAATTTGTAACAAAATAGAAGGGATTGCAAGTATATTAAATTATTCCTTCATATTTTAATATTTACTCAAACTTTGTCCAGATTTTTAGTTATCACATGTTAAGAAATAATAAAGACAAAAAGTATATTTATTTTAAATAATATTTATTAGATAAAATTCAAACTCAATGAACATATGCAACCTCTAAAGAAACTCAGTCAAATCAGTTCCCATGTTAGGTCTTATTATATTATTTTTATAAAGATAGTATATTATAATAGATCTTTATAAACAACTGGTAATCTCAACCAATTTATTTTTTAAAATTATGATGTAAAATTAGATTAAAGTATTTTTAAAACATAACAACAACAATGATGCTTTTAAAACAATGTAATATTCTTAGAATATATAAAATATAATATGTTCTAATGTCTAAAATATATAATATAATAAAAAAATATTAATACTTATCATAAGAAGAATGGTCCCTTTAGAAGAATATTTACTGGAAGAAAAGTGCAGAATCCCTCTCCAAGGCATTATCAGACGCTACGATTTCCTTGGACCAAAAATCGAAGGAAGAAAGTAGCAAATAGCGGAAATTTCCAAAGAAGTCACCAAACTATGGAAGAATAAACTGAATTTTCCTCATGTATCTGACCAAGTTATACGAGCAAAGCTTGATAAAATACTGAAATGTTATAATGAGTGTGTCAAGCGAGGAAGCTATGAACCCCTTGATGAAATTTTTGATATTACTAAAGTAGATGGAACATGATTATCTTCCGAGGACAAGCGATTGTACCATCTCCAAATGGAAAGCAAAGGAACAGTGGGATACTCTACAGGACAAGCGGCCAGTAAAGAAACAATCCATCCCTCTAAAAGACAAAACATTCTAATGAGTCATCCAACTCATCATTTTACTATCCTGGTTTTAATGATTATGACAGAGGCTGACGACAGTGAATATGAAAACAATGAAGATGATGAGACAACTCCTACAACAAGAAGAAAAGATTTTAAAAGCAAAATTGCAGTCAGTTTGGTGACCTCCACAATAGTATCAACAAACAAAGCTGTTAACATATGCAAGCAATCGGCTCGTGAAGGCATTGACATCCCAACTCCATGTCAATCAGCTATTTACAAGTCAACAATCAAAGAGGCAATCAAGCAGAAGGAAGAAATGATTGAAAAGTTGGTCCTTACACCTTGATGGCAGGCACATCGACAGAATGGGTTATCAAGTGGTCATCCTTAAAAATGAAAAAAGAGAAATCAAATTGGTTGTCCTTGGCTTGGTATGTTAATTTATATCATATGGCTGGGCAGACCAGGGTTGGAAAAAACCCAGGGTTTTTTAAAAAAACCCAACCCAAATGGGTTTTTTTGGGTTTTATGGGTTTTTTGGGTTTTCTTAAAAATCGATCAAAATACCAAATTTTTATAATTGTATGAGTACAATAATTTTTTTTTTAATTTCATAAATTCACCTCCCTATTGCTCCAATGACCATTTTAGTCAGAAGAGCAACTCATTTTTTAAAAATATTTTGTCTCAATCCTTAACATTACCATTTTTACTAACAAACAACATTAACAACTAAAATTTTTAAACAAAGGCGCTGTGTGGATAAATAGATTGAGACAGTAATTTCAGCAGAGGTAATTTGAACCCCAACCTTCTGGTTGCGAGCCAAATGTTTTACTACTAGTCTACTAGCACATTTTATCTATAGTGCAAAAAGGGACTCCATCAACTATAAATGATGTTAATTAATTGCTCTAAATTAAAAACATGTTCAGAATATTTTTGACTAAAAAAAAATCAGTGTAAAAATTATGACAATTGAGTTATTCAAAGTTGGTAAGACAATATAAATGTTGCAAACTAGTTTTTTTTACTAACATGTTCAACATATCATTTCAAAAACTATTTTGCACAAGTTTACAACATGTAATCAACAAGTTTGCAACAGGATGTTGCAACCTTATAAGTTATTATCAATCAGGATGACTATGAATACTTTTTAAACATTTTTGTATCATAGAAGAAAACTGCTAGCCTAATCACTACATTTTTTTATCAGAACATTATACTGTCCAGCTTCCTGGAAAAGTTATCGGCCTGATCAACTGGACTGGTAAAAAATGGATTTTTGCCTAAACTTTGTTTCTTAAAATATCTAAAATAAATTTGTTAAGATTCATTACAGTGTCTTTGCCACCAAGTTTTTTTTTTCCTTAAAGATGTTTTACCGGCTCAGTATTGCAATGCAAATTGCAAACTGAATCAAAGTAACACATTATATAGCTCTATTGTGTGTGTGTTTCTTCACCTTTTAGCAACTTGATACTGATGTTAATTTTCAACCTGCTGATCATAGTCACCCCTGTTGGTGGTACATGTTGTAAACTTGTAGCTGATGCAAAATATTAAAAACCTATCAAAAGACAGATGAGCACGGGTGTCATTTTTACCAACAAATCTTGTCCTTGTGAAATGCATACAAGTTTTCAACATGTTCTCTCATTGAATGAGCAAACATGTTGCAAACTTGCTTGCACATAACTTAATTTTTTTTAAGTTTTAAAGTTGTATGCACTTAAGGACAAATCTAGTAAACTGTAGCATTTTTTTTTTGCCTGACAACTTTCCATTTCTAAACTGTAAATAAAGTTTAATAATTTTTATATATAGTATTTCGCTTGTGGCTTTGTATTTTTTTTTTTTTTTTTTGCAGTTTACAACATAAGCTTTAAAAAATAAAAGATCAAATACCAATATAAAGGAATATAGACATTCGAGAGGAGAATAAAGATACTAAATAACTAGTAATTTCTTGAAATTTAGTTAATAGAATGATTTTTATTTCTATTATAAGTATTTAACTAATTTAATGTTTTGATACATATTTCAATAACATTTATAATAACTTGCTAAATGTTTTAAAAAAATAATAAATAACCAACTTGCTACAAAAACAGATTGATCGATTTTGGGTATATTCTAAAGACCATTATGTATATAAATACAGTGTTTACATGAGTAATTACAGTATTAAGGTTGCATTTGCTGATAATAAAGCATTTATAAGTGTTAAAATCAGAGTTATCAGTTGTAAAATAGGTCATTTTTAAAAAAACCCAAATACATTTCGGGTTTTTTTGGGTTTTATTGGGTTTTTTTAAGGTGGGTTTTTTTTGGGTTTTTTTGGGTTGGGTTTTTTTGCCAACCCTGGGGCAGACCATTGGTTTACAGACCAACTGTACAACAAAAACGACTTTAATAACTTGGATGAAATACTGAATCCATTCAAATAGATATTAAGCTCTTTGAAAAATCACTGGAAGCAAGAGCCATCCATTCTACAGATACCCAGAAGTAATCAATGTGAAGAGTGCACAATCAAAGTAGTGGAGGAAATTTATTCATTATGCAAAAAAAAGGACAAATTGCACCTTCGATTCCTTCTGTGCAACATGTAAAAGCAAGGTCAATGGTCTGAATCATTGTTGGATTAAAAATTTATTGTATTACATGACTGATGTTCTAAATACATTTTAATACATACAAGGGTTGAATTAACGCATCGCGATTTGCGATATCTGTTAAATTATCTGGTCTTCAAAGTTTAAGTTTATGGAAAACCACGAAATTTACGGAATAGGCGAATAAACTTTAATTTGTTAGTGAAAATGTTATGAAAAACAAAACAATAAATTTATTACTACAAAAGTAATAACACTACAGTGTTGTTACTTTTATAACACTCTTTTAAGTTACATTTATAGTTTATTGTTTGATCAAACAACACCTAATCAAGATATTATAAATAGTTAAGTAATTCCAAACTTTAATTAAAGTAGTAATGCATCTAAAAAAAATACAATGGCTATTTAAACAATGTTAAAAACCTTAGCAACTTTTACGTATACATATTTTTATAAACAGTTTAGCATTTCTAAACATCTTACAAACGGTCCGGAAAAAACGCGCGTTCACTTTAAAATCAACCAATGAAAACACTGGTAATTTACTTCTTAGGAGAAATCTATATTGAAAGGGGAGGAAGGGGGGGAGGCTAAAAACTTAAATTTTGTTTTATTATTTAATCAATTAAATCATAATAAAAGTAAAGACAAAAAAATATATTTCTAAATATACTTCTTTATAAGTAAAATTTATTAAATTGAACATCTCTGTTTTAAGTTTTAAGTAAATGTCAGTACTTCTCTGTGGCAAAACTGCTAGGGGGGGGGGGGGGGGGCTTGGTTAACAGACAAAAAGTGTCCTGATTTTAAACTAATTTTAGATTGCATGGGCGATATGGGGCTGATTTTGAAAATCGTGTTATTTGTTTATAACAAGTCACTTGTTATAAAGAAAAAACTATATCTTAAAACAAAAATTCAGTGAAAATTGGCCTTAAAATTAAAAAAAATATGCATTGGTAACTGATAAATAATAAAACTTTCATTGTAAATCCTCCCGCTTTTTTTAATTATTTCCTCCTCCCATTTTATACATCCTGACTAAAATTCTCACCCCCACCTACCTTTGTATTAAGCACATTAGAGTAGTCAGTAACAAAATCCCCCCCCTCCGCACTATTTTTAAATTGAGCCCCTTATCTCCCATGCAACCTAAAATTAGTTTAAAATTAGGACACTTTTCGTCTGCTCACCCCCTCCCCCCCCCCTCCCGCAGTTTCGCCACTGAGAGTAGTACTGACATTTACTTAAAACTAAAAACAGAGGTGTTCAATTTAATAAATTTTAGTTATAAAGAAGTATATTTAGAAATATATTTTTTTGTCTTTACTTTTATTATGATTTAATTGATTAAATAATAAAACAAAATTTAAGTTTTTAGCCTCCCCCTCCCTCCCCTTTTAATATAGATTTCTCCTAAGAAGTAAATTACCAGTGTTTTCATTGGTTGATTTTAAAGTGAACGCGCGTTTTTTCCGGACCGTTTGTAAGATGTTTAGAAATGCTAAACTGTTTATAAAAATATCTATTCGTAAAAGTTGCTGAGGTTTTTAACATTGTTTAAATATCCATTGTATTTTTTCTAGAAGCATTACTACTTTAATTAAAGTTAGGAATTACTTAACTAAATCATTTTTATTTATAATATCTTGATTATGTGTTGTTTGATCAAATAATAAGCTATAAATGTAACATAAAAGAGTGTTATAAAAGTAACAACACTGTAGTATTATTACTTTTGTAGTCATAAATTTATTGTTTTGTTTTTCATAACATTTTCACTAACAAATTAAAGTTTATTCGCCTATTCCGTAAATTTCGTGGTTTTCCATAAACTTAAACTTTGAAGACCAGATAATTTAACAGATATCGCAAATCGCGATGCGTTAATTCAACCCTTGACATAGTAGTACTTATTTCAAAATTGGCAGGGTGAACTTTTTTGAAAAATATGCTAATAGTTCATTTCGTGCTTTTTAGGTAAAAGTTTATCAAACTACAGTAAAGGAGTATAGGGTTGATAAAAAAGTCATAACCCTATTGTATATAATTAAGGCTTTTGTGGTACATTGTGGTACATAATAATAAGGCTTTTGTGGTGCATTATCAAGGCTACATAGTGTTCTTTATTATAACTTTAAGTTGATTTGCAGGAATGAGGAAACACCTTACTGCTTAGAGTGCCATGCACTATGTATAATTGAGTAAACAAATTTAAACAATTCTAAACATAACAAAAAAAAAAATCATTATTACCATCAAGTGTTTCAATTTATCTTTAACAAATATTTATGTTCATTAAAGTGGTCTGTTGTGGTCTAGTATCACTGACCCTACTGGATCTAAAACTCAAAATTTTTATCTTTCTCAATCTCTTATTAGTATAGCAAAGAGACTTGTTTTTTAGAAAAGTCTAGTCACTTACCTTCTTTGCATAATTTGTGTCTTATCCTCTGTTTTGGCTTGTGCTCTGTTTTGCTGTTTTCTAGATTTAGAATGGCATGGAGGATTTTACTACTTTTCATCACTTTAAAGTCTCAACCTACTAAATAGTTGAAAATCTTTCTAAGTCTTGGGGAGGTAAATTAACATTGAAAGAAAATGTATATATTTTTCTAACTGTTATTTTGCAAAGTGGCTTAAGTTGTTCTCCTTCTTTTTATTGTGTTTGCCGTTTTCTTATTCTAAATTCCATTCTCAAGTGTCCTTGTATCAAATGCTACTGTCATATTTAGGCTGGTTTTTCTAATGATGTCTAGTTTCTTTAATGTCCAATCAAGCTGCCAAGCTTGTGTCATTGTCCTATTGTAGTATAGTTGCATCTTTTCTCTCCGCTAAAAATATTACTAAGGTCACAGCTCAAGTGAGTTCTCATTTCATCAATCAAAATTCAAACTTTCATGAATAGCCATTCAGCATCCTTTTATTATAACTTAATTCTCAAAAAATTTTCATTTATATACTTTTTTTCCCCTCAAGCATCAATGCTTTGGTGTTTTTTCTCATCTTCATGATTTCCTGACTCATACATTTTGTTGAAAAATCTTCTATTTACAAATTTTTTTGTTTTTAACTTTTTCTTTGTTTTCTGTTAATTTAAATAGCAATTGCTTGCAGCCTCGTTCAGTGTGAAATAAGAAAAAAAAAAGTAAAAAAAAAGTAAAAACGAACTTTAACAAAATATAGCATACAGAAACATAATTTAAAAAAGGCGTTACAAGAAAAAATAGAAACTAGTTTTATAGTGTTATTATTGCCTAAAAGTTGACTAGTCACAAGATGAAATTAGTCAACTTTGAAAAATTGAATATACGATTTAATTGACTATGGATTTTCTACTAACCAACCACAAGTCAATTTAGTGGAACAATCTTAAATTTAGTGGAATAATCTTGAAATTTAGTGGAATCTTGAAAACCTTATATATAATTTAATCTTTAATTTTTGTTTCTTTATTGAATAACAATAGCATGTATTATTTTTACATGCTACTTAGCTTTTTGTTTTCTATCTTAAAGTTTCACCTGATCTATAGCATGTTAGCAATTTTTATACTTAATTTCAGTTTATTCAGATTATTAATTTCATTATTCTATTTTTGTCTATGTATGCAATTTTCATAAACACTTTCAAACAAGACCTGTTCCAAGGTGACTTGGGGCCTTGTTACAAAACCAAATTGCAAAGCTCCAAAATCTAAATGCCATTTATACAATCAGGTTGTAAAAATGATTGTATATTAAATACATCGTAAACCTTTTTGATATTTCTCAAGTATTTAAGATGGCTATATATATTATATTATAAGTATTTAAGATCATTAGGGGTTGGCAATAAATTGTTTTATTGTTGGAGTGACCCTGCTCTCATATTGTTTTGTTCCTTTAACATTTAAATGAAATGGTGTTCAAAAATAAAAAACAAATAAAAATTACTTTATAACTTTTATTAAAACTTCAACAAAAATTTTGACTAAATTAACTTTTATTCATCTTATTATTATTTATTATTTATAGTTTCAAATCAATAAATTTTTTTCATCTTGTTACATAAGTGCTAATATACAAGTATGCTTAATGCTTATAACTTTATACAAATGGAATGCCGGATAAACCAAGGGGTTATCCGGCATTTTTTTGTATATTATTTTTTTGAAGGGTCAAGCCTGTAGGCAAAAATAATTTAAAGAATTTTTTTAGTAAACTATATGTAACAAATTTATAAAAAGATGATTTTTTTAGTTTTGAAATTGCTTTTTAACAAAAGTTTTTTCATATCTTTATGTTTTTTGGTTGATCATAGAATATATGCCGATTTGAATAGATTAATTAGTTTATGAGTAGTAGGCAAAGATTTTGTTAAGCCAAAATGTAAAAACAAAAATTGTAGATTTTTTTTTGTTTTTATTTTATTTTTTTGGTTCATCCTTCAACAATTGCCCCCTCATTTTTTAAAAAAAAACTTAATTGTAAGAAAGCAAAAAGAAAACAATAATGCTGTGTTAAAAGTTTTATGAAATAAATAGTTTATATTTAAATGAGTATAAGTTTTTTAAAGATAGGAAATTTTTTTTTCAAACAAGATTTAAATTTTATTAGTAATTTTTTTTATAATAACATTGTTTAATTTAAAAATATTTTATAATTATTTTATAAAAATAAATATTTTAAATGACTTTAAACGTGGTTTTGAATTAAATTTAATTAGGCCTACGTATATATATATATATGCAACCCTCGGAACTAAATAAAATGAGTTCGACAATAAATCGTCGAGCTCAAACTGTTAGTTGTCGGTATCAGGTCGGCAAAAATATTTTGACACA
>NC_061167.1:31018389-31040889 GCF_022113875.1 Hydra vulgaris | reverse complement strand
TGAAAAGTTTAATTTTTTATGATAATAAAAGATATTTAAGATTTGAATGACATAGAGAATGTGTATATTTTTATGTAATAACTTAATTTTAAAATAAAATCATTCAAATATTTCTTATTTGCTTATGTTTACTAGATTTCCACATTTTGTGTGAATCTAATAAGCTTAGTTATGTTTAAAATAAAAACTGTTAACAATTTAACTATAGCTAATTTTTTTTATTCAATTATTTTTGAAAAAATAAAACAAGAGAAAAGAAATTTGGTTTGATATCTTTTTACTTAGATACCACCAGATTATTTTTGATTAAAAATATTAAATCCAAGATTTAATAACAGAATTAGAATAATTAGTTATTATTTGTTTACATTAATTTAATACATTGCAATAGAATCTTTCTGCATTTTAAACTATTGAATAAGTATTTATCAGTGGTACAAAATATGTCTCATAAGTTAGTTTTAGCCATCTTTCAAAAACAAAGTTCTTGTTTTGACTTTTTTTGCAAAGTTACTAGCTGCAGATAACCACTATTACCTTTGGCAAATATTAAAGAATTTAAGAAGGAACGAGGTTTAAAAATGTGATTAACAACTGAGACGCTAATGTGTATGTATGTATATCCATATAAAAAATGGAAATTTAAATAGTTTGGGCATGATAAGAGTAAAGATATAATGCAAGCTACCAAGGTTACCAAGTTACCAACTCTTTGTTACCAAGGCCTTTGAAATTGTTATTAAAAAACTGGACAAACTTGGTTTGCAGCTCAAAAACCAAATAATCCTTGTTATGACAGATAAATTGTCTTTAATGAAAAAAAAAATGGGACGATTGAAGTAGATTTATCATCAAATTTGCCATAATCATGCCATGTATCTGGCTGTGGTAGATGTCTTATATATTAAGCAAACCAGGTTTGGTAAAAACTGATGACAAATTTTTTGAAGAAGAAATTTAGCATTCTCCAACAAGTGACCAGCAATATGATAACAGTAAAGAAAATTTTTTACAAAATGGAGGCCAATGTTGACTTAAAGTAGCTCCTTCCAAAAAAGATTTTTCATCATCATAAAAATAAAGTTAGAAAAATAGCTCTTTTTTTTAAAAAAAAAAAATCATTCATAAAAATTGACTTTCTGTAAAGTGAGTGTCAAGGAAAACTAGGTCATGTTAATTGATATAAATGCTGGAACTTAATGCTGACATTGTTGAGTTGACTCTAATACCAGAAAACACTAAATAATCAATAATAAATTAGTCAGTTTTGCATTTATATTCAATAAATTACAATATTGGAAGGGAAAGCGAGAGTATGGAAATGAGACAATTTAAGCATATATACCTAATATATGCTTAATATATGCTTAATATATGCTTAAACTTTGAATGGCCAGTTAAAAAGAAAATCAGAGAAGACATCAGAGTAAGAGTGTTGCTATTCATTGATATATAAATATCAACAACAGTGCAACAATTAATAAATAATTATCAAATAAACATGTGTATATTTAATAATTATCTATTACTTGCCATCTTGAAAATAATGTATAATATATCTAAGAACGCAATTTCCCAATATATTTTTTGGGTTTTAATTTTTCAAAAAAAAAAGAAAAAAAAAAAACTAATGAAAAAATATTGCTGTCAAAACCAAAACCCTCATTTCATGTAGTCGCACTCCGTTACCTAATTAGTTAGTCGAAAAAAAATTATAACCTTAGTTTACATACAAACAAAGTATTACATCATTTAAAATATAAAGACAAAATGTCTATACTTTGTTAAAAAATTAACTCTATTTTAAAAATATAAATAAAATAAAAAAATTTAATTTTTCAGTTGTTTTTTGTATGTATGTTTTATATATATATATATATATATATATATATATATATATATATATATATATATATATAGAGAGAGAGAGAGAGAGAGAGAGAGAGAGAGTGAGAACGAGAGAGAGAGAGAGTGACACATTTACAGTAAAAAACAAAATTTTATCTTTTTTAACACAATACCTTGTGTACCCCTTGTTTTGCTCCTCACCACAATTGCAACTTCACTGGTAAGTGGACCACGAGAAACTCCTTGACTGAGGCTCGCTGTTGGTATCTGAATAATAAAATATTTGCTTTAAGTACAAAAAAAAAAAAAAAAGGTACTGTAAAAACTATAAAATGGTTTCTTAGATTTCCAGCTACATACAAGTTTGGCAGGGAATCAACTAAGTCTGCATAATTTATAGGATTCTCTTCTGAAAATGATGTCAATATTTTTGCATAAATGAGGATAGGTCAAGCAAAAAAAAAAAGTATTGGTTATCATAAAAACTTTATTAAATTTTAATTAGGACTATTTATTGATACACTGTTAAAGTATAATTTTTGGTTTATGTTCTAAGTATAATTTTTGGTTTATGTTCTAAGTATAATCTTTGGTTTATGTTCTAAGTATAATTTTTGGTTAAAAGTAAGACTGCTAAGAATAAAACAACCCCTGTAAAGCATTTGCTAACTTATATTTTACTTTGACACCAGTTTTTGCTGGGGTGTAACTGGTATAATAGTTGATTAAATAAAATTGTTTTCATGGATTGTTTTGTGAGCCTAAATAAAGTAAGACTTATTAATGATTCCCTGGATTTTTTACAGGTGATTAAATAGTTAGAAAATTTCATCTTAATTATTTTCTTAGATGAAAAAAAAGTTGTTTTTAACACAATTATAATATAGTCAGAGCCTTATTATAAGACTCACTAAAAAAGATTTTTTACTTGAAGTGTTACAGCAAATTCAGAATCTTTTTTCATCTCAAAACTCAGTTGATTTGCTTCCCTAAAATAAAAAGTTTTTGTTTTTAATATACATACTAGGTATATGATAAATTTTAAACCAATTAGCCTGGGTTTCTAAATGATGAACTTTTGCCTATAAATCATAAAAATGACATCGATTTCACCATACCTTGAAAAAACTTCCCGGACCTAAGACAGTTTCATATTTAACCAAACAACACATAGCAGCCCAAAGGCTATTAATTATAATATGTCAACTTTATATACAATACACATGAGAAATACATGAGAAATACACTGTCCTACAGCATTTGTAGTGATGTTAATAATCTTTACGATTTGTGTATTAGTATTTATTCTTAAATTTACAGTTAAGATATTTATTTGTTCTGCAAGAAGAACAAATGTCCCCCATCAACTTTATAACTCTCTCGGCTACTATGTTGGTTTGAGGCACATCAAGCACTGATGGTTCCTTCTTCCAGGTAGAGAAGCATTTCACAGCTTTGGAACACTTAAGTTGGGATATTGCTGACAGCAGGTCTTCATTAGCTGTCTCTGCGGGCCTGGTTTGAAAACCAGGCCCGCGACCATGTAGTTGCAACGAAATCGCAAATTATCCTCAGCTGTTCTCGCCAGTTTGGAAGAATGAAAAATGCAATAAGCGCAAAAATGCCTCTTGAGTTCCACCTGGCACTGTACAGTGATGGCAGCTTGTGCCATTTGATACGAGGCCATTTTTCCTCATTTTTGTAAAACTTGTATGCTTCACAAAGCTGAAAAAGAAATTTAAAGTAATCTCTCCAGCCAAGGTTCTCATACTCTGCTACCACTGCTGTGCCCTTGTAGGCATTTTTTAAATCATCGTAATGCTCCATAATCTCATCAATAAATTTGTAGTTAATGTTAGGCGACTGTGACTGTATAGGAAAAAAGAAATCCAACACATGTCGTAGAACAAGATCAAGAATGTGGTGTTGGCAGCCAATGTATTGAGGTTCATTGAATCCCTTGTCTCAAAATGTTTTCTGAAGCTTGGCTACAACTCCATTCTTGCAACCAGTATTTACAGCTGTTGTGTCAGAGATGATCATCTGAATACTGTTCCATGCATTGCAATCATCAAGTAGGTCCTGTAGTGGTTTAAATATGCTTGCAGATGATCCACTGTCACAAACCAAAATGCCAAGTTGTAATGTTCTTTTGTCATTTTTCAAGCACACAACTTGATACTCAGTCTTGTCAATTTTCTTACTATCAAAATGCAAAGAAAATTTCTCTTCAGAGATCAGTTCCATGAGGCGGTTCTTAACTTGTTCTGCATCTCTGATTGTTCGACGCCAGACTCCAGGCTGTGATGGTGTTGGGACACAAACTTCATCCTCAGCCAGACTTTGAAGCACCCGTGACGTTTTTCTGGTTGACAAAGAGTGACTAGACACTAGTTTGGCAGCAGACTTAGTTGACTGGCGTGTTGCACGCTTTCTGCGAGATTCTCCTGGAACTGCCGAGTCACCACTGCTGCTTCCTTCCTCAGAATCCTCACTATCGCAGGAAAGTGGTATGGAGATAACCGCTTGGTTTGTCGAGGGTTCTGATGTGCTTTTGGCCCTTTTTGATGGATGGATTGTTGACATAGGAGCCACTTTTATAGTTGTATATCCCACCCTGCCATCTGATTCAATTTGTACTTTGTACAGTTGTTTGTCCTCACTACAAAGCCAATTTCCATCTGGTTTTGTTATATCGAACAGATGAGCAAGATTTTCTTCAAATACTGCATTTGGTCGCTTTCTGTGTTTCTCAAATGATGTGATAAGTTTGTAAACATTAGCAGACGCTTGTTGTTTGGAAAGAACAGGAAAATTAAACTTCTGCCAAAGATTCATCAATTCCTCTGATATTTTTGTTAGTCGATCATGTCGTCCTTTCAATTCATTAAAGAGTCCCAAGAATCTTCCAACCATATCTCTGTTGGAAGGCAATTTACACAATTTGTTGCTCATATCCTGTTTTACCTGTGGTATATTAGGACGGCGCTTCTTGCTTGATTTTAAATTTTGTGTCCATATTTCACCAGCTGCTTCCACTGCTGATTTTGACTTTTTACTTTTAAAGGACATATTTTCAAAAAGAAACACAAAACAGCAGATCTTGCAAATTAATACTGCAAATAATGAAAAAACTTTTTAAATACTTCTACTCAAT
Source organism: Hydra vulgaris (assembly GCF_022113875.1). NCBI lineage: Eukaryota > Metazoa > Cnidaria > Hydrozoa > Anthoathecata > Hydridae > Hydra > Hydra vulgaris. The sequence goes on along the minus strand of NC_061167.1, from coordinate 31,035,884 downwards.
ATTTTAATCGCGCAAACATTAAAAAATACTCAACAACAAACAACAACAAACGCGCATTAATTTGAAAAACAGTCGTTAAAATTTGTTATTCAAAATTGAGTTACATAACATAAAACAATTTAAAACTATCGAACTTTTTCATTCTATGTTAATTAACTTTTTAAACTGTTTGATGCTCTCCAACTTGTAGTTATATTCAAGCATAGTCAAGCATAGTCAAGCATAAGGAAGTAAGAACTAGGAACAAAATCAAGTGAAAATTCGAAAAAGTTAAAAGTGGTGAGGTGCTAGGTGCGGGAGGTTTTTTTGTGATCCAATAAAATAAACCTCAAAACAGTGATCTATTGGTAAAAGTTCATCAAATGCAACATCAGGAAAATTAAAATTTTGAAAAAAGTTTTTTTGTCATATACCTAATACATACATATACATATATGGGGAAAGCAGAATAGTATCGAAAAAAAAAATTGATAAAAAAACAGATTATCGAAATTTTTTGATTGAAACGTTTTTTTGGGATTAATTTTAAGAAATTAATTTAAGAAAAAAAAAAAAAAAAATCATTTAGAATGAAATTTGTCGAAAATTTTCCTTTTCGGTTTTATACTCTATTTCAGTAATTTTTTTTTTTTTTCAACACCTTCTATTCCAACAGGGCTGCAAGCAACCACTATTAGATTTAGAAGTTACTAGTTAAGAGAAAAGATGAAGTTTGTAAACCAAGGTAACGATTGATAGATGACTTAAGAGATTGCAAATTACATGAATCAAGAAAGCAAGATGAAGGAAATAAATTCCAAAGAACTGATGTTCGAGGAAAAAAACTGTACAAATAAGAGTTTTTGGAGCACTTAGAAACAGTCACAGAAAAAGGATGAGACTTAATTAAATGACAAGTAACACTAAAATGAATTTTAGTAGATGGCACATAAGACGCTAGCTCTTTAGAGTAGTGCCCATTATAATATTTGTAGAAAAGAGAAAGAAAAGCAACATTACAACGATATGATAATGGTTGGAGGTTGGCTGCAAGAGAAGGTCAAATTATGTTTTCTTTTTTGGACTTATTTAGTTTGGCTGTTTTCGATACTATAACTACAACCCCATATATGTATATGTATATATATAAATAAATAAACAAATAAATAAATAAATATATATATATATATATATATATATATATGTGTATATATATATATGTATATATATATATATATATATATATATATATATATATATATATATATACATATATATATATATGTGTATATATATATATATATATATATATATATATATATACATACATACAAGCCTTCCCAGGAAAGGCGTGCAGTTTTTCATCTTGTATGACCACGAAAAGGTTTTTCAAGTTAAAGATCATGGCAGTTTGCGCAAGTTATATATGCGTTGCTGAAAAATTGTTTTAAATTTAATAACTACATAAGAAATTAATGCAAACTTAAATAGAAAACAATAATAATAGTTTAAATAATTTGTGTGTTGTTTTTATTTATGTTTTTTCTTAGTGGTTATTATTATTGGCAACAAAATTCATTAAGTCAAAGCAAAAAAAAAAACGGTTTAAGGCGTTAAAAAGGATGACTTTCCCATATTTGATGTGTTTTTTCTTTTAAAGAGGAAAGAGAAAATATGTATTGTCATCTGTTTTTAAAATATATTTGTATAATTATAATGTAACAAGTTTATATCAAGAGTTAAACTATATGATCGCGATTTGCAAACTCTGGTAAAATATTAGGTCTTTAAAATTTTAGTTCATGCAAAGCTGGGTACTTTGTTTATAAAAAGCAAATTATTAAAAGTTTGCAGGGAGAAAGTTACAAAAACAAAACAAAAACAATAAACTTATGACTACAAAAGTAATAACACTTTAGTCACTAACTGCATTATAAAAGTAATAAAACTATAATAGTGTTATTACATTTATAAAGCACTTACTACTTTTAAAGTTCATTCTTTATTCAAACAACATTATTAATTCCAAACATTTATTAAAGTAGAAAAGCATCTAGAAAAAATAAAGCGGATATTCATATATTATTAAAAATTTCAGGAACTTTCACAGATCACTTAAACAATGTTATAAAAAAGTAATTTATAAAAAGTATAGCATTATGAAAAACAATACGTAAAAATGCGAGTTAATTTGAAAATCAACCAATAAAACATTTTTATTGGTTAATTTTAAAATTAACGCGCATTTTTACAGTCCATTAGTAACAGTTTTCATAATGGTAAACTCTTAATACGATACGTTTTTATAAAGTTGTTTGTCACATTTTTATAAGTTATTTAAGTTTTAATATTATTTGAACATCCACTTTATTCTTCTAGATATTTTTCTACTTCAATTAAAATTTGGGAATACTAATGTTGCTTGAACAAAGAATGAATTATAAAAGTTATAAGTGCGTTATAAAAGTAATAATACTATTATAGTGTTATTACTTTTGTAATGCAGTTAGTGACTAGAGTGTAATTACTTTTGTAATCATAATTTTGTTTTATTTTTTTATTTTTTTGCTAACAAATTTAAGTTGATTCTCCCCTTAAAAACAAGGAACACAGTTTTGTATAAACTAAAATTTTGAATACTAAATACTTTCCAGATTTTGCGTTTTGCATTCGCTTAATTCAACCCTTGTTGTTACATTAAAATTATACAAATAAATTTTACAAAAACATTGCAATTTCTATTTTTGCTATCCTCTTAAAAAAAAAATTAAGAAAAGGAAAACCATTCTTTTTATTATAGACTTTAAACTGTTTTTTTTTTTTGCTTCGTCTTATCTAATTTTGTTGCTGAGTGTAACTCTAAAGAAACAAAAATAAAGACAGTACACAAATTATTTAAATTATTAATTTGTTTTTATTTTTATCTATTTTAATCTCTTTTTATTTTGTTAGTTTTGTTTTTTTTGTTTTTGAAACTTTTTCAGCATTATTATAAAAACTTGCAAACGGCCGTGTTCAAGTTGTCTAAAATAATATACTCACGTGTGGTCATACGAGACGAAAAACCTTTCCTGGGAAGGCTTGATATATGTATATATATATATATATATATATATATATATATATATATATATATATATATATATATATATATATATATATATATATATCAGGCTTGGTCGTAAAGCGGAAGCGATCGGTCTCGAATACTGACCACAGAAATTATATTTAGTTGCGAAAAACTGGCCAGGTTTTTTAGTCGTTTTGAGAACCTTTAAGTTTATGTACGAAACAAAAAATTTTTGTTTTACGGACATACATGGAAACATAAACAACTTGAATGTTCTCAAAATATCTTACACTAAAAACCCGCCAAATTAACGAACAAACTAATTTTATTGGTTCAAAAAATACGCTGACTAAGCGAAATAAAGTTTTAGAGTATTCTGTTGAAATGTTTTAGAAATTGTATCATTCACGATTTGTTACGTTTTGAGATTTCTAGCATAAATTGTTTTAAGAATATATATTATTTGTTTACAAAAATAAATGTTTTAAATATATATTAATTAAATTCTCAAAATTTTAAAAGTTTATTTTAAATTATAGAATTTATTATTATATTCTTATTTTTTATTTAAAAAGTATGTATTCTTTATGTAAATGTAATTGTGTGTATCTGTTTTTCTCGTAATGTATCTTTTAAAGCAATTATTATGATTTAAACAAAGACTTACAAAAATATTTGCGATTTCAATGAAGTTATAATCGTCCAAATTAATAAATTAATTATGTAACAAACATATAAGAAGCAGGGCCGGCGCAAGTAGGTAAGTCCTCGTTTTCCAAAATTTGCCGACTGCCATTACGACATTTGCTGACTGTCTAACCTGTCGAAAGGGGCCACATTTGCCGACTAACTAGTCTAAAAGGGTCCGATTTGCTAACTAAGGGTCCAGTTTGCCGACTAAAAATCATTGATGGGGGGATGTGGGGACCCCCCACATCCCCTATCGCGCCGGCCTTGATAAGAAGTTTCTGGTTACTAAACACAAACAATGCATATGAAGTAACTCGCGGATGAACAAGCACCGTGTACGACAGAACACAAATATTTATAGCAAATAACTAGATACAAAGAAAAGTTTCTAGATATTGGTTTACTGACTCTAATTATTTTCGCTGAAGCTGCCATTCTTAAAACTCGTTATACTTTTTTCTGCTTTGAATACTAATTAAAATTAAAAAGCCCACTCACTAAACATCATCAGCGATATTGTGAAGCAGTTTCGCTTCCTCGTCATTAAGTATTTTTAACCTTTTTAGTTGATTTCTATTTTGTTAATTAAATTTCTATAGTAATTCAATGATTTAACTATTTCATTTGTTTATCTTACTTAGAAGAATTGCTTCAAATATGTTAAATTTTTCAAACTACGCGAAACATAAAATAGGTATTAAAAAAATAAACTTATTTATTTATAAAATAATTTAGCTTAAATAAAACTAAAACTTGCAAACTTTGTTAATAAAGAATATTTGTTTCCTTTTTAAACAATCGTAAGTTGTTACTTTATATAAAAAACATCGCTTAATTTTATAAAACAATTATAAAAGAGCGATGTTTCGAAAATATTTGTTCTAAACGTAATTTATTTAGCTTTAATTTTTTTTTTTTTTTGTAATTGTCTCTCATCGGTCCAATTAATCTTGATCGCTTTTTTTTTTTTTGCTTTTTGCAACTAAATATTATTTACGTATATAAATATTTTTTTTTTGCTTTTTTGCAACTAAATATTATTTACGTGGTCAGCAATCGAGAGCGATCGCTCCCGCTTCCCGACCAAGCCTATATATATATATATATATATATATATATATATATATATATATATATATATATATATATATATATATATATATATATATATATATATAACAACTACTAGACAGTTTTCAGTCATCATAGTTGCTACAACTCATCATTTACCGTAAATGCCACACAAAAGTGGCCGAAACACGAGTTGGGTATAGATGCGTATACTCAGCTGATGAGTTTAACAAGGCTGTATATATATATATATATATATAGCTATATATATATATATATATATATATATATATATATATATATATATATATATATATATATATATATATATATATATATATATATATATATATATATATATATATATATATATATATATATATATACATATATATATATATATATATATATATATATATATATATATATATATATATATACATATATATATATATATATATATATATATATATATATATATATATATAATATACTTAGGTTTTTGCAGGAATTGGTTGCTATAGCCAGTGTAAGTCAGTTTACACACGCAAAATACTTAATGGTAAAAAATGTTAAACATGTTGATGTTTTTTATTTAGTTATTCTTTAAAAACTTCTCACATGAAGTAATATCAAAATAGATAGCAAACTTTAACTTAAAAATTGCTTCTTTTTATATTAAAAAATGAAAAAAATTCATTTGTAGCATGTGCTACTTGATAATGTAAAAAATAAAAAAACCAAGTCAAACATATTATGTTATAAGTTAAGTAATTAGTTATATATTATTGTTTTTAAATAATTGCTCCATATTATGTTACAAGTTGAATAATTAGTTATAAATGTTTTTTAAATAATTAGTTATATGTAAATTAGTTATGAATAAATGTTAAAAAGCCGGCAAAATATATGCATGCATTGCAAAAAGATTTAAAATTTTAACAAAAAAAAAAGTACAACTTATTAATATAGAGCCCATCAAAATTTTATACTTGAGGACATTTTATTCACAAAGAAGAAAAATGAATGATATGTGTGTGTGTGTGTGTGTGTGTGTATATATATATATATATATATATTTATATGTATATATGTATATATATGTATATATGTGTATATATATATATATATATATATATATATATATATATGTATGTATATATATATATATATATATAATATATATATATATATATATATATATATATATATGTATGTATATATATATATATATATATATATATATATATATATATATATATATATATATATATATATATATATATATATATATATATATATATATATATATATATATATATATATATATATATATATATATATATAACTTTCAGCATAACAAAAAAATACCTGACAAGCACATTGGCTCTTATAACTTCTTCTCTTAACCTCCTAACACTTTCTTCATAAAACAACTGGCTAAAAATTAAGTTTTAAAAATATTTATATTACAGTTACTTTTTATATTATTTTATTAAAAGTCAAATATTTTCAACTCAAATATTTTAATTAAATAAAGATCTAAATTAAATAGTTACTAGTAAATTAGAAAATGATTTATTATAATTAATAATTAATGATTTTATATATATATATATATATATATATATATATATATATATATATATATATATATATATATATATATATACATATATATATATATATATATATATATATATATATATATATATATATATATATATATATATATATATATATATATATATATCAGGATCGCATAGGTGGTGGCACTATTATACTTGTGAATAAAAAATATTCAGATAAAGCAGAACAAATAAAACCGACAACCGACTCCCTGTATGATTCAGTACCTGAAAAAAAATTGAACCAACTATCACTTGAGTGTATCCAAAATGCCTGCCCTTAGGATACTCCTTATCTAATAATATGTGCATATATCTCGGTCTAACAATGCACAACATGAAGCATCATATCAACTTGCACAACTCATCAAACCAGCAATAACATTTTTTTTTTTTTTTATTTAATTCACCTCCTCAAGGCTGAGAAGGCCACTACAGACGAGGAGGCTACTTATTTGTGGTTATAACCCTCTCTCAACTCTATAACTCTGAAACACAAACCTTGATGAACAAGGCCGTTGCGCAGAGAAACGAGTTGAGCGCGGTACTACCAGGGATGTGGTGGGGGTCGAACTCGGAACCACTCGTATATGAAGCGAGCGCTCTACCACTACACCACTACCGCATGATGCAGAATCGGCAACAAACCACTTATAACTTTCGCAGGAGATCTAAATGATTGCCCTACTGTCTTTATTTGCCATTCTCACCAGCTCATTCACCTTAATTCATAATCTACCTGGAAATCAACTATTGTTGACATCATCTTAAGTAATGCCCTAAAATGTTACATATTCAATACCCTTTCCAGCTTTGGAAATTCAGACAACCTTGTTGTAGTTAGTCAGCCCCCATTCAATCAATACAAAACTACACACCCAGCTCTCTTGGAAACCTCGGAAATGTTACATACCGGTCAGGTTGAGTTGCTGATCCTGTTACATTAACATGATGTACTGATCTTGAAACCCTAGTTGATTCACCGTATGAAATGCAAGCCACTTGCAACAACTTTCATTATTCTATACTCTATGCTCAAGACATCTGCCAACCATTAAGAACAACAACGCTTGTCAACCCCAAACCTTGGATGACACCATTTATTCTAAGCCTTATAAAAGAATTTCAGCAACTTTATTCTTCTGGTTGCTATTCTGAGTGAAAAGTACTTGCAAATCGAGTCATCAAACTAATCACTAAAAATAAATCTATTCATAACCAACACTTCTCCAGTAAAACAAATTTTTGGCAGGAAGTAAGGCTTGCCAATAAAAGACAAATCACTGATTCTATCTCTGAGACAATAGCAAACCAATTGAACGATCATTTTCAAAATGTTTAGAGCGGTAAGAAACAACCTAACCACTTGTTCTTCATTAACCGTCAAGCAGACCTACCTATTATCTCCATTTTTACCATTAATATCATTTTCAAGACACTCAGCAAACTAAAGAAACAATCATCAGAACCTGATGATCTCTCCCAACTTTTAATTAAATCTTCTTAGATATTTTCCCATCAAATCTTGCTTAGATATTTCCCCATCGCTCTATATCCTATTTAACAGCCTCATAGAAAACAGCTACTTCCCTGATCAATGGAAATCAGCGAACATAACACCAATTGCTAAAATCTCAAACCTGCTATCTTCCAATGACTATAGTCCAATTGCTATTACGTCCGCGTTGTGCAAAGTTTTTGAATGCATTGTCACCAAATTCATTGTCAATCACACCAAGCACATCTGGGTCTCAAACAAACAGTTCGGTTTACTTCCAGGTCCTTAGTACAATGGATGCTATTATTCATGTTATAGAGGATTGGAGTATGCTAAAGATAATAATAAATCAATTTTTGCAATATTCTTCGATTTTGCAAAAGCATTTGATCTTGTTGATCACGACAAGTTGCTACTAAAGTTAATGAATATTCTACCTAACTGACTCACATCTTGGATTGCAGCTTACTTATCTAATTGTTGCCAAAGAGTAAAAACAAGTGATCACACCACTGATTGGAAATATATACAAGCCAAGGTACTTCAGGGTAGCGTTTTTGGACCAATCTTGTTCATTCTCTTTTTTCTGGCATAAACACCTACTTCCCACATGAAACCATTCTCAAAAAATATGCTGACAGCATGCTGACCTACATTTTCTACAATAAGGTTTCTGCCAATTTACCTCAATCTATTGCTGATGGCGTCACATATAGGTCTGCAGCCAATGGAATGAAACTAAATGCTCAAAATGTAAAGTCATTAGAATCAGTTCCCAGTGCTCCTCATGCTCTACCATCTCCCATACTCAATAACACTAAACTTGAAATTGTATACAGCTAGAAATATCTTGAAATATCAGCCCAAAAGTCTACAGGACTTACACTATTAGCTATATGATATATAGTGCCTCAGTTCTTAACACTTGCAGTCTTGCGGAAAAAAAAAGAAATACAACATTTCCACAAAAAAAAACCTTACACATCATCGGAGTTGATGCAACCAGCTCAAGCTGTTTCAATACTTATTTTGACATTGAAGAAATACTAGACAAGACCTGTAATAATATCCTTAAAAAGATCCTTGCTGACACAAACCATCTGATAACCACTAAATAACCTTGCACCAATAGTAGAATCCCCAACAGATTCCTATTTGCTCTTAATACGGCAATCACTATTACCTATCAGCAATCTTTTACTTAAAAAATACCTGCGTATTCTTCATGATAGTACACACACACACATATATATATATATATATATATATATATATATATATATATATATATATATATATATATATATATATATGTGTGTGTGTGTGTACTATCATGAAGAATACGCAGGTATTTTTTAAGTAAAAGATTGCTGATAGGTAATAGTGATTGCCGTATTAAGAGCAAATAGGAATCTGTTGGGGATTCTACTATTGGTGCAAGGTTATTTAGTGGTTATCAGATGGTTTGTGTCAGCAAGGATCTTTTTAAGGATATATATATATATATATATATATATATATATATATATATATATATATATATATATAAATATATATATATATATATATATATATATATATATATATATATATATATATATATATATATATATATATATATATGGGTAATATTTATATCATGTATTGGTAACTACATGTAAAAGTGGACAAAAATATAAATTTTAAACAGTGGTACCTATCAATAAAACATAAAAATATTTGAAGTTTGAGCTTACAAATCTAAACTGTTCAAAAGTTATGATGTTATTACAATCTATAATGACCTATTTTTTTCTATATCATGAATTTTGTAGTGGTACTTTTTATTGAATAATTTAAGGTCTAAGGGAAAACTATGGCCAAAAAAACGCACCTGGCCATTTTTTAGGATGCCTGAGTTTTAAGGGTGATTAAAAATTTGCATAAACTATAGGAATAAAACTCAAAACATAAAATAAATTTAACCTGTCATAAATAGTTGGAGTATTTAAAAAGCGATCTTCAGACACATAGCCAGAACTTGCTCTGCCTGTCATTAATGATTCTGGCGTTTTCTCTCGTCTCAATTCTTCTAACTTTTGTTCATACATTTCTTTTTGCTGATCAAGAGCTCCTTTTTAGTAATAAAAGTTGTCAAAAAAAAAAATTAATTTAAAACAACAACAACAACAACAAAAAAAGAATTTAAAATTTCAACTTTAAAAACCTTGTTTCTCAACTTCATGTTGATGTTCAAGTTGCTGTATTATTACTTGAATGGGTTCTAAATAAAACAAGTTTGACAAGTTTTCAAAAAAAGACGTTATAAAAAAATAACATCTATAATAATATAACATCTTATAAATCGCTAAACGCTAAAATTTGTTTTATGTACAACTTTTGTATTTATAATATCATAAGAATTTTTAACATAGCAAAATATGTAAAAAAATACATGTTACAGCTATTAAAGTTAAAATCATTATAAATGACCATTTAAAATTTTAAAAATCACTTTTAACAAACCTCCTAAAGAGTCAAATTCATTTAAAAGAAGTTCATTTTGAGCAAAATCGAAATCCATTTGTACTTCAGGTTCCCCTTAAATAGTTAAAAAAAAAATAACCAACTTGAGATGTAACTATAACAGTAGAGTTCTCTTTTGAAATTCCTGATACTAATTAGGAATAGACATAAATGACTAGAAATAGACACACACACATAAACATACAGATTGTTTCTATTGTATAAATACAGATTTCTATTGTATAAATACAATACAGATTGTTTCTATTATATAAAACTATACCAGCAGGAGAAGGAGCATGAGGACAGTTTATCCTGAAAAAGTGATGATTTCCCCATAAAATACGATCACCATGTCGAATTTGGGTTCGTTCTTTCACAACTTGACCATTAACACACGTACTATAATATTTAAAAACAGACTAAATTACCAAATAACAAAAATCTTACTAAAATTTTCACAAATTTGTAAAATGTCAATTTCACTTAAACTTTTTTGTTCATCGCAGGGTTAAATAAAGTACTTAAATATTGGTTTTTCAGAGAATATTTGTAAATAATTTTTTAATATATATATATAACAGCTTTTCCATGTTCATGATTTTCTGTAAAGAAATTAAATGTAATCATTGTTTTAAGATACAATTAAAACACATAAGTAACTCTGACCAACACTTTTTTTGTTCATCTAAGATAATGAAAAAATTATAATCATTATCTTTTTTTATATGTACAAAACTTTATTTGGTTAACAAAGAAAGGTTAGTAAACTTTGATTAGTTAACAAAGAAAGGTTAGTTAACTTTATTTGGTTAACAAAGAAAGATAGTGAATTTTTGTGTATGTGTGTGTTAAACAAGGTAGATTTTTTTATTTAAATTTTGTTTATATATTTTAATTTTGGTTAGATTTTGATATCAAATTATTATGTATTAGCTGGTTATATCAAAACTCTCTAATTTAAGTATTAAGCCTATGAGTTAAGGAGTGGGTTATGTATTTGAACTACCTGAGATATAACTCCATAAATTAAGGTGTAACTCCAGGAACTGCATTGCAATGCCATAAGTTGAATTGCAACGTCTTTTTTAATGGCCTTAATGACAATATATTATATAAAGTCTTTTATTGGTATACTGTAAATTCAACAGGAGTGTTACAAACTAATTTTTAAATCAAATATTTACCGAGCTCCTTCAAGAGGCTGCAAGTAGGTTATTTCATCTTCAATATCAATTATGCAATGCTCAGAAGCAATGCCAAGTCCATTCAAAACAATGTCCTATATAAAATATTGTATATTATACTATTTACAATTTAATTAACTTTTTATGTAAATAATATATTAACTGTTGTTAAGGAGAAAGGATTTTCATAATAGTTTAAAAATGTTTTTATTTTTTGTAAAGGTGACTTTCCACTCATCCGTTTTTTCACGGGAACGGGATAAGGGAAAAATAATCATGTGAGCATGCGTAGTTTTCCTTCGGACATATTAAAACTTATACTACGCATGCCCACGTGATTATTTTTACCGTCCCTTTCCCGTTCCCGTAAAAAAAAGGATGAGTGAAAACTCACCTTAACATGATAATTAAGATAATTTTTTAGCATTTCCTAAAGTTCATGATAATTAAAGATTACAAAGACAATCGTTCTTTCTATATGAGATTTTAAGAGATAGTAGTTGAGACAAGTGGTCATGAATGGAAACAGGTGGCTATGAATAAAAACAAGTGATTCTATATGAAAAAGGTGTTAATGATATAAACCAAAGGTTATAATGATGTAAACAGGTTAAATGTAAATAAGTAAATAGGCTCATACAAAATGAAAACATTTGAAATGTGGTGTACACAGGTAATATGAAAACATTTGAAATGTGGTGTATACACAGGTAATATGAAAACATTTGAAATGTGGTGTACACACAGGTAATATGAAAACATTTGAAATGTGGTGTACACAGGTAATATGAAAACATTTGAAATGTGGTGTACACACAGGTAATATGAAAACATTTGAAATGTGGTGTACACACAGGTAATATGAAAACATTTGAAATGTGGTGTACACACAGGTAATATGAAAACATTTGAAATGTGGTGTACACACAGGTAATATGAAAACATTTGAAATGTGGTGTACACACAGGTAATATGAAAACATTTGAAATGTGGTGTACACACAGGTAATATGAAAACATTTGAAATGTGGTGTACACACAGGTAATATGAAAACATTTGAAATGTGGTGTACACACAGGTAATATGAAAACATTTGAAATGTGGTGTACACACAGGTAATATGAAAACATTTGAAATGTGGTGTACACACAGGTAATATCTAAAGAATATTAATCTTTTACTTTTACTTTTTTATTGTTGTTTTACAAACTTTTTTATTGTTATATAGTTTATAGTAATTATCATTATAGTAATTATCGTTAGTTTAATGATAAACTGTTAGTGCAAAGAGCATTTCTTTTTTTTTTTAAATCTTAGTTTGAAGAAAATTAACTAAAAGTAAAAGTCAACTCACAAAAGAAATTCCATTTGTAAAAAAAAATTCTTTTAAACAAAAACATTTTTTTTTTAAATAAAAAATAAAGTTTTCTAGTTGGTTTCACAAATTTTAATCTATGATTCAGGGACTTTCATTTTTACATAATGAATTAGTTCTTTATTTAACATTTTTGAGATAAGAAAAAAATTACCTTTTAGAGTAAAAATTTTGCAAACTTTTTTTACATTTCTTTAAAACTAATTAACAGGGAGGTACTAAAAAGTTCCAGGAGAGATAAAAAGCGAAGGGGGTCAAAAAAAAACTAAACAAATTGATAAAAATCCCCCTTCCTCCATTTATTTGACAAGTCAGAGAAGTATTGAAAAAAACAGATAACATTGGATCAGTGGTGGACACTAATTATTCAAAAAATAAAAATATGACAAATCATTTTTCATGTGTCACTGTTTTTATGCAAGCGTAACAACAACAGCATCAAAATTGCATTTTTCCTTTGTTTTTTATGAACTAAGTCCATTTTTGTTAAAGTTTGAGTAACAAATTTGCCCTTTTAATAGATCATATGCAAAGATTAAATAAGTCTGTACTGTTTTGTTTAAAGAAAGAAAAATTTGTATTGCAAAATTAATTTGCTTTTCTTCATTTGGATAAGCACATTTTCAATCTCCTCAACTTTTGCAAGCATAATTTGTTTTTAAGATTCAAATTTTGTTTTTCCAAACAATATATTTGTTTAATTTTAGTTTTTTGAAGATTATGATTGAAAATATTTTAGTAAGAATATTTTTAAACTTGATTGTGCGTTTTCTGTGAATTACGAGATTCAAAAGTTATTATTTCATTAGTATTTAGTGATTATTACTGTTATATAGTTTATAGTAATTATCATTATAGTAATTATCGTTAGTTTAATGATAAACTGTTAGTGCAAAGAGCATTTCTTTAATTTAATGATTTAACTTTATCAGAGTTAACTTTAAAATTAGCGGCAGACCTGTTAGCAAAGTTAAATTTTACATTAACTGTGCCCACCACTGCATTGGGTGTATAAAAGTGGTATTAGAAATAAACATTATGAGTTTAAACAGGTGGTATTGGCCATAAACAGGTTATATTTATATATGTATGTTATATGTATATAATTTTATTTTGGCAAGATTCAGGAAATTATTGAATCTTCAAACTCTTGAAGAATAGGAAAAGATAATATTTATGGAATCTGTAAATAGGGTTTTTCATTTTAACTATATTATACTAAATATTATATTATATATGCATATATGCTATATATTACTAAATATATATACTATATATTACTAAATTTATATATCATATATTACTAAATAGATATACTATATATTATAAAATATAGCATTATATATGCATATACTGTTTATACACGCATGCATTATATTACTAAAAATTTAAAACCTGTGTTACTGGAGCATCAGAGCGGCCAATTTTTGTGTGACTCTAGATGAAAATAACAATCAAATTAAAACTCTGAAAAAAAGAAACAACATATAACATATTTAAAGTTCAAAATTAAATTACCAGCAAATAGTAAACAAGCATTTCATTTAATGATGGATCAGCATTCAAGTTTACAAGATAATATCGACCCTTCTCTACAGCTATGCCTGAGTCCTGTATACTAATTCCCATTTTTTCCAAGATTTTATGACGCTCCTGGAAAATGTTTAAAAATTTAATTTTTTTTTTATAAAGTTAAATTAAAAAATAAAAACTATTTATTTTTAATTGGTTCTTGTTTTACAGCTTACTTGTTGAATATATTCTGTTTGTTTTTCTTTTTGCTCCCAAGTAAGCGATGCCTGCTCCATCAGTTTCTTACTTTCATCAAGCTGTTCTTGCAGTACTTCTTTTTCACTACGAATACCCCGAGATAATAGCTGTAATTTCAACCGTTCCACTTCCTCACGCAATTCTCGAATGAGCTTAATTGAAATTAATAATTTTAATGTTTATTAAGACAAATTTGTTTACAAAAATTTATAATTTATATATTAAATTTACAATTATAAACATGACAAAAGAATTTATAGCAATTATAAACTATAACTAACTATTATAATGAAATTATTATTAATATGTTTATGAAGTATAGTTTTTAACTATAACTGTAATTTATAATGAATTTAGCATTAAGTATGTATATGTGTGTGTGTATATGTATAT
The DNA here is from genome assembly GCF_022113875.1 of Hydra vulgaris. NCBI lineage: Eukaryota > Metazoa > Cnidaria > Hydrozoa > Anthoathecata > Hydridae > Hydra > Hydra vulgaris. Next base: position 31,020,718 of record NC_061167.1, on the reverse strand, counting down.
GTATATATATATATATATATATATATATATATATATATATATATATATATATATATATATATATATATATATATATATATATATATATATATATATATATATATATATATATATATATATATATATATTAGGGGTGTCCAAAAAAATTTTTTAGAATTAAATGTTGCACAGTTTTAAATATTGTTTCTTTAAAAAAAACTTCTGTGCAAAATCTTAGGTGTTTTGGATAATATTTAGAGGTTGCTCAAATAAAATAAAAATTTACTGTGTTAAAAGCATGCGCCACAACAACAATATTTAAAAAACTTAAGTTATAGCCATGATAAACAACTAATCATTTTCAAAAAATTCCTTAAATAATGCAAATAACATTCAAATGTTGCACTATTTACAAGATCAAAAATTTAGTCGGTAGCAACAGTGGCATATACCATCAAGATGCTTTTGCGGCAATCTGGAATGCATTTTCTGTTGTCCTCAACAACTTGTATTAGTTTCTGCATTTCAGATTTAGTTTTTGTGATGGATTGATTAAATGTGCTCATAAGAGCAACCGAACGCTTAGCAGTGTCATTGATAACTTTCACAGATTTAACAATTGCTTTAGTATAAAGAAATTCAGCAATTTCCTCCCAGGTCTTTGGATCGGTTACAGATAAAATGGTTACATCAAGACCAAGTGACTGCAAAGCAGCAGTTGATAATTCTGCTGCTGGACAATTTATACCCCTGACACTCCAATCAGCTCCATTTTGAATCATAGCTTCAACAATCAACTTTTTTTCTGTATCACAAACCCTGTCAGAAAATAATGAAAGTGGAATCATTTCTGACCCAAGGTATCAAGTATAAGTTTGAAGCTTCTTCATAGCAGCATTTGAAATGACCTTGTTGATCTCAGAATATTGTTTAATTCTTGTGAAGAGCATCAGGTCATTTGCTGGAGTATTACTTGCAATTGGACAGCCAATCCATCCTGGCACATAGATATGAGCAGCAACGATACAAAGTTCGCACAAGTTGTTCTGTTCTTTTATAGTCAGCTTGAATTCATTTCTGAAGAGATATATCTACATACAATAGATGACTTTAGCCATCCATCTAGCCATGTGATAAGCTCCTGGCATGCGAAAGCGATACTTCTTGGTGGCATAGTCTGATAACGGAAAACCTAAAATTAAAAGGCACAGCTCGATCATCTCTTTGCAGTCTTCTCTTGGTAAGTGCGAAGAGTCATCTGATAAGAAAAGCTGCAGAAAGGAGCGAGCCTCTGATCTAAGTTGCTGAAGCTGTGGTTCAGCATGATGGGTGTCATCTAATGGAGCATAATTGGCTTGATTTATGCTTGGCCAACACTTCTGAAATCGTTCAAATAGAGCTATGTTGGGTCCACTGCTGGGTCCAAGCAAAACTGAGTATATTTCCCCAATAATTACTTCATGCATATGGTGACGGCAAGCAAAGTAGAGAAGATTTTTCTCCATCAACTTCTCTAGCAAGATGCACGCATCATTTTTGGAACCTGTGTTTGACACATGCTTTCACTTTTGATACAATATGAGGCTGGTAAGTCATTGGAATTCTGGCCTTTTTCCAGATGTGAGCTAAACCATTAGATGTTGCTTTTGCACTGGCTGGAACTGTTTGTTTTAATACTTTGTGATAGTGGAAAAACGTCCTTAACACATCAACCATCGTTGGAAGGACATTGTTTGGTAGACTCTTTTCAGGTTGACCAATCAACCATATTGCAGTTCAATTACGTGTCAAAGGAAAATTTGAAGAACTTATCTTTTCACTCATTTTCAGCAATAAGCTAGAATTAAATGATACCAAATTAAACTCAACTTGAGAAATTAAATATTAATTTGCAAAAATGCGGTAGTGGTGTAGTGGTAGAGCGCTCGCTTCATAAACGAGTGGTTCCGAGTTCGATCCCCACCACGTCCCTGGTTGTACCGCGCTCAACTCGTTTCTCTGCGCAGCGGCCTTGTTCGTCAAGGTTCGTGTTTCGGAGTTATAGAGTTGAGAGAGGGTTATAGCCACAAAATAAGTAGCCTCCTCGTCTGTAGTGGCCTTCTCGGCCTTGAGGAGGTGAAGTATAATAAAAAAAAAAAAAATAATAATAATAATTTAAAATATGTGATCAATATGAATATGATGAAATTTCAATATGAATGTGATGAAATCATAAGTATTACAAAACTACAAACACTAAAGTAAGTTAAGTCACCCAATAATATTTAGTACTAAAAAAAAAGATATTGGCATAACAGCTATAACTATTATTTTATAGAATTAAAATAAATAAGAACCTCAAAATCTTTAA
>NC_061167.1:31008389-31015889 GCF_022113875.1 Hydra vulgaris | reverse complement strand
CGCAGTACTACCAAAAACATGATGATCAAACTCAGAATTTCTCGCCTTTAAAGCGAACACTCTACTACATTATTACCATATTAAACTTAATATAAAACCAATACTGGCTTAAATAAATCTTTAGAGGTATTATTATAAGGTATTATTAAAATGATTTTATTTTTGTTTAAAAAAAATTTACTATTTATCATTTAAGAGCCCTACCCAAACCCTTTAGCATCTAAGGGAGTCATACTATTATTTTTAAAATCTTTATATACATATAAATACATATACACACACACACAAATATATATATATATATATATATATATATATATATATATATATATATATATATATATATATATATTTCTTATAAATAAAACTACATATTTTTCAATATAAAATTCATGCTAAATCAGGGTTGGCAAAAACCCGGGTTTTTTTAAAAAAACCCGGCCCAGTGAGTTTTTTTGGGTTTTATTGGGTTTTATTGGGTAAGTTTGGGTTTTTTTGGGTTTAATTTTTATTTTGTCCCTGTAAAAATTTTTTTTGTGTTTTTGTTAAATGATATTGAAAATTAGTTTCATTTTCTACTTTAACTTTATTTAAAATATATTTTATATATTGTTGTTTAATTATTTATAACAAGAATTTTTAAAATTATTTTGAAAAAGATTTTTAAATATAATTTAAAACTAGAAAAAAAAAATTTCACGCTTAATCTATATGTATTGATTTATTTTAAATTTAAAAGTATTATTCTATATAATTAAAAATGTCAATGAGAAAATGGGAAAAAGAAGGCTAGAGAATGGGAGGTAGTAACTGAAGTTTCAATTAAACTTTGAACTTGAAATTCAAATGAACAAACTTGTTCCTCTGCACAGCGGCCTTGTTTATAAAGATTCGTGTTTAGGAATTAAAGAGTTTTTTTTTTTAATCATTTCACTTTCTCAAGGGATAAGGCCACTTCTAAACTTTCTCAACTCTATAACTCCGAAACACGAACCTTGACGAACAAGGCCGCTGCACGGAGAAAGGAGTTAAGCGTGGTACTGCAAGAGACGGGATCGAACTCGAAACCTCTCACTTATGAAGCGAGCGCTCTACCACAACACCACTACCGCGTAAGAGTTGAGAGAGGGTTGTAACCACAACAAGGTAGCCTCCTCGACTGTTGTGTTGGCTTCTCTGGTCACTACTACTCATTTAAATTCAACTTGGGAGGTGAATAATATAAAGTAATAAAAATCTCAATCAATAAAAATATTTGAATAAAAATTGTAATAATGTATTTCCAAATAATGATTCAAATAATAGTAAACCGCTCTGATAGCTGTTATTGTTGGTTATAATAGTTAATAATAATAGTTATTAATAATTTAGTTAATAATAATAGTTAATAATTATTTTAGTTAATAATTATATAGTTATAATGTTAAAGTTGGTTATAACAGTTCATAAACTTATTAAAACTTGTTCTCATGGCGACATTTAGATATTAGTTCGTTTTTTTTGTTTAATAAATCTTTAGGATTGTTATACAATAAAATTAATAGTTTCTTGTATAAGCATAATAGGCAATTTTTGGTTATGTTGTTGTACATCACTTTTTATGATGGATCATTTTAAATTGGGTCTTGTGATTCACATTGAAATAGAAAAAAATTAATATAGCAAAAAATATTCTCCTCAAGGTTGCCTGTGTTCTCTTATCACTAAGGGTCATGTGTACCAAAAATTAGACTAATAGAAGCAATTTTAAGGGTTGCCATGTTTTATAAGATAAATTAACCAAATATTAGTAATACTACAAGAATAATAATATACCAAATAAATAATGAATAGAAATTTCAGATAATATAAATTTCTAAACTAGTAGGCATAATCTACATATTAAAATACATAAGTTTTTTTTTATTTTAAATCCCCCATCAGAGCAATTCATATAATACATGTTAAAATAAACTACTTTATGTACAATTTTATTAGGTACAAGTTTTTCTTTCATAAAATCAAAAAGTTTATCGTCTTGTTTCAATAAAATTATTGAAACGTTAAAGTTTCTTTTAAAAAAATATATCCAAGTCGCATCTGGAAACAGTTCAGTAATTCCTTTATTAATAAAATTGCATTGTTTATAAGATTTGTAAATCAGCACTCTGTCGCCTGTATTATGCATTAAGTTGTAGTATGACTCTGTAACTGACTACGCTAATAGTTTTTTTTCTTTACAACTTGACTACAGCTATTTTGATGTTTTAACAATTTAAATGCAATAAAAAGTTATGAATATCTTTAAATCGTTGATCTTTTCTAAAGTTTTTATTTTACGTGAAAGGCTTTAAAATAAAACCATTTAACTATTTTTAATGGTTGTTTACATAAATGCGTGTGTAAATTAATAAAAAATGTTTTTATAAATTATTTTTTGTGTAGACATGATAAATTTAAACATTTGAAACTATTTTCCCATGTCTTCCTAAAAATCTTTTAAAGCATTAATTTTAGAAAGATTTTTTTTAAGTTACTTTACTTTATGAATAAGTTCAAAACCTTTTGCCACAACCAGCTTTTACACATTTTATGTGAATTATACAAGAATATAAAATAACTTTATTTACTTATATAAGCATGTATTTTGTTGATTAATGGAAAAGTTTTGTAGCATTTTGTAATGTTCATATGATTAATTTTTAAAACTTACAATTTTTTAAAATCTTGTAAACAAACATTTTATTTTTTGAAAAACAATTTTTTTTTTTTTCCATTTACGATAGGAATGTATAAGTTGAAATCATTTATAATAATTTTTAAATTCGTTAAGTGAAGCGCTTAATAATAAAGTTACAATGCTCAAATTAAAATTAAATTAAATTGCTTATTGGCAGTTTAATTTAAATCGCAGGTGCATTTTATTAATTTATTTATTTCCTATTTTTATGAATAAAAGAGTTGCAAACCTTTTTTTTAACTAGACTCTTTTTAAAATAGTACTATTTTAAAAATACTATTTTTAAAAATACTATTTTTAATTACTTAATTAAAAATTACTATTTTAAAAAGACGTATTTTTTTTAAACAATTTTTTTTGCAACTTTTTTGAAAAAATAAATGTTTATACAATTTAAAAATATTAAATACAACACTTTTTAATAAATTTGATAAAAATTGTTCATTTATTAAACAATTGTTAGTAGTAATTTGTTAATTTAACAGCGTTTTGCAAAACTTTAATAAAAAGTTTAAAAAGATTTATTTCAAATGTGATTAAAAACGTGAAAAAAAGTTTTGCTTGGAGTTCAAGTTTTTATTTTTTATTTTTATTATAGTGCTTATATAATTTCTTTTTCGTAAAGATTTTTTTTTTGTTTCTTTTTTCTTTAGGAATTTTTTTTTCGTTAAATTTTTTTTTTTAATTTTCTCCTAGTTTAAGTTTAGCTTAGCGTTTCTACATTCAGAGCTTTTCTGAAATGTTTAAATCATCAAAACATATATACAATCGTGGTCAAGAATCGTATACAATCGTGGTTAAGAAAAAAATCATTTGCGTGGTCAGCAATAGTGCTCGATCGCACGCCATTCCTGTCCAAGCCTGCATCAGCAGTGGACATAGCGAGTGCAAGAAGGGGTAGTTCTTGAATAATAATGCATATCAGATTTCTTCGAGCATAAGTAGTTCAAAATAGAAGATAAAGGTTTTATCAGATATGTTGTATTATCTCTTGATCAGATTAATATTTCTGATCATTGTGCACTCTTCATGGTTGGAACAGTGGCTCAGGCTTTTGGTCACTCAGTAATTGATTTATTATTGTTGTAGAGCATAATTCGTAGAACAAGGGTATTGGTTCATGAAGCTATGTCTACGGCTGACAAGGTCAATATCTATTCTAATGATTCACTTCTTTTGCATTGGGATAAAAATCTCTTACCTGATATCAATGGTGGCCAACAAAAAGTGGATAGAATTCCCATCTATGTGACTGGTGGTGGGACAGAAAAATTGCTTGAAAAATTCCGAAATTGGTTATTGTATGGGTGAGCAACAGGCAGATGCTTGTATGAAAGTTATTTAAGATTGGAAACTGAACATGTTAAGAGTTTTTAACAAAACTTCATCCAACATTGGGTTAAACATTTGTGCACAATAATGGAGCAGAATCTTAACCATAATCTATATATTGTCTAAAAATACTTGTTTCAGGATCAATTTGTTATTACTGCAAGGGAAAAAAAAGTATAACAGACATAAGTCTTTTTGTGGCATTTATATATGGATAGTTTCAAAATGAAGCCCCATTAGCTAAATGAGCACCATTCAATGATGCCAAGCTTTTTCAACGGATTCAAGAATGAACAAACTATACAATTGCAACTAGTGTAGCAAAAGCTTTTCATCACCACCTCTGGTATTTTTTTTCATCACCACCTCTGGTATTTTTTTTCATCACCACCTCTGGTATTTTTTTTCATCACCACCTCTGGTATTTTTTTGAGCATTTAGTAGGATTGGCTTTCTTTAATTCCCATGTCAACAACAGCATCAAGAAAAATATGGCAAACAACCTAAAACAGCAGGCAAGGCAGAAATCTCTCAAAAGACTTGATGCTACCACATTCGACTGTCATAATCCATTGTCATCTTTCATCACACAACACACTGCAAAACTTATCAACCTAATTTTAAAGAATGGCTTTAAAAAGCTGAATCATTTTTAATAAAAAAATCTTCAGAGAAAGAAATGGATTCAACATATCTTGAAATGAAGCACAAGTTTTCTCAAATGAAGGTCATTAAGGATTGCACAGAACGAGGCATAACACTTATAACATCCTCTAAATCAAGCTTTACAAAAGGTGAAAACCAAAAACAGTATCTCTGTCAATTAGTTGATCTTCACTGGAAGTAATTTCCAGTTGTATTAAAGTCTTCTCTGATGAAGATGATAGATAATCGATTTTTGATTGCCTAGTGCAAGTAGTAGTATGTACTACATAAAAAAATACTGTACAAAATACTTTTTTAGCAGTATTGTTTTTAAACAATAGACATCGACAGTCCACATAATATTAGGTGTATATATGTAAAATTTAAGTGTATATATTTAAATAAAAAAAATATCTTTATATTATCATGTATAACATTGTGTACTTTAAAGAGTGGTCAATAGATAAACTAGAGCTATATAGTATATATATTACTGTTGGGAGGCTGAATAAACGCAAATTTAATAAGCGTGAAATGGTAATAAATGTGCAAACTGGCAAAAGTGCGCCTAAAGAATTTGCAAACATTGGTATAAGTGCGAACTGGTATATATGCAAACTGGCATAAAAGTGTGAAGCAGTTGCAAAAACTGGCATAAGTGCAAATTGTCATAAGTGCGCTAAAAAAAATTGCAAACATTGGTATAAGTACAAACTGGCATAAATGCAAAGCAGTCACAAAAACTGAAATAAGTACAAATTGGCATAAGTGCGCTGAAAAAATTTGCAAACATTAGCATAAGTGCAAATTTGCATAAGTGTGAGCTGGCATAAGTGCAAGCTAGCATAAGTGTAAAGCAGTTACAAAAACTGCCATAAGGGCAAACTGGCATAAATGTGAATTGGCATAAGTGTGCCAAATAAAACTGCAAATATTAACCAAAAAGTCCAAATCGGCATTTCACACCTATGCCGATTCGCACTTATGCCAGTTTGCACTTATGCTAATGTTAACAAATTATTTTAACGAACTTATGCTAGTTCAAACTTACACCAGTTTTATGCCAGTTGAAATTTATATAATTCGCACTTATTTAGTCTTCCTGTTTATTAGTTAAATGGTAATGTTTATAACAATTAGCTATGTTTATAACAATTAGTTAAATAGTAATGTTTATAACAATATAATATTGCTACGCTAAATTTAATTTTGTTTCCCAACAAAATTAGGTAAGTTAAAATTAGGTAGCAAAATTAAATATGATTTAAAAAGATTGTGGTTGATTAAAAAATATTGTGGTAACACATGAAACTCAGAGTAGCAATATTATATTATAAACATTAGCATTTAGTTAATTCCTGGTATTGCAGGTAATAGTAACATATATATATATATATATATATATATATATATATATATATATATATATATATATATATATATATATATATATATATATATATATATATATATATATATATATATATATATATATATAGGCTCACTTTTCAAAAATTTTATGAACTTGGCTGGCCATTCTTTTTTTTCATTTGATCATATAATACAGAGAACTATTTTCTTTATTTTCACATTTAATGTAAAAAGTAACTTTTAACTTAAAAACATTGGTTTTATAAATATATCATTCATGTAATATACAAAGTATTGCAAATAAAAATAGTTGCAAACTGCTTTGTTACTACTCTAATCAAGATATAACAACTTTAAATTGAATCCTTAACTTTAACCTTAGCTCAACTTACCCAATGACATATTAAAGTTAGACCATATATGATATATTTTTTTAAGTCTTGAAAATATATTGTTTACATGTATTAAAATAAAAAAAATTAAACAATGCTTTTACTTTTTTTTACGTTTTAAATTTTTTAATTATCATTAACTGGTACTCAGGCATCAGTTCTCTGTGTGTATTGTAATTGTGGTACTTATGAATAACAAATGAGAACCAATTCACTGACCTGTTTTTAACTATCCAATGTCAAATAATCTTTCCAAAATGTCCAAATCCATCCAAAGCTGAGATTAAATGTCATAAGTGGCAACTTATTGGTATGTAAAGCACAAATAATACAAATTAGATTTAACCTTGGCTTTTTCTTTAAATATTAAATGACTTTCATATTCCAACCTATTGTTTTTTATTCTTAACAATGTATAAATAATCAATGTATTATAATTTAATAAGATTAAAAAAAAAACCTGTGTTTATGTTGGTTGAGTCTGCTCCAATTGCAATTTATTGGTTTTCAAACCCATGTGATCTCCCTTTGGTGATATTTGCCATCATCACCATGTAAAAATATTTTTGTAAGATCTTATATCAAATATTATGCATTGTCTATTTCTTTAACTTCCTTATGTTTCTCTCCATTACTCTTTGCTTTGATCTATCAATTTTCTATGATCAAGAGGAAGACTTGAATCAGTTATTTTTAAAAAATTTGCACCTTTGGCTGCTTCTAATGTTGCAGTGTCTATTGATGCAGCTGCTCTGCTACTTATATTAAATCTTAATGCTAACAAAGCAATATGATTTACATTTTAAGGTATTTAGCTTAGATATTGTTTGTATATTTACAACACCTACAAAACCTTGTTAATGTTCTTGCATCAGTTGAAACTGCCATTACTGAATTGAGTAAAAATGATGCAAGTCTCATAAGAACTGAAGGAACTTACAATTTTTTTTTTTTGAAAAGTTGCAACCAATGCAAACTAGAATTGCCAAAAAATGCTATCAAAAAAAGGTGGAGTAAAGAAGAGATTCTGTTTTGATGACT
>NC_061167.1:30985889-31003389 GCF_022113875.1 Hydra vulgaris | reverse complement strand
CAAATCAAAATGTTTTATATGGTTGCTACTGGAAAAAAGCTTATCTTATAAACTCCAGAAACTTTCTAGAACTTTTAAGAAAAAAAAGATTTTTAAGGAATTTTATACAAATGTAATTATTATAAATACACAACTACTTTTTGAAATTAAACAACTAAAAAAAAATAATTAATGTTTAGATGAAACCATTACAGTCTTATAAGTAAGTTTTTGCAAGTTGTTAAACATTTATTACGAGGTATGTCATTAAACAAATATTACAAAAATAAGGTTGTATTTGTAAAGTTTCTAAATTATATATATTTCTTAGTTAATATATTTATTTATATTTGTGTGTTATTTATTAAGTGTCTTTATGTGTTAAGGTTACATGGGTTTGTATTTTGTGTGTAAACATCTTTTATATATGAGTGTTTCTATGTTTGTGATATAATGTTATTTGTTTATAGTATGTAAGTGGTTATTATGTTGTTTGCATGGTTTTAAATTGTTGTGACTTAGTTAGTTTACAACAAGAGTGTTGACCTTGCTAACCAAGTGGTGTACTTTGCTACAATGTGATTTGGCTTTGTTGGGAGCAAGATTGTTGTCCATGCCAAATAAGTAATGTCCTGTCATGATGAAAAACATAAATTAAATCTGCTTGTAGTTAATGTGTCATAAAAAGTGTTGAAAAAATATTGTTAAAAGAATGTGTTTAAAAAAAATGTTGAAAAGATATATAGTTTTTTAATATCTGTAATTTTTTTAGTATTTCTAATTTTAAGTAAATTTTATTGAACAGATTTATACTTCATTAACTATTTTTTATACTGTTACTTTTTGAGTAAATTTGTTTAAAAGATATATACTCTGTAAATTTGTTTAAAAGATATATACTCTTTTTTACAAATGGCTCCTCCCCATTTAAACACTTAAGAGTTTTTATTTCCTTCAATAAATATGTTTAACTTAAATTTATTGTTTATTTTTTATAAAGGTATGTGTACAAAATGTTACATAAGTTTTAGTAACTTTCATTAAATTTTTAGGATTTTTTGTATAGAGAATGTTTTCTCCATAATAATATTTTAATACTTTTTATATTGATCTAATTTCTTTAGAATATTAAATATATAATATAAAATTAAACCAGTTCAATAAGTTTCAATACTTTCAGTTTCTTCACTTGAAGCAAATATATGATTGTTTATAGAGGTTTTCTATTAACAGTTTTACATTTACTTATTAATTGCAAATCTTGCATTAAATGTGTTTCAAAGTAGTGAAAGGGATTTTTTGACAAAGGATTAAATTTCACCGTTTAATACTAGCATTATTTGCTGAGCAGACAGCCCTTATAATTTTTTCAATTTGCTTTATTTACGAGTTCTTATCTGTAAAAATTTTGTTACTTATATAAATTACTTTTTATTATTTTTTTGATTAAATACTAATAATATTTTGTCAATAATTATCAATGGCAACATTAAATATATAACATTACTCAGTTATCAATTAATCAATTTAATACCAAATTATATATAACTTTAGTTTAAGTTCTTTGTAGAAATACGTTATCTTTGCACATTGCTATTTTAGATAAGTTAAGAAAGAAAACTGAAAATTCAATCTTGAAATAAAAGTGCAAATTTATTATATTAGGTATCATTTCTACACACTCCTTTGATGCTTAGTTATGTCTGATAAGTAAAGAAGTAAAATTATAAGACTTCGTTGAAATGAAAGAAACCAGGCTAAACAAAATGAATTTAACCGTTATCAAAATGAAAGAGATGAGCCTAGGTGAGCTGAAATAAAAGTAGAAATAAAAGATATTATGATTGCTTTTATTGTACAATACTATTTTATAATACGGTAGCCATTTTTAAAAAAGCCTTACGGTAAAAAAATCAAATTTGATTTTTTTAAGAATTTGAATAAAATCATAAAAGTTTTTAGTTTCAAAAAATGTTTTAATTTTTCCTCTAATAATTTTTTAATTGCATTTTTTCTGATATATGTAATCTTAACGTCATACAAATATTTCTTTTAATTAAATCAATCAATGTAATAAGTCAAGTTTAAGTGAGTACAATAGTTTTATTGTTTTACTTATATTTAATACTTATAGACACTTATATTTGACTTCTTGCATAGATTGATTGCTTTTATTGTAATTATAATTTTTATGTAGCTGCAGCTTCTTCTACTACGACAAGAAAGATGTTGCACACATATAATTGACTAAATACATTAATTGTTTTTATTATTATTATTTTTTTAATATAAGTATCTTCACTTTAAATAATTATGTTTATTCATGCTAGATTAAATGTGGCGCATGTTCTAAAACCAAGTAATTTGTATTACACATGCATAACAAGTCATTTGCATAACATTTGCAAATACACATGCATAAAAAAGGCATGTCATTGAATGAAAATTTCACAAATGTTATATTTGTAAATGCAGGGTAGTCACCAATTCAGAGAAAATCAGGGAAATTTAGCCTACGCAAACATTTTCAAGACCAAAGACTTCAAATTTTGCCTTGCGTTAAAGCCAATTATTAACACAACTGTAAGTAGCAAGTGGTGTGACAATAAAACCACATTTTGTAAAAATAGACTAAGGTTATGGGCAGAATTAAATGAAATTTTTTTTTAAAGCCAAGGCCAAAACAATCAATGCCAAGGACTAACAACTCTGGTTCGGGGGAACAAAAAATGAGTTAACTTCAACTAAAATGAAGTTTTTTGGTTACATTGCAAGTTTGTTGCAGAAAATCTTACTGAGATATCAAAGCAATGCCCTAATGATTCCCTTTCTTTTTGAAGATTTATTCTTAACTGTTAAAAGTTTAATGGGTTTAATTATAAAACAAGATGTCCTTAGCATTGTTAATGGCAGGCAACTTCAAAAATATGATTTTACAAAAAAGGAAAACTTTCTTCTATAAAAATTAATGACAATTGGATTTGCTGCAGAACATGACATTATGGAATTGAGGAAAAAGGATGCATTATCTCAGGATGTTATCAACAGATTGAGGCTTGGTTGGGAAGCGGGTGCGATTGCAATCGATAACTGACCACAGAAATAATATTAATTGCCAAAAACCAGCCAGATTTTTTAGTAATTTTGAGAACATTTAAATTTTTGTATGTTTCCTTAATTAAATTCATTATTTCATCGTAAATTTTAAAATATTTTGTTTTACGGACATACATGGAAACATACATAATCTCGAATGTTCTCAAACATCTTTGTGCGGAAAAATAAAAAAAGAATATTTGCGAACACAAAAAACCCGCCAAATCTATGAACAACTAATTCTATTGGTTCAAAAAATACTAACCCAAATTTCTAGAGTATTCTGTTGAAATATTTTTAAAAATTGTATTATTTGAATTTTGTTATGTTTTCGTTGAGATTTCTAGCATAAATTGTTTTAAGAATATACTATCAAACGAACAATTATTTTAATTCTTGGAGCCACATCTACAAAGCTATAAATGTTTTAAACTAACATTATTTGTTTACAAACAAAAATGTTTTAAATTTATCTTCTTTAACTTGTAAACGTTTTGTAAATATATTATATATTTTATTAGTGTATTCTTATTTTTTATATAAGGGATGTACTTTTTATGTATGTAATGTATTTTTATGTATGTATTTTTTGTGCATGTAATTTTATGTATGTGTATTTTATTCAAATGTAATCTTTTAAAGCAATTTATGCAATTAATTTTGTAAACAAAAATACTTTCAATAATAACTGTGTTTTTGATGAAATTATTAATAATCATCAAAGTTAATACAAATAATTTTAACAACTAATTCATTTTCCTCAGTGTACCCGATAACTGATTCTTTCCCCCAAGAAAGAAAAGTTTTTAAGTTCTTAGAATTTGGTTTACTAACTTCAATTATTTTTGCTTCAGCCATTCTTACAAACTTGTTATACTTAAAACTTAAAGTTACTTTTTTCTGTTTTAAATACTAATTAAAATTATAAAGCCCACTCACTAAACATCATCAGCGCTATTGTGAAGCAGTTCTGCTTCCTCCTCATATAGTAATTTAACGATTTTAGTTCATTTCTATTTAGCTAATTGAATTTCTACAATAACTCAATGACTTAATTATTTCATTTGTTCATCTTATTAAGAAAAATTGTTTCAAATGTGTTAAACTTTTCAAACTACGCAAAGCATAAAACAGTTATTCAAAAAACATTTTTATTTATAAATAAATCATCTAGCGTTAGTTTTATTGGTTGAATCTTGTTGGACTTTTCAGGGCTGGGGACTGCATTATTTTGGCGGCCTTTTTATGTGCCACAGCATAAAAATGACTAAAAAAATACAGAATGGTCCTCTTGACTATTTTGCAGCCCCTAACCTTGTGAGTCCCAAGGCTATAGCCCTTCTACTCCCCCCCCACCACCTCCTCAATCCAGCACTGGAAATAAGACATAAGTATATAAATAAAAATTATATATACTCTTTGATAAATCGAAGAACATTTGTTTCCTAATTAAACAATCATTAATATTAAGTTGTTACTTTATACAAAAAATGTCACTTAATTTTATAAAAAAAATTATAAAAGAGCGACGTTTCAAAAATATTTGCTCTAATCGTAAATCCCGTCAAGATCTTTAATTTAAAATGATTATTGGATAGTTTTATTACTTAAACTAGATTAAAAATTAACCAGGAAGGCAAGAACTTTATTAAAATGCAAACTGTGTATATTTTTAGCGAACCAAGACATTTTAATGAGCACAGAGTCATGATGTTTAAAACATTTGCGCATCATCATATTGCGCAATTTAAATTAAATGTAATGGTATTGAATGTATGGTACCATTTATACTTTTATTACTTTTTGTACGATCAAGACGGTTTCCATTTCCAATAAGTATCAATCGCACAAACAACGTTTAAAAATTTATTAGCCTAATTCCGCTGTTAAAAAAGTTTAACTGTATGAATTTGTTAAGAGTTTTTTTACGGAAAGGCTTTTATAAAATATATCAAACAGATATAGTTAACTTATTTGAAATAACTAGGCCTCTTGGGCCCATTTTTCAATGTCCAAATTTGCTTTTTAAATAAATCCTTATGAGAGAGTTAAAATATTATCATTGCCTAAGTTTCATGCAACTGCATTATATGCTAAAGATACATTTATTATGTAGAAAATATTAAAGTAAATAAGTAATAATTAAAAATATTAATTAGTTCTAAAGAACAGTAAATTAAAAATCAAGAACTTTAGGTAGTCAGTAAAATGCTAACTGTGTAATTTTTAGCGAACCAAAACACTTTAATGACCACAACAGTCATGATATTAAAAATATTTGCTCATCGATTTTTTAAATATATTGGTATTTGATATATTTTATTTAAATTAGACTTTTCATTTAAATTAATTATAATTTAACAAGCAATAGATTTATGGTTTGCATTTTACCCAGGCTTGGTCGGGAAGCGGGAGCGATCGCTCTTGAACACTGACCACGGAAATTATATTTAGTTGCGTAAAACTGGCCAGGTTTTTTACTCGTTTTGAGAACATTTAAGTTTATGTACGAAACAAAAAATTTTTGTTTTACGGACATACATGGAAACATAAAAAACTTGAATGTTCTCAAAACATCTTTGCAAAGAATAAAAAGAATATTTGTGAACACTTAAAACTTGCCAAATTAACGAACAAACTAATTCAATTGGTTCGCTGATTAAGCGAAAAAAAGTTCTAGAGTATTCTGTTAAAATGTTTTAGTAATTGTATTATACACGATTTGTTACGTTTTGAGATCTCTAGCATTGTTTAAAGAATATATATTATTTGTTTACGAAAATAAATGTTTTAAATATATATTAATTAAATTGTTAAAATTTTAAAAGTTTATTATAAATCATAGATTTTATTAGTATATTCTTATTTTTTATTTTAAAAGAGATTGTATTCATTATGTAAATGTAATTTTGTGTATTCTTTTTTTATCGTAACATATCTTTTAAAGCAATTTTTATGATTTAAACAAAGACTTATAAAAAAAATTGCGTTTTCAATGAAGTTATAATCGTTAAAGTTAATAAACTCATTATGTAACAAACATATAAGAAGTTTCTGGTTACTAAACACAAACAACGCATACAAAGTAACTCGCGGATGAACAAGTACCGTGCCTGAGGTCACGACAGAACACATATATAGCAAATAATTAGATATAAAGAAAAGTTTCTAGATGTTGGTTTACTAACTTTAATTATTTTTGCTTAAGTTGCCATTCTTAAAACTCTTTATACTTTTTTCTGCTTTAAATACTAATTAAAATTAAAAAGCCCACTCACTAAACATCATCAGCGATATTGTGAAGCAGTTTCGCTTCCTTGTCATAAAGTATTTTTAACCTTTTTAGTTAATTTCTATCTTGATAATTTAATTTCTATAGTAATTCAATGATTTAATCATTTCATTTGTTTATCTTGCTAAGAAGAATTGCTTCAAATATGTTAAACTTTTCAAATTACGCGAAACATAAAATAGGTATTAAAAAAATTAACTTTTTTATTTATAAAATAAATTAAGCTTAAGTAAAACTAAAACTTGCAAACTTAGTTAAATAAAGAATATTTGTTTCCCTTTTAAACAATCGTAAGTTGTTACTTTATATAAAAAACATCGCCTAATTTTATAAAAAAATTATAAAAGAGCGATGTTTCGAAAATATTTGTTCTAAATGTAATTTATTTAGCTTCAAGTTTTTTTTGCGTTTAAAGACATTTTATTTGCCTATTTTTTTTTTGCTTTTTAAAATGTTCTCAAAACGTCTAAAAAATCTGGCCAGCTTTTCGCAACTAAATATTATTTACGTGGTCAGCAATCGAGAGCGATCGCTCCCGCTTCCCGACCAAGCCTGTTTACCATCTACCAGAACTTAAAATTGATTTATTTTTTGCCGTTTACTAAAATAAATTAAAGTATAAAGACTAAAGAGCAAGTTTGTAAATTGTCGGGTGTGGATTAGACTTGCCACGACCCGTATCGTACGGGTCATACCAGCTAGTTTTATTTAATTTATATTAATTGTGATTGCAAAAGATATAAGACATTTCCAGAAATTTTTATTTTCTAAAAATAAAAGGACTTTCCAGGTAAGGTTTTAAAATCAAAGATTTTTCAGGATAATAAGAAATCCATTAGATAGGCACAAAACTTAGAAAAAGGGTTTAACAAATCTACAAATAAGGAAACATTTAGCATAAAATTGAGAGAAAAACACAAGCCATGTCTGTCAAATTTTTTTCAAACATTGATACTGGCTTAAAAATTTGAAAAACAAACAGCAAATTTATTTTAATTATTTTATTTAAAATTAATTGTTTAGCTTTTCACTTTTATTTTTTTTTTTTTTTTTTTACAATTTATTTAAAAGGTTTGTATTCAGATTTTAAATAAAACATTTGTTTTTATTGTTTTATTAAGAATTTGAATAAAATTTATTTAGGGGTTTTTTGTATTAATTCATTTAGAACTTAACTAAAATATTTGTTTTTTCATATTAATTATAATTATTTTTTTTAGAATTAAATAAAACATTTATTTTGCAGTTACATTTTCTTAAATTTTATTTTATATTTATTATTTTGTTCAGAATTCTAGAATTGTTTAAATCTTCAAAACTTTTCATCTATTTTAATTTAGATAATTCATTGAAATTTGAAATTATTTCATATTAGATTACATGCTAAGAACTCACAACTGATATATTTTTAATGCTGATATATTTTTATTTAATGTTTACTTGTAGACAAGTTGCATCAATCAACTTGTAAAAAACAAACAAAGAGAAGCATTATAAAGATGCAAAAACTGAATTCAACATTTTTATTGACTCATAATAAATTTTATAATAAACACATATTCATGAACACAAATAAAAAAAAAAATTTCCATACTTGTAAAAACAACAACAAGTAACTGAATAATAACTATTTAAATAGTTTTACTATTTAAATCATAATTTTTTATCGTTATTTGTTAGTTTAAGTTATTTCAAATTTCTTCAAAATAAACCAAATAATTCTTTTATTCTTTTGAAAAAAGAAATAAACTTAAAAATTGTGGTTCTTTATGATTGCTATGATAAAACAATGAACTAAATTACTAATCATGTAAAGAAATTGAATTGTAAAAACCTTGAAGGAGATAACAAATCTCGAACTTTTTCATTGTATATTTCCATGTAAGAAACTTCAACTTTGAATGTTGTATTTTCATCAGAACTCTAAATAACATTCAGTAATTTTAAAAATAATTATTTCAATTTTGAAAAATTAGTTTTATAAAATTAATTATAGCCCTAATATATATATATATATATATATATATATATATATATATATATATATATATATATATATATATATATATATATATATATATATATATATATATATATATATGTGTGTGTATATATATATATATATATATATATATATATATATATATATATAACATACTGTAACATTGAAGATGAATATGAAATCAATAAAAAATTAAAAGTGGTTTCATAATGACACAGCAAATTAAGCTCCGATTTCCAAACATATATTATAAATTATAAATTATAAAATATTCAGTGTATATTAATTAATTATTATTAAGAATAATCTAGTTGGTTTATTTTTATTATTGCTGCCTTCATTTTAAGAGTACTCTTTTGAATATATCTTTTTACTGTAATATAGTAATATATTGATGTTCAATGAAAATCTCTGTGGAAGAAAGTTAATGAATTTCTACTTCTAGTTATTATTTAAATTCTGCTTGACAACCTTTATGGATAAACCCTTACATCATGTAGCAAATTAGTTCTTCAAAAGAAATGTTTTAAAAATAGATAAGGTTTTGAAAATAGTAAACACGAGCTCTTAAATTTTATATTTCACATTTATTGCAAGTTCAACTTTATAACTAATAATAATATTCTTTATACAAAAATTACATAGCAAAATAAAGTTATAGTTACAGTCTCAGTAAAATTAAAACAATAACAAATGTTGTTTAATTATAGAAGAATATTGATCGCAAGGGATTGCACACTATTGATCGCAAGCGATTGCACACATGTCAATGAAGAATATTGATCGCAAGCGATTGCACACATGTCAATGAAGAATATTAATCGCAAGCGATTGCACACTATTGATCGCAAGCGATTGCACACATGTCAATGAAGAATATTGATCGCAAGCGATTGCACACATGTCAATGAAGAATATCAATAGTTACTTTTTTGTTCATAGTTTTCATTCATAGTTATAAAATGTTATGAATATGTTTTTTCAAAATTTAATTTACATTTTTATATGGGTATTTACGTTTTAAATACAAGCAAGCAGTAAAGTAAAGAAATCTATTTTCCTTGTCCAATAAATTTTTAACTATAAAACATTTTTTATATTTAACTGATATTTCAGAGGTGGTTTTTTAAAAAAGAAGTGAATTAATAGTAGATAAGTAAAAAAAGATTTTAGTTGATGTGATCACCTAATTCAGTTAATATAAAATACCAAACAAAAAAATGAAAAACAATAACTAAAAGATTTAGGGATTGTCGGTAAACTACGTAACTACGTAATGCAAATTTTCACAATCAAAAAAACAAAAAAAATCAAAAATTTTCTCTCGCAGGGTCTTAATTTAAAAAAAATAAAATAAAAATAGCCCATTCAGTTTAATGAAAATCCTCATGTAAAAGAGCTTAATATCTCTGACTTCTGTTTTTTAAATATATTTTGCGTTGCATAATTTACGACCAATTATGGATATTATGGTAAGGGGTTACCATAATATCCATAATTGATCAAAATTTTGAAAGTATCTGACATAAACACCTTCTCAATATTTTTGTTGACGAAGCACATGTACTACTTGAAGTTAATTTGCAGTAATACTAAATAAGTTATTTAACTTTTCTGCCAAAAATGGTAAAGCTTTTAAAGAAATAGCATTTGCTAAAATAATTATCAAACAAATTTGTTATTATTTTAGATTTTTTAGATTAGTGCTTTATTTCTAACTTTTTTATATAATATTTGCTGATGATGGAATGCATTGCAAAAAATTATTTGCAAATTATTAGAAATTAATTTTACTTACAAGTTGCTGAGAAAATCCCTAAAATTGCCTGGAAAATCCCTTTCTCAAAAAGTACTGTCAAAGAGACATTTTCACAGTTATGCATTTGCGTAGTTATAGAAAATAATGACAATTTTATTTCAAGTTTTACGCAATTAATGAATTAAAAATTCTTATTTTATTTTTCTATTAGTTTTTAATAATAATTATTTTTCAATAATTTTTGAATTATTATTAAACTTTAATTTGGCAAAATTTATTTTGAGAGTGGGATTTTTTCCCCTTTAAATTTGGAATTTTAATTTGGTGAGCATTAGGGAATACCGCATTTTATGGGGCGCCACAGGGCTAGTTTACACCCTGTAGATATATATATATATATATATATATATATATATATATATATATATATATATATATATATATATATATATATATATATATATATATATATATGTATATATATATATAGAAAACAAAACTTGATTTTCACAACTTTAAGTTTCATTAAAATAATTATATACTAATGGAACTTGTTACATAAAACTAAAATTAAGAAACATATGTATGTATATATATATATATATATATATGTGTGTGTATATATATATATATATATATATATATATATATATATATATATATATATATATATATATATATATATATATATATATATATATATATATTGTAGGTAAATTATGAATCTCATCTTATTTCAAAGGTATGATTCAGAAGATGTAATAAATAAGGTGAAGAATCAAAATACTGCAGTTGTTGCAGTTTTTGCACGTATAAAAACTAAAGCAAGACATGATTGATGTCATGAAACTTTGAAATGAATGGCAGAATTTGATGAAAAATAAAGTGAACCTGGCAACAGGAGAGCAAACTTTAATAAATAATTAGATTCTCTTTTTGATATTCGTGCACCAGACATTGATGAAATAAAGAAATCAAGATTTTTGTCAGTCAGAAAAAAACAAGATGTCATCTATTTCTATTAGTTACAACAAGAAAAGTTGTTTAATATTTAAGTTTTAAAATACTCTATAGTATTTCAAAACTAAAAGTTTAAAAATACTTTTGAGTTTTGCTGGACTTAAAATTAACAAACCACTGTGAGCCCCAATCTGTTACAGAAGTGACACCAGATTCAAGATATGGTGTTTGCATTGGGATGGCAAGCTTTTAATAGATATGCTGAGAGACACATACAAGCGGCTTCCAATTCTTTTTTCTAGGGCTTCAGAATACAAAGAAAGGAAATTATTAAGTGCCCCTTCTCAAGCTCAAAAGGAGCACTCAGGCTGAAGCAACGCTCGATCTTCTAGAAGTTTGGAATCTGTCAGATAGTTGTGACTCTAGTATTTGACACAACAATGGTATACACAAAGGAGCTGCTAAGCTAATGGAAGCATGTCTAGATAGAAAGCTATTTTACCTAGCTTGTTGTCATCATATTTTAGAACTTGTTGTTAATGCTGTATGGAAATTGTTGTTTGGTATTATTTTAGGCCCTGAAAACAAACTGTCTAAAAAATTTAAAGATGCATTGTCAAAGTTGGATAAAAATCAAACAATTCAAAAACTGGAAACTATAAACGAATGATTGCTAAGCATAAATCATAAAGATGTCGAAGAACTTATAGGCATGTTATCTTGCAATGATTTAACAACTTTTCAAGGAGATGATTATCATAAATCTGCTCAAAATGCTCATATAATCTAGGGTGAAATTCCCCCACATGACGCCCACTTTCTCAAACCAGGGGCTATGCACCAGGTAAGTTGAATAACCAACAACATATTTGCTGGAAAGATGTATATGTTTTCCAATTTTCCAAACAGATGCAATATGATGATGCTATGGTTGCAAAACTTATAAGTATCAATGGATATTTAGCTCATTTTTACAATCCTGCATGGATGAAAGGATGCTTTGATTTAAGTTTAAAAATCGCACACGCCAGCCTAAAAATGCTCGCTGCAAATTACAAATGGAGAAGACTGTAGACATTTGCCAATAAATATTAAAATGAATGCCAAATTTTGTCAAAATAAAATTTGTTGAACACTGATATATATGTGTATACATACATATATACAAATATATATATATATATATATATATATAGATATATATATATATATATATATATATATATATATATATATATATATATATATATATATATATATATATACCTGTTAGCACTGTATATATATATACAACAACAACAACAAAAAGCAATATATTTGCCAAGAATATAGATGTTTTACAATAAGCATGTTATAAAATACAAATAAAAAAAAATATATGTATAGTCTATATTCTGGATGGTTCACTCTCATATAGCCTGGCTAAATCGAGGAGAGCGAACATGAGCAAAACAAAACGAAAGAAAAACAAAACAAACAAAAAACAAAAACAAAAAAACAAGCTAGCTAATACATTCACATAAAGTTGCTATTATTTAACATTCATATTTATATCATATCTCTTATAACTTCTATTGTCATAAATCTTTTATCACCAACGATTCAATTATTATTTTAATTTATCTTGATGTATCAGGTAGTATTTTAATTTAGTTTTGAGAGTATATTTTTTAATATTGCAAAAAGGGATTGTTTTTAATTTATTTTGAAGTTGATTCCAGTTCATTATTGCATAGTATTTAAAGGATTGTTTACCATAGGATTGTGTATTATATGTTTGCACACTCAGTGCACCGCTACAAGAATTTCTTGTAAATCGACTGCTAATTGCACTGCGTGGAGTAAATTATTCATAAAATATAGGAGGCATTTTTTTATCAAGGCAGCTGTGAATAAATAAGCAATTTTCAATTTTAATTAAATCATGTACTTTTAAGATATGTAATGTGTTAAAAGATGTGGATCTATGTGAATTTTTTGGAAGAAACTCAATAATTCTGACTGCTTTTTTCTGCATGATAAATAGGCGATTAATAATACTCATATTTTGACTCCATGATAAAAGGCAATATGTGAGGTGAGAGTGAAATAAAGCATAGTAAATAGATTTTAAAGTTTTTTGTTGAATGAAATGTCTTAGCTTTGATAGAATGGCAAGGGATCTATTCAACTTATTAGAGATATCGTTATAATGATAAGCCCAGTTTAAGTTTTCGTCTAGCTTTATACCCAGGTAGTTAACAAATTTTTTACAACAAAGTTTTTTCCCATTTAATTTAACTTTGATCTGCTGGTCTAATTTTTTGTGGGGACTTTATATATATACCTGTTATATAAATATATATATGTACATACATATATACATATATTTTTTTGTGGGGACTGTATATATATATCTGTTATATAAATATATATATATATATATATATATTTATATAACAGGTATATATATACAGTCATATATATGTATATATACATACATATATACATATATATACCTGTTAGTACCTGTGTATGTATATGTATATATATATATATATATATATATATATATATATATATATATATATATATATATATATATATATATATATATATATATATATATATATATATATATATATATATATATATATATATACACACACACAGGTAGTTAGTAATGTATAACTACTGTTAGTACAGAAATATGCTTATATATGCCTAATTAAATAACTGCACATACGCACCCGATTAATTCTTTCAAAAAGTGAGTCACATATTCTAGGTATAAGTCCCTTTTGACCAGGAGCACCCATCATTGAAAAACTCTTTCCAGAACCTTAAAAATATTTTTAAATAACAGATAAAAATACATTGAAACATATATTTATTATTTTTAATATAATCCTTTGTTATTTCCATTATTAGCTGTTAATATTATTATTAACTAGCACTGATCTTATTAACTAAAAAATAATATTAAAGCTAAATATGAACCTGTTTGTCCGTATGCAAAAATACATGCATTATACCCATTGAAGGCATTTTCTAGAACATCTGTTCCGAGACATTCAAAAACATATTCTTGTCCTATAATAAAAAATTAAAATATAGTTAACTGTAACAAGAATCTTTTACTCAGCTAGTTATAGATTTTTTAAAAACTTTACCTGAAAATCTTGGATCGTCTTTATCCATAGACCAAAAACAATGATCAAAAGTAAATGACTGAAATGTATAGTAAACAATGGTCGTATTTAAATTATTGAATGAATAGAAAACAGTTATTATTGTTACCTATTTATTAATAGTATTAATCATAATAAAATATTAATAACAATAATAACAACAATAATAATAATACTAACAATGCAAATATGTGTATGCTAAGGAAAAAATGTTTTTAAAACTATGCAAGAAAATATTTCTTTTAACTAATTATATTCAATTATTTAAAATTTACAATTTAATGCAACAGACAATTATTTAATTTTTTTATTAAAAAAAAAGTTTTAATACAAATTAAAAGTAATAAATAGTGTATATACTTGTGCTATTTTGAATACAAAATTTTTCATATGCAATAAAACATTGATATCTATTACCTTATTTTTATTTAGAAAACTTCTTTTTTTAAAGTATTTCATGTTAAGATATTTGATATTATTGTCACAGTACCCTTATCTTCAAAAGACTATCAGAAGTTTTTCTGATTTATCTCAAATTTTGATTCAATTGAAAATTTTTAAAAAATATTTTTGATATCATTAATTTAAATGTATTAGCGGACTAAAAAATTACAGCACATCAAGGCTTCCTATGGTCACACACCTTGTTTGCCCACATTTAAAGTAATATTTTTAAACACACTGACCATGGCAGTTTGCATCTTTTAACTTTTTAGGCATTTCAATGATTCACAGCAAAAAGCTT
Source organism: Hydra vulgaris (assembly GCF_022113875.1). Lineage (NCBI taxonomy): Eukaryota > Metazoa > Cnidaria > Hydrozoa > Anthoathecata > Hydridae > Hydra > Hydra vulgaris. The sequence continues at coordinate 30,988,386 of NC_061167.1, read as the reverse complement.
ATCTTATCTACTGAGGGAAAAAAATTCTTAAAAAATAAAACAAAATTGTAATGAAATATCAAATTTTAATTAAATAAACTAGAAAAACTGAATAATTTAAAAAAAGAAAACTAAAAAAAATTTTTTTATATAAAATTTCAAATTAAATTCTTTTTTTTTAAGGTGATTGTTATTTTTAGTTTCTGAATTTGATACAAATTGAGCAAAAAAACATATAAAACTTTAATATGCAATTTATTCAGAATTTGTTCAGCCCTGAAGATACTTTGTTAGATCCTTTACCACTTTTTTCCAACCAAGTATAAAAAAATATTTTTTCTTTATTTTTAGCTGTTTCATCAAGTCGAACAAATGTTAAATTGTAAACTCTAATTTGTTGAGAAAAACTCACTTACACTTAGTTTGCATATTGGTTGATTTTTTTGCATATCGAAGTAAACTTTAATGTTTTCTTTCAATAGAGAATAAAACTTTTTGGCGCTTAATAAGTCCAAACAATATTTACCTGCCTTTACTTTAATGTCAATTTTTTTTTTCATCAATTTTTTTTGTGTTTCGCAAAATGAACAGATATCTGTTCTTGGATTTCCAAATTCAATATTAAAGTTTTGGGAAAAATTTTCTTAAATTTTGAAAGCAATGAAATATTACTTTGATTTCTAAAAGGTTTCCAGTTTTACTATAATTTCATAATATTTAGTTCAGTTGGAAGATATAATCTGACACTTTTTCCTCTGCTATAATGCAAAGCACACCCTTAAGTTGGCTAATAAAATCCACATGGAGTTAGTTATTTCTCTATCTTTTTTAGATTGTTTAAAACTTTAACGAAGTTCTGGTCGTTTACACCCATTTTTATAAAACTAATTCAAAATATTTTGAAACCTTTTTCTTTCAACACAAGTAATTGACAAGTTTTCCTACAAATTGAAACTGTTTTTTAATGTCCAGTCAGTGATTTTATATTTAATTGAATGTTTTTTAAAACTAACTTGCCATTCTTGGGTCTGCACCTATTTACTTGATTAACATTTACAAGTTTTAAAAGAAAACCATCTTCTTTCACCTTTGATTTTACTTTATAGAGCAAATTGGAAAAGTCTAAATAAAACTTATTGCAATAAACAAAAATAATGTTATACTGTTAAATTTTGTAACCCTATTAATTATATGTTATTAGAAATAAAAAATATTATAACTCTTATAGGGTAATGCTTATTTATTTGAAACTTATAATTTACTAGTATCAACAATCTTGAACTACCAAAAAGTAACTATTGTCATAAAATGAACTTACTTAAAATATCCAGGTTGCTTAAACATAATACTTTACACCTTTGCCCGCAAGCTGTAGTTGGTAATTTTCCAAATAATGCTTTACTATTCTTAATTCTTTATAACATTTGCAGACAATCTTAATTAAGAACTGGATTATTGACACATTTTATTATTATACATTTAGTAAAAAACATTAACAATAGTAAATTTAAAACATAATTATCTTAGCAGGGGATTTTAAACTGATCGGTTTTAAAACAGCTGTTTTGATATGCATTGTTTGATAGTAAGTAAATTATTAAAGTAAAATCATATATATTTTTTCTAAATAAATATTTTTAATGCATTTTTCTTAAAAATTCACAATTTATAAATTTTTCATACAATGTTGTGTAAAACAAAAATTGTAGATTATATTATGATTTACTTAAACATAAATATCTTTTATAAAAATAAATGTTAACAAATAAAAATGATCAAAAATATAGAAACCAAGAAAACCTTCAAATAAAGTAAGCCATACCTTGGGTGGCCTCCTGAAAGAGAAATAAAAACTCATTTTCGCCATAATGAAATAAATATACGTTAATTTATTTATAATAACTAACTTGCTATGAAAAAAACTAAACATAAAGAACATTACTTAGACTGAATTTTAGTAAATCATTATTTTTATACATTTTACATAAATAACTTATCATTTGATTCAATAAGTTTCAACTTACTTTTCATTTTTAGGTGCTTTCAAAATGGTTTGATTATCTTTCATGTCAACTACAATATCTATCCCACAATCAATTTCTGAAAATTTAAAAAAAACATTAATACTTAAATAATAATAAATTAGAGATAAAATGTCAAATTTTATCTCTAATTTATTATGAGTTGATACTTTTACATCTAGAACAAAGAGCCTTGAAACTCCAAAAATGTTTAGGAACTTAACTAAGATAAAAAAAAAAAAAAAAACTTTAAGATTTCTTGAAATTATCATTTTTATTATTACTATTACTATTTTTAGTAGTTCTTAAGCAAAAAAGTAATCATCAACTCTTCAAAAATAATAATAAAATGTAAAAGTTGCGTTTTTTTCTCTAAATGATTAAAAATATTAAAAATTTTAGGAATTCTACAACCCTGCTAGCCCTAGGAAATACTATCTCTATTATAAGGTTGTTTAAAATATATAAACTCTATATATTATATATATGTGTGCTTT